>PVHY01000712.1:0-194760 GCA_004024945.1 Uropsilus gracilis | reverse complement strand
GCAGCCACCAGGAAACAAGAAACAGGGGTGCAAGCCAAAGGTGCTCAGAATGGTCAATGAAGATATTGAGAAAAAAAGGAAAAAAAGAAGACCAAAAAGACTAAAGGGCTAAACATGGACAAAAAACAAAAAGAAAGGAGGCAATGAGACCAGAGGGAGCATGGTGGGTGGGGTAATCCTATGGGGATTGACAATTTTGCATCATGTATAGTACAAAATAAAAAAAAAAATGTTGATTACAACCCACTAAAATGATTCAGTGACCCACTAAAAGATCATGATTCATATTTTGAAAAATAGCTTTTTAAAACATTTAAAATACAGGACATTATATCAATTTTGAACTTCTCACAGTAACAAGATACCAAAATAAGACTTAGGTAACCTGGATTGCAAATTCAGTACAATTCTTTATCTCATCCCTGGGCCCAAGTTCTTTGCCACGTAGTTACATAGTCTATATCTATTTTGATGCTGGCCTGGGCCATACTACTTGTTTTGGATAATAGAAGGTTACTAAATATGGTGCAGCAATAGCATGAAAAGTGCATATGTGCTTGGACTTATTTGCTCTTGCCCCTTTGTTTTACTTATGAGAATATGTCTGACTAGCCACTGGAGGTCAGAGATGTGATTAGAGCTGAACTGTTCCATATGTCCTAGTTGGGCCCATCCTGGGTTCCTCCTCAGCCAGCCAACATTCAGACACATGTGAGCTGAGCCAAGATAAGCAGAGGCACCTAGCCATTTAGCTAACTGTGCCAGGCATGTGTCCAATAAATATTTATTGTTAAATGCCATTGAGGTTCTTTGGTTTGTTGCACATTATTACTGTGGCAATAGATAACATACACCTGGAAGTACCCAGTCTTGATAGCGTTCATGTTTGAGTACATAAAGTCTGAACTTGTAGTCAGAGTCAATTAACATCTCCTCCATCCCACCTCACTTCTACTTAAACTTCAAAATATATACAGCTGGTTGATTGGGATCAACCAATTTCAGAAAATTCCATTTGAAGAAACAAATAGTGTTTCTCCAATTTTAGTGTCCATCCAATATCCTGAACTACTGAATTATACCCAATACTGGTTAAAGTCTGAGAGTTGCTGACTTATTGGGTTTCTTCACTTAAGATTGAGAAGCAAAAGCAATAATTAATAAAGAAGAGTGGGTAAAATACAAAAGATTTCCTTCTGCAGTTTATGTAAGAATATTGATCTTATATATAATGAATGACAACTTTTTTGACTTCTTTGACAAAGAATATTTCTCTGTTTAGTCTTTACACAGTAAGGAATTAAAAGTAAAACTTCAGTTCTAGTCTTGGGTTTCACTGTCTGTCTCTCTAATGGTTCTCTGTTCTGATGACACAATGTCTATAAGTGGTTGTCATAGTCTTGTAACTGCTGAATACACAGGCTGCTAAGGGTCCTTCTATTTTTTCCCCCAGATTTTTATGTTGCATGTTTTTATTTCTTGAATATTTTAGGCATACAATTGCTAGGTCATATGGTAATTCTGCTTAATCTTTGAGGTTCTCTTCCAAAGTGGTTATTTATTTATCTTATTATTTTATTTTGTATTCTTTAAATCACAAACTCAGTAAATGGATTTTGGGATATCTCCCCCACCTACCTCCCTCAGGTGCCCCCTCCATTCTTTCACACCCCACTCTTTGTTGTTTGCTAGTTTGTGTTAAGTCCATTAATCTCTTTCCTGTGGTAGTGTTCTTTCACTGGGTGAAGAATTATGTTCTCAGAACCAGGAGAGCATTGATGGTAGGTTTTAAGTTTGAGTTGTTGGGCAGTCAGTCTATTTTTATTTGTAGTTTTTCAATTCTTTCTCACTGGAGGCTGTCTTCTCCAACACCACCTCTGTTGTTTTGCTGTTTTACCTTATGGTTCTGGGGTCAGATTTAGTAGGGGGGGTTTCACCCCCTGCCATTGCCAGTGAAGAAGTTATCTGTGGATACAGGCAATTGTGATTGGCCATTGTGAATGATCTCCTCTGCCTCAGTTTGCAGTTTTGCTGTGGGGCCCATGCCCCCAGACTTTGGCTTTCCTTTCCTCTCCCATAAAGTAGGGAGGGGCACCTTGCTCTCCCAGAAGGCATCTCTATGTGAGGTCTTGTGTCTTCCAGACCTGGCGAGTGTGTAGGTGCGCTTCATGATATGGTGTTTCTATAGATGTTTCTCCTGCCTCGCCTGGATTAGTTCTTTTGATTGTTCATCTGCTGTGTCCAGCTCAGGCTGTGGGCTGGATTTTTACCTGCTCTCTCACCTGTTTTATGATGGGGTTTGTGTTATGGCTGTTCTTGTTCCTCCTGAAGATTAGCTGGAGAGTGATGAAATGGAGGGGGCACGCCCTCCCTCCCCCTCCTCACTCAGTGCCAGTACATCCCTGCGTGGGGGTGGGGCCCAGATGTCTATGTGTGTGCCATCCCAATCTTCCCTTGGGCTGGGGCCTGGGGACAAATGCCTCCGCCCATCTGGGCTGCAGATGGCTGCCATGCAACAACCATCCACTGGTGGATGGGACAACAACCCCATCCGTTCCCCTGTCCTGGGCTCTCCAGACTTGGGGGGGGGGCTTACCCCAGGGACTTCTCTGCCTTTGCTCCCCACTAGATAGGGGAGGAAGGGTGGGAGCCCTTGGCTGCATGGAGGCCTTTGGGCTGACCCGGCTACCCCCTGGTGGTGTACAGCTGGCCGGCACATCCTTTCCCTGGACAGGTAGTGTCCTCTCATCTGGGGTCCTTCTATTTATATGAAAATTTAATTTCTAAGGTACAAAATATTAACCTTTACTATAATTTATCTCTAAGCTACTTATCTTTCTTTTTTCTTCATATTTTCCAATTGTCAAATTGTCAAACCGGTGATAGACTTGATGTCATGTCGTTGGATAATTTGAGGGTTGCTTGGAAATCTCTATTTGATCATTTAATCATAGAAATAATGTTCAGGTTGTCCACAATCTTTAAGAGACTCTGGATTTTGGATACAGGGCCATTGATATTACTAATATTTTAGAAGATTTTAGAAGCTTGATGTTAAAACAGAATGGAATATATGATAGAAGTCATAGCAATACTTTATAGTATGTCAGTGTGAGAAATTTGACAGTCTTTTTAAGGCATAATGTCAAATTACCCTTAAAAAATCTTTCTAGTATCCCAGCTTTGTGTTTTAAGATATCCCTTATTTCATTTAGTTTTTTTTTTTACTCCCAAATAGTTACTCATGTTCCCTTTTCCTTCCATGTAAAAGTCTTGAAAACTTGGAATGTTAAAGAAAAATAGATATTGCTCCTCTGGAAAATCTCAAGTAGAAGGGTAGAAGGAAAGATCATGATGTATTCTTTGCTTTGGGTATCATCAAGAAGTATGGCCATCAAAAAGATGGTTGCAGAAATAAAAGCACCATGCTCTTTCTTTCTTTCCGGTATCAGTGAGATGCCAGCCTGAGCAAGAGTTAAAGTAATAGAGATGTCTCACTGCCTTCCTCCATGGAAGCTTTGTCTCTGCTGTTACTATTTCCTGTCAGCTTGGCTTATGTCTTTCCTAAGTTAGCCTGGGACTCATAATGTGAGGTCTCATAGATGAGGCATCTGGGCACCTTAACAGAAATTCTCGATTCCACCATCTTTCAGGTACACCTAGCACAGTCCATAGTCATGTCTACCGGTCAGGTCTCATCAGAACCAGACTTGATGCTGATCTTCACATCTTTCTTGGGAATTTTGGTGCTTGAGTACTAATGAGTTCCTTGACTAGTTAACACTTGGATCCCAACAACCAATTAGCACCATGTTTTTCAATCTTACTCGCTGGGTCAATAGGAACTAAAAAATCCAGATACCCGGATCACACAGAGATTACTCACATCAGAGAGATGGGCCTGGGTGTCAAGCCTCAGTGCCTTTTTTTAGAGCTCATGGAGGAGTTTCATTTTGTAGTAAAGTGGGAAGTCATTGCTCTAATCAATTTTTTAATATACCATTCCAAGTTATCTACATTCAATAAGTTGGGATGAACTAAACTTTCATGCCTCTCTGATTTTGGGGTTGAGAGGAACAGATTAGAAATAGTTACAGAATAATGCCAGTTTAAAAATATTCTGTTTAAGATGCCAAGTATGTGGCTCATATTTAAACCATTGCAATTCCAGCAAAAAGTCCTTTCTTTTCTGGAAAGACACTTTTAAGTCATTCATACCAGTATACAGTATGAGGTAAATACAAAATGGTTAAAATAAATTGAAAAATGATTTTTTCTTCATTCATAGCAAATACATTACTACACTATATCTATTTATGTAACTTTCAGGTAAATTTATGAGTAATGGAATTAAACAGGATTGTTTTATCTTTTGAGACCATCTAATTTCAAGTCCTTACTGTTGTGGTATTAAACCTTCTGTGAATTTTCAGCTTTAAGGATATTTGCAAGATGAACACAATTATTTTTCCAGGGAACTCTATGTATGTGGATAGGGGATGGTATTTACTTCTATATCTATCTATCTATCTATATATCTTTAGCATGAAAGAAGTTTGGTTTAGCTTGCTCCTACTTTATTCTCCTAGGATCCAGGAAAATACTCAAGAGGAAAAAGGATATTATTCACTTGAAGTTTCCAAGTGATGGAAACTTGGAAATGAAAGCAAGTATGGGTAAATATATTGGCTATGAATTTTAGAAGTCTGAATTACCTCTGGTTTAGTCATCTAAAATGAAAATATTCTTCAATCATTAAAATCTTTTTTAAAATGACTTATTTGGGAAAATTTATCTTAAAACCAGATATGGATGTTGGAAGGAAGCCAGGAGCCTGGACAGTTCAATTCACTTGGGATCAATGGCAAATTTTTGAGAGATTGAAGTTTTCCTTATTGAGCTGAAATTGTAAGATTTGGAGGATATAAAAAAGAACTTAAAATATCTTCCTATAGCTAGCTATGTATCATCAACTTTAGATGAAAAAGCTGGGAACTGGCTTTGTTTGAAGGAATAATTACTTAGTCCTCTAGTTTGATTAAATGACCAAATTCAAGAACCAGACTTGCAACTTATAGTCTATGCTCTTAAATTCTATTTTGGGCAGACTAAATCCAAGCTGGAATATTTATTATACTTCTGCTTGTTCATTCATTTGGCATATGCTTATTGAATACCTTCTATGCCAGGGTCTGTTAGGTTCTGGGAATGCAGTGATAGACAGGATGGCTCCTCTTCTCATGGAACTTGCATTGAACAAAGAACTCCTTGAACAACTAAGAGGCATATGTAATAATTTAATTACTGTAGCAGTATGTGTAACAATAAGAAAATTACAGGGAGTGATGGAAGTCAATATGGGTAGTGTCTTGTTTTGGGGTTAAAGATGGTTTAGAAATGATATTTTAGCAGCTATTAGTTGGATGGGTGGGCATTGATTATTGTTTTGTGATAGTACATTTAAACAATATCAGATCATCAAAATGATTATTTATTTGCAGGATTACTAGCTTTTGTGTGACCAGATGTTTAGAAGACTTAAGTAAAATTAAATCTAGAAACTCAAACTGTATATTCTGAAGTCAGATGCTAATAGAATGACAGGAAGTACCTAGAAGCCTATTTACTTGACAAATATTTGCACTATGGATATAATAGTGACAAAGATCCCTGCCCTCATGGAATTTGCATGTAGTTGAATAGTCAACCAGTAAAAAGGATAAATAGGTAACATATAGAGCATATTGGTTATTGATTACTGCTTTGGAGGGAAAGCAAAGTATGTTAAAGGGGATTAAGAGGTGTTGGGGGATTGTGAATTTACCAGAGTCTCCTGAAGATACTGCTCTTAGGAGAACATATACTCTAATTCTACTTACAGACCAATCTCTTGGTTTGCAGTTGGCTGGTGTTGATACCATATTGAATGCTCACTGGAATTATTTAGAGCTGATACCCCCAAATAGTTGTGAGGAGGAACTGATGTAATTTTTCTCATGACTTGGGATTGACAGACCTAAGAAAGGGAAAGGTATTGGCAAAGTTCTTGACTGAAGTAAAATAAGTGTTTATCTATTGGCTAAGGGCTGTGTAAGGTCTGTAGGGTCAAGGAAGATCTCAAGTGAAACCTGGCTTACAGAGAGATCCAGTAATGTGTCCAAGGTGACATAGGCAGTAAATATCAGACTTCAGAATCAAGTCTATGCAGTCTATACTGTGTTCTCCAAATATCTTTAAACATGTATCTTTAAACAGCAGACTTTGGGGAACATTCCCAACCTAAACCAAGGTTTCCCAGTCCAAAGGAAATGAGTTTTCTGTGCTCTCCCATTCTTCCAACATTCCTCCCTAGCAATAAAATGCTGTGGATTTTATGTAAAAATAAAAGCAAAATAGCACATACCTATGATTGTCCTCAGGCTAAGGACTATGTATATTGGTATCCATCTCTGTATATCTCTGTATATTGTTATCCAAATCTCTGTATATTGGTATCCATTGTCCTCTGACCTTTATCTGATATTGGAAGATAGAGACCTTGTATTTGAAGTTGTTCCAGTATCTGTGGAGAACCAGAGAGAATCTTTTCTGACAACGTGCTTATGATCAGTGTCTCCAGTCAATTTGTGTGTGTGTGTGTGTGTGTGTGTGTGTTTATGAATGTATATCTACTGATTTGTGTGTGAGAGAATGAATGGATGAATGAAAGAATGAGGGACATACTTTCTAGGAGATTTGGAGAAGTTTCTAGCTACTATCAAAAGTATTGAGGGGATTGTTGAATTGGTGAGAGCGTATGGAAATAAGGATTGATAGATGTTTTTGACATTGGTTGGAAAGTCTGGATGGAGGCTGATACTTTTCTGGGAGCTGTGCAAATTTTGGTTAAATTTCATCATTTGAAGTTACTTGTTGTCTTTAAATGTTGCTAATTTTCTCCTTATTTAAGATATCCATCCATCCATCCATCCATCCATCCATCCATCCATCCATCCATCCATCCATCCATCCACCCACCCATCCATCCACTCACCCACTTATCCTTCCATCACCCATCCATTCAATCTTTATGCTTCAATTCAGTCACCAAAACTTAAAAAAAAGGTGAGTTTAAGCTAAGATTATTTGAACCTCTCCACTTTTCCAGAAATTTCTTTGGTATTTATTTTAGGCCTGCTTGATGCTACAGTGGTATATTTTTTTCTATTAAAAATTTTATCTCTACTATTTGCATATTTTATTAAATGTCTTTGATAGAAGCCTGTAAATTACTTGCTCACCTGTATGTTGCTGAGGTCAGCACTGTACTTGACATTCAGTCTGGATGCAGCAGTCTGGCTGTATATAAGTATTGTATGCTTGTCAAATGCTGAGAAAGTTCTTTTATGTGTTCCTTCAAAAAATACCTTTAGGCATTTTTCTTTTAAGTAATGACTTTGTCTTTAATATCATATATCTGCAAGAACATGCAAAAATATGCCTGCCTAGATCCATACTACATTCTTTATTTCTCTGCCTGCTATTCCAAGAAGTATAACAAGAAGTTATATATATTTTTTCCATTTCTGGGTTAGTCACATATATTTCCACAATTTCAGATATTAACAACTGAGGCAGATTATATTATAGTTTTGGGAGCATTGACAATAGCTTGGTCTGTATTTCTCATTCATCTTAGGACACATCTTCATCTGCCTTGATGTGGTGCTTTATCCAAGAAGCATCAAATACAGCAAGAGTTTGTTTGGGTGTGGGGTTTGTGTGTCAGTGTGATACTGCAAGCTGATGCCTCAGCAACAAAGAAATTTGAACAGAATTCTAAGGCAGATGTAGCTGAAGTAATACACTCTCAGGAGAGGAGCAGTGACACTTTTGATGAAGGAAAACAAGCTTCACACATGCCTAGAAGCTTCTCCCTTGAGAAATATATATCTTGGTAAGAGTCAAAGAAAGTGTTGAAGGTTGAAAACCATGCTTGTCTATGTCTGTGGGGTCGACAGAGTATACCCCAGTGAATAATATTCCTGAATGTTCCATAGTATTTGAACATTTGCTATCTCTTTTCTGGCATGGAGCCGGTTTGGCCCTTTCTGAAAGTCACTGAGCACATTTCTCAAAGGATCTACGTTTGGCTACCCATGCACCAGAGGGCTACAAGATATAATTGCTTCCTGTTTCTTTCATTTTCCCTCTTAATGAATTATTTCTTTTCCTCCCTCCATCTCATGAAGGGAAAACCACAGGAAACAAAGCTACACTTTCCTTTTGGTCCTAATTTTTGTTTAATAGAAGAATAGCTCAACAAATATAAACAATAATGTATTAATGAAACCACTTTCTTAGTGGCTGGAGCCATAGTTGATGTGATCTAGAGATTAGAACTAGAGAGTTTTCCCAGCAATCAAAATGGCACAATTTTGAAGTAAGAGCAAAATCATTAAAAACCCCATAAGAGATGGGGATATGAATGATCTACTTCAACTCATGCTTGGACATTCACTTACTACAGTGTTGGTTGGATGTGCATGCCATTATTTCATAAGAAGCAGAGCAGGGAAGTCAGTCTGCAAAGCTCATCTTACCTCTTAGCAGATATAGAACACACACCCTATTCAGAACATTGCCTTGAGTCGCCAGTTTATTTGCACAAATCCTCTAGACCCTGAGTGTCTAGGAAGATCACAATATGTATTTCAGAAATTGAAATTTCTGAATCAGAAATTCTTCAGTTTGCAACTGGCTCTAGCATAGTTTGCTTTTGAATTTTATTATTATTTTTTTGTTAGGGGTTTTTCTTATAAAACTTGCCATCTGAATCATGTTTAAGTCTAAGGTTAGTGGTATTAAATACATGAATAATATTCTATGACCATAACTATCATCCATCTCCATTACATTTTTTATCTCATAAAGGGAAATTGTGTGTTTATTAAAAACACCCCATTCTCTACTCCACAACCTGTGACTACCATCATTCTATTTTCTGTCTCTGTGATTTTGACCATACAAATTACCTCTTATAAGTGTGATAATACAGTATTTATAATTTCATGACTGCTCATTTCATTTAGCATAATGTCCCCAAGATTCATCTATGTTGTAAAATGTATCAAAATTCTCTATTTTTCTAAGCCCGAGTAATAGAATAACATGGTTACCACACTTTGCTCATCTACTCACCCATTAATGGAGCTTAGTGTTGCTTCTGTCTTTTAGTTATTGTGAGTGACACTGCCATGGACATAATAAATCAAGTATCTCCTTTCAATTCTTTTGGGCAGAGACCCAGAAAGGGAATGGTGTGATTACCTGGCAATTCTTTTATCATTTTGAAGAACCAGCATTCTGTTTTGCATAGTGGCTTTACCATTTTACATTTTCACTAACAGTTTGCAAGGGTTCCAGTTTCTTCACATAATTTCCAACATATTACTTCTTTTTTCATGGTTTTCATGTTAATGGATGGGAGATGGTATCTCAGCATAGTTTTGATTTTTTCTAATAATTAGAGAGGTTGAACCATTTATTAAAATATTCCATAGAATGGTTGGCATCCTTTTTAAAAAAAGCACTTGATAATTATGTAACTATTTTTCAACTACCTACTGTATTCCATTGGCCTATATGTCTGTCTTAATGCCATAACCACACTTTTGATTATTACAGTTTTGTAATAAAACTTGAAATCCCCAAGTCTGAGTTCTCTGGATTTATGCTTTGGTTGCTTGTGGTCTCCTGAGGTTCCACAAAGTTTGGATTGAACTTTCTATTTCTGGAAAAAAATTAATTCAGATTTTGATAATGATTGTGCTGAATTTACAGATTTCTTTAGGTTACTTTGACATCTTTGATTATAATGCTGATGCTATGCCCATTGTACTAAGAAGGCTGTTGGCATTGATATCTTGATATTAAATCTTCCAATCTATGAACATGGAATGTATATTCATTATCTCTATTTTCTTTAGTTTTTTTCAGCAATGTTTTATAGATTTTATTATACTAGACTTTTGTTTCCTTGACTCAGTTAATTACTAAGTATTGTTTTCTTTTAGATGCTTTAGTAAATGAAATTTTAAAAGATTTTTCATTATTAATTTAAGGAAATTCAATTATCTCTTGTGTTTTCACTTTGTACACTACAACTTTACAGAATGCATGTATTAATTCTTATTACTTCCTATCCAATTTGGGTGCCTTTTTCTTCTTTTTATTACCTAATTGCTCTGGTTAAAATTTTCAGTACAATCTTGAATACAGCTGGCAAAAACAAGCATCCTAGCCTTGTTTCTGATTTAGAGGAAAAGCTTTCAATCTTTCATCACTGAGTATGATGCTTTCTATGGACTTTTTATATATGGCTTATATTGTTTTGACAAAGTATCCTACGGGTGTTGACTATCTCTGTAATGAAAGTTTATTAAAATTTGTCAAATACGTTTTCTGTATCAATTAAGATGATCATTTTGTTTATTTGCCTTCATTCTGTTAATGTGATGTATTGCATAGCTTCATTTTATATGTTAAAATATAAATAAATTACATTCCAGAAATAAGTCTACTTGATCATGTGTATAATCCTTTCAATATTATGCTGAATTTGGTTTACTGGTATTTTGCTGAGGATTTTTTTTGTATCAATATTCATAAGGGATGTTGGTCTTTAGTTTTTTTTTTTACTGAGACTTAATTTGTGGCCTAACATCTGGTTATCCTGGAAAATGTACCATGTGCACTTGAGAAGAATGTGCATACTGTTTTTGGGTAGAGTGCTCTTTATATGACTGGTAGATGCTGGTTTATTATGTTAAGTTCTCTGTTTCTTTATTTATCTTCTGTCTGTTTCTTTTATCCATTTTCTAGTGTGGGATAGATATTGAAGTCTTGAACTACTATTGTAGAACTATTTCTTCAATTCTGTGTTTCCATTTCATATATTTTGCTGGTCTGTTATATGATATATAAATGTTTATAATTGCTAGGTTTTGCTGAAGTATTGAATGTATTGATATGCTGAATTTGTTATTAACATATAATGTCTTCTGTGTTTCTTGTGATTTTCTGGACAGTATATATAACCTCCTGTTCTATTTTGGTATATAGCTGCATGCAATATGCTTTTCAATTTTTTTACTTTCAGTTTATTCCTGCCTTTGAATCTAAAGAGGCTCTTCTAGATAGCATACATCTATTTTTTTATGTCTTCTATCCCTTTTTTATTTTGATTGGACAACCCAAACCATTTATTTTTAAAGTAAATACTGATAAGGAGTGACTTAATATGTCATTTACTATTTGTTTTCTATATACCTTGGAGTTTTTCCCATCTAACTTCCTTTATTACTGTTGTCTTTGTGTTTCCTTAACTTTCTGTAGTGAAGTGCTTAAATTCTTATTTTCTTTTTTGTATGTTCTGTAGTTATTTCTTTGTGGTTACCATGGAGATTATATTTAGCATCCTAAAGTTGTAACACTTGAATTTGAATACATACCAGTTAATTTCAATAATGTACAAAAACCGTGCTCCTTTCCCACTTTATGTTCTTTCCTTTTGGTGTTGATTTGACTAAATTGTATCTTTAAACATTGTGTGCCCCCAAATGTAAACTAATAACCTTTTAAATATATGTCTCTTCAATTATGTAGAAAATAAGATGTGGAGTTATAAAACCAAATTATATTAGCCTCTTTAATGATATAGTAAACAACAGGTGGGTCTACAAACCATTTATAGAATATCACAATAGAATTTGGGTCTTTGTATTTGTTTTTTGTGTTGTTGCACAATAATCGTTATAATTTTCTAAGTATCTTCTATACATCAAGATTTTTATAAAACACGGCAACTGCACAATTTAAAAGGCTGAGCCTTCAACCTTAAGTAACATATTTCGCAGTGGGGGAAATACACATAGAAATTTCAATACCACAATTATTATAATGGAAATACAACATAGTTATATATAAGGAATATCAATAAGGGGCATTGAAGTTTGGTTGGGGGAAATCAAGAGATAAAGTTTTAACTGAAAATTGCAATAAATATTTATCAGGTGAAGACAAAAAGCACGTTTTAGCCAAAGAGAGCATCATGAACAAAGGGAAATTTTCTAGAAGTTTTAACGTGTGGATGAAAAGTGCAAGTTGCAAGATGAGGAGAGACCTAGACATGATTAAGCAGCAGATCACCATAGGATATGTATACTGTAGATTTTTTTTGGGTAATGGAGACCACAAATGGATTTTAAGTGTAGAAGAAAAAGAATATGAGTTTTGAATATTCTATGTGTAAGACAGAGTGGGAAAGGGTTATTTTAGAAGCAGAAAGAATTTTTCTACATGTGACAATGACTCCAGCAAAATAACACCTTAACCATGGCAATTTTCTGATGAAGATGAAGGTGTGGTTTGGGGAAGAAATTTAAGATAATAAGATGTTTATCACTTATTAAGTAATGGGACATGGAATGTTTCTTCTGAGATAGCTAAGGATTTTGGTTTGAGTGATGCATAAACAGTGATTTATTTACTATGAATGTTCATTCAAGAAATATTTTTTATATAGCTAAGTCTGAAGAAAAGTGGTGAGTGCTGAGGACACCTAAATGAAAAGACACAGGACCTCTCTTTAAGGAGTTTGTACTTTAGTAGGAGAGACAGACCTCACAATTGACATAGGACACTTACTTAAAAACGCTGACTGCTACTTCTAAAAAGGACCCAATTATGGGTTATAGTGATGTCTCCACTTATGGATATGCTGAGCTTAAGGGAATTGCAGTAGATATTTGATTATACAGGACCAGGATTTAGAGGATACTCACTTAGGACTAGCAGGGTTGTGTTTGCAGCTACCGTCTTGGCATAGCAACATGTGTGGAATAATAATTATGAGTTTATAAATGGGTATGAATGGTGTCATGAAACAAGATGGGCAAGGAAAGAAGCAAATTTTAAGGGTCAACAGAGGCCGAGATGCCAGCAAATATGGCTGAGAAGAAACTGTCAGAATAATGGAAGCCTTTGCATTTTACTTCCCATTATTTTGGGAAGAAGTACCTCTGTCACGTCCAGTATTTATTTTCGTGCTTAGCATAGAGCAGGTACTAAAAAATCTTAGTCATATGGAGTATAGGGATTAGGAAACTAATTCAATCCTAATAGTGTGACAATAGAAATTGGGTAACAATGGAGCATGGAAAACCTGTAGAGAACTGAACTTGGAATTTATGAATTTGTTATCAGGGAAATTTTATTTCTAGATTTTAACATCAACTGCGGACAAGTTATTTGTCATTCAATCTTGCACTATGTACCTCAGTGTCCTCTTAGTGAAATCAGGGGGTTGAACTAAGAAGCAAAGTCCTATTAGCTTGTAAAACTCTGAATTCAGTCACAATTAGCAGGTCATGTTGAAGAGATGACATATTATCAAATGGATTTTCCTGTCAGTTTTCACTGATAAATTAACTTATAAGACATTGGGACATTAAATATTTGATAGTGGAACTCTGGATATTGACTTTCTCCCCACTTGTAAATGGCCTTTGCTTCTGAAGAATGGTAGTCTTTGCCAAGTTGTTTATACCAGTTGATCGTGTCCCTGAAAAACGAATGTCAAACAGTGCATCTGGGTATTGTATTGATAAATTACATGACTCAGTGATCACTGACCCACATTTTGTAATATGATTTTATAAAACCCTTGTGACAACGTTAATGGAGATAGATGTACTGTAGTTCATATACAGTAGAGGCCAACGGTGTTCTTAGAAAAGAAGGTAAAATAGGAAATGTAATTATAGATTTGTTATTATGAGAATTCATCTAAAGAAAGGATGTTGGGAGGGTAGATATTCCATACAAAGAATTGTCAGAATTTTAAGCATTTTTACTGTATGCCAACCAGCAATAATGCTGGGTCAAAGTAACTGTTTTTTTCTGTGCTTCTAGAATTTCCACTGGCATAGCACCAGGTGTGGAATAATAGGCTTGCCCTCTGTACATATGCTGGGGTGCATGATACTTTGGCATACACAGGTTTGGTCTGGGATTTCCTTTTTACGACTTCATTTTCATGGTGGCAGCCACCATCTGAGGATTCACAGCAGAGAAAAGATGCTGACCTTATCTGGGAAGATTTTACCCTCACTTATAAAAGGAAGAAGACCTCAGATAACAATTTAACAATTTCACCTATGTTTTCAGAAAAGCATTTGAAGAGTTTTAAAGTTTTTTTTTGAAACTTAGCAGCTTATATTGTCTTGTCTTGTATCCTGCAAGATAGAAAGAGGAATGTAGTGAGCTGCAGCATGCAAGCCCTGTTGACAAAAATCCTTTTCTAATCTGAATTCCCAGAGTTTTGTGTGTTTGTTTCAATTTGGGACTTGAGATTTGCTTGTTGATAAAGTCCAATTGTGAAAGGGCAAGTGAATGTCATGCTAGCAGCCTTTCTAATTTCACTTCTTTCTTCTTTCACTTCAGTAGGATTCTGAAGAAGCAATAACTTGGTTTTTAATCACTTTTTGAGAGCAAAAGTTCCTCATCTTCACTTTCTAATATTCTTAATATTTTATTATTTTCCTTCTTAGATTTTCAGATCTAAGATACACTGTCAGAATCTAAGTGGTGGAAGAAAGGTGGGGTCAAATAAGAAAATCAGGCAATTAAGGTTTCTAAAAGGATCTTTCCTTTCAATTTTTTGATGGGTTACAGACAAGGGAAAGGATGAGGTTAGTTTGGATCAGTTTGAAATAATAAACTTATAGCATATGCAAGCAGAGTTGTGAGCCAGAGGCCAGATGTCATCACCTGTAAGTGTTAGTGGAAGTTTGTGTGGGAATGAGATTACCCAAGGGGGAGTGTGAGAACTGAGATAAGTAAAGCCTGAGAGGAAAATCTTGGTAAAGATCAATTTTTAAGTGACTGTAGGAGAGAGACAAGGAGACTAAAAAAGGAGAATCAGTCAGTCATGAGGAAAATCTTGAAGGTTAAGGCAGAAGAGAATTTTAAAAAGAACGGAATGGTCAGAAGTGACAAATGCTGCAGGGAGATAAAATAATAATTGAACTGAAATGCATGCATTGTATTTGTAGACCAGTAGGATGCTCCCAACCATTGTGAGCAGGTATGGAACAGTTGTGGCAGAAACCCAGATGGCAATAGATTAAGGAGTAAATAGAAAAAGAACAAACAGAAAAGACTATTTTCCTTTTTAAAAAACTAGTTTCTTCAATGAATTTGCTCCCATGTGTGTTTGCTTCTAAATTAAGATTTCAAGAAGAAAAGAAGCATTTAAGAATGTTTTAGTGGTGGAAAGAAAATTGTATGATGGTTTGATTGGGGCCAGTTTTGGGATTTTATCGTGAACACACAGCCTGACAGACATGACAGTGGCAGATTACACAGAGGATTATTTGGTAAACTTTCTTGGAAGAACATGGAGTGCAAACAAGGAAGCAGAAGGAAGAAGGCAAGGGACAGATGGATTAAAATTTTGGAGTAAAGTTCTTTAGAACAGTTGAAGATTGTAGTCCGTATCATAATGGAATTCCAAGGTCATTCCCAGAGCCCAAAGTAGTATTTGAAAGTAACTTTGAGTCTGACAGTTTTTCAAAGAAATAGGGCTCAAAGGAATAGATTATAGAGATGGGACAGGGATAGCCTGAAGTAGTGGGCATGAGGTCATAGGAAAAGTGTGGCTCTGTCAAAGTATGGAAGATACCAATGGATGAACTTGAACATGCCCTTTATGAGAGAGGTCAGGTATGGATAGAAATTCATCTTTAGACTATGAAATGGGAATTATCCACTTCATCTTTCAACAGTAGATCATTTTAAAGGAATAAATGCAGTTTGCTATCTTAGGTCTTTATCCTTTTACATGTTCTCTGAATTTTGGGAATGCTGAACTATAAATGTAGTTCTTCTTTCATATTTTGGGTCATCTGTAAAATAATTTTGTCTCAGTTCTTGATAAATACATTGAATAAAATAGAATCAAGGAGAAGACCTAAAGAATGCTAATGAAGTTCTTTCTACTTGCTAACAATTTTATGCATTGGCATTTTATAGCACCCTTGCCAGACAGCTACAAATGTCCCAACTTTATGACACCCAGTCCACAGCTCTCCATTGTTAGAGACTATGAAATGTCTTGATGAAACCAATGTGTATTATTTAGCTTACCAATTTTTCAAGGCTCTCCATTTTTATCAGAATAATGTCCAAACTCCTTAATAAGACTTTCAGATCCAACTCCTCTTGTTTACTCTTACTTAACTCTTCATTTTTCACTTCATGCCTTCATCCCCTTAAAGGCAACAGCTGTAGCTTTTTGAAGATTTTATAACCAAGACCTACATGGTATAATACCATATGGTAGGGACTCAATATATATTATTTTACTAATCAATCCTGATTAGTAGTTGAATGCTTTGTAATATTTTTCCCATCTAGTCTTTCCTTTAAATATGGTAACAGTGTATGAATTGTTTGCACTGAATTATTTTTGTTGTCCTTATACTGGTCTCTGATTACCTCTTCCTTACTAAATGTATACAAATTATCTAGTTAAGAATACACTTTAGACTGTTGCTAGGTATGAAAATCTGGTTTCAACTTATCTGGTTTTACAATACAAAATCCCCTTTTATGAAAGCTGAGGCATTTGCTTAGCTCTGATCTTCTGGCAGTTTTCCCATTCTCTCTGATTTTTTTCCCAGGACACTAGCAGCTGTGATAACAGCTGCAAATTGTTTTAATCGTCTTAGATGTAATGCATCTGGACTTGAGCACATTTTAAAGCTGCTCGACACTCTCTTACTATCTCCCCTACTAAGATTTGTGGTCCATCTTTTGTAGCCTGAATATCATTCGCTTCAAAGAAGGAAAAGTGGAAGCAAACCAGAAATATAAATGTTCTCTTTTTTTCTTTCATCATCTTCATCAAGTAGTTAACTTGTCCATTTTTTTTGTCTTATCATTAAAAGCATAATGTTAAAACACCATGACCGTAACAACATTCTTATTTTAGTTTCAGTTGAAATCTGGAAGATTTTATCAGCCAGATTGATAGGTACAAGAGAAATATAAATGGAAAGACAGGATGTAATAATCATATATATTATCCAATATCTTCTTGTTTGGTGCCAGATACTATGACAGATGGAGATCTTGATATAAGTATAATTTATTTCTTCTTCTTAAGTAACTCATGTTCCGGTAGAGTGTTAAAGACTATAGTGTTAAATTTCAGTTAGCTATACACCAATCTTGAAAAAAATGTGCTGATAATTGTTTTGCATGATTTAATTTTATTCCATCCATCCGTCTGTCCGTCCATCCGTCCGTCCGTCCGTCCATCCGTCTGTCCATTCATCCATCCATCCATTTTTTAACTCATGATCCTTAGCCATAGTTGTTTGTTAAGAATCATCCAGAGACTTTGGACTACATAGCAATGAGGTAGATGAATTTAAAAATGTTGGGAGATTTTTATAACATAACAAACTAATTCAGTAGAAATCTCTGAGGGTTGTGACCTGGGCAGCAATATTTATTAAAGCCTCCCTTAGTGATTTCACAATTAGAGAACTGAGACTGTCTTAAGTATTAATTGTGTGTATAGATAGTGCTGTATCAGGGACCAGGAAAAATATATACTAATGACATGTAGTCTATCTGCAATAGATTTCACTCTATTTGAGCAGAAAAGACATGCTCTCAGAAAAAAGCAAAGTGAAAGTGTAAAGCAGTGTATTGTATATTTAAGAATCCAAGGAGAGGTAGAAGTCAAAAAATGACAGGAAAGTTATAGGTTAGAGGAGATAAACTGTGGTTTCAACTTGTGAGGTTAGAGTTGTCCAAGAGGGTTTAAGTTAGATTTTGAAGCATGTACATAGTTGGATAGGTAGTAGGCCAGCATATGCTCTAAAAGAGAGTAAATGAGCAAATTTTTATGTCTGGAGAGAGTATGGAGTAGTCTAAAATTTTTATGAACAAGACCAGCCAAAATTGATTGGAAGTTTTAATTTATTTTGAGTAGTGATCAGATTAATGTTATAAAATTAACAACCAAATATGGAGGTCTTTTTCTTTTTTTTATTATAAGCAATATTGAAAAATAAACATTTCTGAACGAGTTAATATTTTGTCACTAATGACCTTACTTCTCCTATTGAGTTTAGAATCTGTACCATAAACTTGGGAAAGCAAGGAAGATAGCTAGACTCATGGCTAAATGGAAGTGTTCTCTAGAGCTTCGGTTCACTATGTCAGTGGTATGTTGGTAAATGTAACAACCAGATTTCTAGCAGGGTTGGAGGGTGAGGGGTAGCATGGGGGGTGGTGGTGGTAGAGAGCCTCGATGTATTGTGCTTGACAATTTCTATAGCATTAATACTAACACTAGGATTTCAAGTTACCAATTATTTTTTAAAAAATACCGAAATGTTAACACTTTTATTCTCTTGAGTTAGTATGAGCTGGCACAAACACACCATGCTTGTCTTTGGCATATTAACTCTCTTGAAATAATAGCCTGTCTTTGGAAATACTGGCATGGATGGTTTGTCTTTGAAGGAAAACATTCAGTTTAATTCAAAATTTTCCTAGCTTATTAAAATGCAGGATCGGGGGGAAAAAGACCCTCAATACTTTGAGTGTAAGAAAATTGAAAGAGCACTTGAACATCCATCCATCCTTCAGAAATGCTGACTTCAGAAGTCTCTTCTATGGAAGGGTCCTCAATTGCACAATGGTAGGGCAGATCTCTTCTTACCTTAGTTTGATGGTGTTTTCAGCAGAATAGTTAAGTTTAGAAAGCATGGGGGGGGGGACGCACATGAATATGTTGAGTAAAAAACCAGATTTCTGTGCAAGGGTGCTTTGTATGTCTCTAGAGGAATCATTGGCAATGACATTCCCTTGAAGCTCAGACCCTACTGCCTTAGATCCTTTATGCTTTGGTTTCTAAACCTGCCACCTCTTAGTTTCCAAACAAAAGCAGCCCAACAGCACCTGCATGGTTTGTGAAAAATCTTCACAAGACTTTAAACAACATCAGACCTGTCCTGATTGCAATTGCTTCTCCACATCCCCCCAATCATTCACAATGCCAATTAGCTCTGGCCTTCAGTCCTTCTTCCCAGCTGCGTGAGCGCCGGTGCACAGGAGTCCATTTTGAGCACCCAGACACCACCTGAGTCCTGCACCCAGCTAATGCAAGCCTTCCAAGGGCAAAGTCACCACAAAGCCCTTACGAATTCAATCTACATTTTCCTTTTCTCCCCCCCTTCAAAAACAACTGATGTGTGGGTAGCAAAGCCATTTAGACAAAAATAAAGACGAAAATGTTTTTTCCTTCTGATAATGTTCCTGGTTCCGTCACTCGGTATTATGCTCCATAATGTGCCGTGTGCAGCCATTTTGTCAACGCTTTGGGTCATCCTTGCTCACAATTGGTTATTTACTCAGGGGCTTTTGAAATTATTGAGTTGACACATCTGTCAGACGGCAAAAGCAGAAATGCTAAAAGGTCACTTGGAGAGAAACCAGCTGCTCCAGACAAACCTTTCTGCCTCCAAATAGCACAATCATTACAGTCTGGCAGATGGGGCCTCTGCTTTCATTTCAGTGCTCCCCTTGCCTTCAGGTATTTAGCTACACTACCTCATTGCCAGGTCAGCCAGGCCTCCTTGTAATTACCCATACAATAGGCATCTCTCTGCTTAAGAATAACAGCTCCATTTTCTCTAAATAGGAAACCAGTTTCCTCACAGATATGAACTATCCAGTGTTTGCCACAAAGTTTCCTATTAACAGATTAGTTTTGACAGTTGGTAAGTATGTTTAGTATGTTTCTATTAATCCTACCGCCTTCATTACAGTCTGAAACAGGAGACTTGGTCTGATTTAACAATTTGGAGGACTTCTGTGGGTCTCTGAGAAGAGGACCTTGAGGGAGTGGGTCTGAGATCCCCTTTATCTTCTTCTTAATCGTTCCTTATCCTCCTCTGCCTCACCTCTGTATACCTCTGTGGGTGTGATGGGAGGCACAGAGCCAAAGGTGATGGCTGTTTGTGCTAGTTCATGGGAAGTTTTATTTAGATAGCTTTTCAGACAGCTTGTTTCCCCTGATATCACAGAATCTGAAAGGGGTGTGTGTGTGTGTGTGTGTGCATGCATGTGTGCCTTTGTTTATTTGAGTGATAATATAAAATAAAAAAATAAAATGAAGCTAATATTGAAACTTAATCATATAGGGAATAGATTCTTCCATAAAGCATGTTCTTACAACCACTGCTTTGGGGTTCAATTAATGTCAGCAGCTATAATAACAGTACTTTAACCTTTCAGAGTAATAAATAAATTGGTAAGCAAGGCTGTATCTTGTAAACTTAGTAACCCTGAAAGGGGGGGACTTTAGAAATCCCAATTTAAGCATGGATCTTTCCCCTTTCCCCTGAAATGGTAATATTATTAGCAATATATAATAATAATATTATTATTATATTTATATTTATATTATATTATTATTATATATTGCTAATAATACTAGCAAAATATTATTAGAAAGTAGTAATATTATTAGCAATAAGGTGAAAACTTGTTGTTAGGTGATAAGTTCAAAAAGCACTACCTTGATATAAATACACAAAATCGAGAGTAGAAAGAATATAAGCATTTCCCCATAGTTACAATTAGAGCTCTAAAACAATCACATATTAAGTCATAGGACCTCAATATCCCCTTTTTATGTATCAGGCCCTTATACATAAACAAATGAAACATCTGGCTTTATTTGGGAACTATCACCAAACAGTTTCAAATAGAAAAGCAATAATAATCCTCTCTAGAATCTCAGTATCATGACAATCTTTGAATGATGACCTGAAAGTTGATGATTTCTCTTTAGTTTTCCCTGAGCTGCTGCCTTGATCACCAGTCTTCAATGTTCACCCTTGAATTCTCTTCATTCTGTCTTTTATTCTGAGAATTGAACAATGACTCTGCAGTTGGTTTTAGATTATGTGGGTTCCAAAAGTGACTGTTACTAGCAGCAAAATAAAGGGATAATCTACATGCTAGGTACATTATCCTACAAGAATTCAAACAAGTTTGTTCTTTACTATGTCCTAAATTTAGCTGTGAATCAGAAAATGGTGATGTTTGGAGCTGATGAAACTTATGTCAACATAATGTATCCCAGAAAATTTTTCTTAGATAAGATAAAACTGTAAAACACTAAATGACTTTACTGCTGCTTTAGAAATTTCTTGCAAATTAGTTTGTTTGGGCAAATAACTTTGTCATATGGTCAAACAATTCTATCAGAATGATAGATCACTCATCTAGGTGATAGTTCACTTAAAGTCATGGCATGCTTCAAGACACAAGTGTTGCTGTGTCCTCTGTTAAATGTCCTCTGATCTCTACCTGTAAATTTGTGGTTTTTACCACACTGAGATACCATCTTACACAGTAAGAGCGGCCTATATAAATAAAACAGACAACAACAAATGTTGGCACAGATGTGGAGAAAAAGGTCCTCTCTTACACTGCTGGTGGGAGTGCAAACTGGTCCAGCCACTATGGAAGACTGTGTGGAGGACCCTCAAACAACTGAAAGTGGACTTGCCATTCAACCCAGCAATCCCACTACTAGGAATCTACCCAGATGACATGAAAACATTAATTCAAAAGGACACCTGTATGCGCATGTTCATTGCAGCCCTGTTTACAGTTGCAAATAATTGGAAACAAACCAAATGCCCCCAAACAGATGATTGGCTAAAAAAATGTGGTACATATACACGATGGAATACTACGCATCTATCAAGGAGGACAAACACATGTCATTTGCAGCAACCTGGATGGAACTAGAAAGACTCATGTTAGCAGAAATAAGTTAAAAAGAAAAAGAGAGGTACAGGATGGTCTCACTTATATGATGGATATAGGGAAAAACAAACAAACAAATAAGAAAAAATGAAAACAACCAATGGGACTAAACCATGGAGCGAGAGAGGAGGAGGGGGAAGAAGGTGGGGGAGGTGAAGAGCATAAAATATCAGGATAGTTAACAAATGTTAGTGAAGTGGGAAAGCCCTGGGGTAAAAACAAACAAACAAACAAACACATTTGCCAGATATTGGAAGAGAACAACGGGCCAAACAACCAACAACTGAACATCAACTTAACCAACCAACAAATCGCAGAAAAATGGGAGATGGAGTGACTGGGAGGGGAGATATGGAGGGATATGGAGGGAGGAGGGGGGATCAATTAATGCACAATTGTTACAAATCAATAAAATGAATTAAAAAATTGTGGTTTTCATTATTGAATGGTGTCTGGTAAACTTAGTTTTGCTCCATCAAACAGCTTTTCCACTGATCCTTTTGGGGAAATGGTAGTTAGTAAAGTGGACTGGTATCCAGTCTTGAGATAAATCACTACAGAAAGAGAGAATACTCTGAAGAAACTCCAGGAAAGTGCTATTGGAGCAGTAATTCAGAACATGAGTGGTGGGGAGAATTACAAGAAAGATTTAAATTATTTAAGTATTCTTCTAGAACTCCCAGAAGTTTTAGAGTTCCCAGAAGTTCTAGAGTTCCTAGAAGTTATGTATGGAGAGAAACTGGTGGAGAAAGATTACCTGTGATTCATGGAACAAGAGTTAGAATACTAATTTTATAGTTAAAGACAAAATTGTCTTACTTTGAAATCACTCACTGTTGAAACCTAGAACCACATTAGTTTCTTAGGGAGAAAGGAAAATATTCTAGACTATGAAATAAGGAGAAAAACTGTGTGGGAGAAGTTGGGAAATGAAAGACTTTCTGCAAGAGATATTTAGCATATGGGGGAGATGTTGAAGAATTGGTAGATGTTGAAGAATTGGTAGAATTTCGTGTGTGTGTATGTGTGTGTGAGTGTGTGTGTGTATGTATGTGGGTGGATGGGCGGGTGTCTGTCTGTCCATGCAGCATGTAGAATGCATGGTGAGAATGTTTGAAATAGAGCAAGGTAAGGGAGATAGTATAATAATGAAGTGGGTAGGGGATGAATATTTGATTCAAAGGCCAGCACTTGAAATATAATTTGACCACTTAAAACTGTATAGATAATCATGGGCAAGTTGCTTAGCCTCTTAAGTTTCATCTGTAAAATGAGGATATGATAGCTACACTATTAGGGTTGTTATAAGAATAAAATGAAAGAACATATGTGAGGTGATTAGAAAATTATGTGGATACATTCACATAAAGACTCATAGATAATGGTTATTATTATTAGCATGCCAGTTATTATTATTATTACTACTAGCTAGTATAAATAACAGAAAGGAGAATGGAAGGAAATTGAATTTATTCTGGGAAAGCCTGAAGCCTGAACTCAACATTCAGGAATATAGAAAACAATTCTGGGAAGCTCTGAATTGCAAAAGTTTTTGATTTATTTAAAAATTGTATTCAGGAGATAGACAGGGGAGTGCATGACCAGAGCTGCGCTGATAATAGAAGATAGGAGAAAAGACCACATTTAAAGTCACCAGTTTGTTAAGTAGCAAAGTGAAGAGATTGGTATGTCTAATATTAGAAAAATGAATAAATGTAGAGAAAGCCTGGAAAGATGTATGGGTTAAATTTTCCTTTTGTCCTTTTAACTCAGGCTAAACAAATTAGTACAGAGGTCTAAACCCTTCATTTAAAGCACACCAAATGAATTTCAGTCAGAACTTTAAAAACTGACTCATCATGTAGTGTCACAGTTTATGCTCTGACATGTCCTGCTATCTGCTATCTGACACCTGATCCCAACACACTACAGATGTGAAGTGAATACATTGCAGAAGTCAGGAGTTAGTGCATCCAAACTCTGTCCAGTTGAAAATTTATCTATATTGCTTAAAAAGTGAGAGTGGGATTAGGGCTCCTTAAGGAATATGAGTGTGTTGCTAAGTTTTACTTCAGTTTTGCAAGTCCTAACCTAGTTTAACTTTTTCTTTTTTATCATATGGGTATCTAAATTTGATGCCTTCTCCTTTCTTTTGAGGTCATATCAATTTGGGAAGGAAGCATTAACAAATTCACTGAATGTAGTATTTTTTGACTCAGTTCTTACCATGCTCTATCTATTGGTATTCAAATTTATTTAATCACTAGGTTTTAATTTGCACTAAACAGAAAAGTCCGGATTCAGAGCAAGCATCAGGTGACACTAATGTTAGCCTAATTGGTCAATCTGTGTTAATTATCAGGTAACTTGGCTAAATAATAAAACCATTCACAGACAAGGACAAAGTGATTTTAAAAGTGTCTCTTTAACAAGTCTCACTTCTCTAGAACAGTGTCGCAGCCTTTAGGCCCATAAGGTGTTATTTACAGTGACTCTTGTTAGACATCCTATTTTTAGATGGAGGGTGAGAATTAAAGATCAGGATTTAAGGTCAGAATATATAAATCAGAGTTAGTAGAAGTCACATAAGGAGGAAGTGAGCTTCAAGGATTTGGATAATACTTAGAAAGGAAATGAAGAGCATAATTTTTTGAAATAGTTAATTAGGCTGCTGAAAGACTGAACAATCTAGATCAAGTCCAAATTTTGCATATGGAGTGATTTTTTTTTTTTTTTTGAGACTAGGTCTTGCTATGTTGCCCAGGGTAGTCCCAACCCCATGGACTCAAGTGATCCCCAGTCTCAGCCTCCCAGGTAGCTGGGATTACAGGTGTCTGCCACTGCGCCCAGCTGCTTTTTTTCGAGACCAGGTCTTGTTATGTTGCCTGGGGTAGTATTGAACCCGTGAACTCAAGCAATCCAGAACTTTGAACTCTTTGCCTCCTGGCACTTGAATTACAGATGCTTGCCACCATGCCTGGCTTGGAGTGATCTACTGTTCCTTTTACTTAATGTGCTGGGACTACTTTTTTCATAGTACTAATTATTGCTCAAAAGTACTTGTCTAACTTAAGTACTCCCTGTATCTAGAAGACCCAAGACTTCATTTCAGAGATGCCTGTTAGGAGACCAAGGCACCCCTCCTCACACTATGGGAGAGGAGAGGAGGGCCAAGAACTGGAGATGATCTACAATGGCCACTCATGGATGCCAGTATCCACAGAGAAACTTCTTCACCAACACTGGCAGGGGGTGAGACTCCCTAAATCTGATACCAGAACCATAAGATAAAGCAGCAAAACAACAGAAATGGCATTGGAAAAGTCAGCCTCCAGCAAGAAAGCATGGACAGACCACAAATACATATAGACTGGCTGCACAATACAATCTTAAGACTGAAAACCTACCAGCAAGGTTTGCCTGGTTCCAACAACACAGTCCCTCATACAATGAAAGAACACTGCCACAGGAAAGAAAGAGACAAATGGACTTAACACAGACTAGTAAACAACAAAGAAGGGGGTTTGAAAGAATGGAGGGGGCACCAGAAGGAGGAGGAATGGGGAGGTGCCCCAAAACCATTTACTGAGGTTGTGATTTAAAGAATACAAACAAACAAACAAACAAACAAACAAACAAACAAACAAACAAACAAACAAATACTTGTCTAGTTTTACAATTAAACTGGCTAAATCTTGGGTCACATTTGAATTTTCTTATCTGATGGAGATAGTGAATAAGACCAGAGTGGATAGGATTCTGCAGGTCCAAATGGGTCCAAATTATTAAGTGGAAAGCCTCCAGTAGAGATGAGTTTGGTTGCTACTTTTTTCTGGGAAGTTGACAGGAAATGATGTTTAGAAGTCTGAGTTATGAAGCCATACTTACTTTCATTTCTTACCCCAGAGCAGAAGTCATTCAATTGCCCTTTCTAACTAGGTATTAGGACTGTTAAGACAGGAAAATATGGCCCGTGAGTCAATTTGACCTCTTGTATGTTTGAAGCAAGAATGTTTTTATAGTGTATTTCTTTATTCATTCTTTATAAAAAAAATGATCTGACAACTTAAAATTATTAAAAGGAGTCTGAAACATTGAATCATTTGCTATCAGATTCCCTTCAGACTGATTTTTATTTTTATTTTTATTTAAGTGGAAACCTCATAATTTATAGTTAATTTATTAATTTTCCACCCCACCCCCTACTTTATGTTCTCCTCAAATATGCCCTTTAAAACTAGGTTGTTTATGACCCAGAATCAATTAGTGCCACTTGTCTCTGTGGGGATTTAAACTTCTGCTTTAACTTTGTTTTCTTGCTTGGCCCCTGTCTCCTAGTTAGTCACTTCTTACTGAGCACTTGTCTGTCTGCTCTCTACTCTGCCTGCCACACCTTTGCTTATTCTGTCCTTCCACTCCAGAGAACAACCATCGTGGTATACTGTGCAAAATTTTCAGACAGATTAAAAGAATAGAAGCTTCTACTTTTTCAAGTTGTGTCTTGAGAAAGAGAAAAATCACATATTAGTATTAAAATAAAGAAACATGTAAAGCAGTATGGGAAAATGAAGGATGACTCTTTGCTCATTTATTGTTAGCAAAATGATTTTACAAATATTATACGGCTTAATCATCCTCCTGTGATGTGGGCAATCCTCTTTTTCACTGAAAAGCGAGGAGGTGGAAGCTTAGAAGTCAGAGAAGTAGCACAGTGTAGATGATGAAAGTACTCTAAGTGTGTACTAAGACTGGGGAGAAAAAGTGCTAAAGAAAACAAAAGCAATTCTCTTTTACATTTGGAACAAAAGGGAGGACAAATATGCCCATATCTAGAAGATTTATTGTTAAAATGATAGATTAGAAATTATGGTTCCATTTGACTTCTGTATTCACCAAAAAAAGGAAAAAATCCATAAGCTCCCATCCCCTGAAAAGAGACCAAAAAAGACCTTTGATAAAATAAAGCAGTAAGGAAGACTACTGTTTTAATGGGAACAGAGAAAACTGGGATGTTTATGATGCATTTAGGGATCTGGTTTAAGGCAGGTCTTTTAGTGTGGGGGCCTGATTAGGACCGGGCAAAGTTCTGAGGTAATTGTTTTGGATTAATGGTTAGGTGGAGTTTGCAGAATAAACAATTGTGTAATGAGTCTTATTGGGAGGTCTATTGCCCAGGGATGAGCTATTAACTTTGAGGAGGGGAGGAGAGTTGCTCATTTTTTTCACAAATAGAAATGTTCAGAACATTCCTGAAACAAAAGATAATGCAAGTTTATTTTCTTAGCAGAATTTTGTGGAATAGTAGAATCATAATGCAGACAGGTGACTAGTAAAGTCATGTCAATCTAGACAGTGTTGCTCATGAATTTCATTCTCAATGCAAGTAGGAAGCATGAAAAATACCATTAAGAGTGAACAGAAGTTTAAACTAAGTAAGGAACATGGAATGAAATTCCTTACACTTGAAAATAATTCAATTCTAGACAACACAGAGGAATTACACCTATAACTGTTTTTACATAGACGTATAAGTTTGTAGATCCTTAGATGTTTTCTCAGATTTGCTGCCAGTAGTCCAAGAGAAACTAAAGAAAATATGAGGGAGTGGAAACATACCAGAGAAGAACACAACTTGTTTGGATTTTCAGGATGAATTCATGATTTGGTCTAGCTGATACTGATGTCATCTAAAATTCCAGACTGCACAGAGAGGTGGCCCTGTGATGGGTCACTTATGTGAGCTGTGCACTGAGCATCTGGTGGTGAGTTACCAGACATGGTCTTTCCCCACAAATTCTGTGAGTTTTTCCTTCCAAATAAATTCAAAAGTGAACACTTTTTAAAGCCCAATTCCATGGGGTTGTCATGGCTCTTGCCACCATCTGTCACAGTGCCTGGGCCACAGTACATTTTTCCTAGCTAGTCTCCTTGTTTTTTTCTTTATCTACCATGGCCCATTCTCACCTTACCACTCAGAAAAATCTTTTAAATCCCTTTGAAAATTCTCAAATCAAGTCCTATTATGCAACTATTCAAAAACTTCCAAAGGTACCATCTCAAAGTAAAATCAAAATCCTTACATCGGCCAAACATTTCTATAAAGAGAATGTATATAATCTTACTCCTTGATTTTTCACTGACCTTCATTTCTTGGTATTTTCCATTGTGCTGATGCCCTCCCACCACACTGGTATCTTTCTGTTACTGTGAATATCAAGCAAGGTCTTTCCTCAAAACCTTTGCCCTTGATGTCTCTGCATCAGGAACGCTTTGCCATCACTTCTTCCATGTCTCTATTCAAATCTCCCTTTATAAATGGATGACTTTCTAATAACTCTAGATAAAAAGATACTTTATGCCATGGTATTTCTTAATCTAGTTGTCAGATCACATTAATATTTTATTTTGACTTTTACTCTACATGAAATTAAAACTATTTCAGTGTTTTAAGCAAAGAATGGCATATTAACTTGGGCTTCAACAGGAATTCTATAGCTACTATATTAAAAATAAACTATAAAACATAGAACCAGGAAGGAAACAGGCTATTCACTTAAACTATTGTAGCAATCCCAGGCATCAGGTGATGGTGGCTCAGATCAGAATGATAGTTGTGGGAAGTGATTGGACTTTACATATATTTAATAGTAAAGCCAACAAAATTTTCAGATGAATTTGATGGATAATGTTAGAGAAACAGGGAATTTAAAGATAGTTTCAAGAATTTGAACCAAAGGACTGTAAGTAGAAAGATACTATGTATTAAAATGAGGAAGACTGTGGGAAGAGAAAATTTTGGTGGGAGATCAGATTTTATGTGTTGACTTTGAGATATCTGTTAGCCATCCAAACAGTGATACTGAGTAGCAGTTAGATATATAAACCTGGAGTTTTTGAGAGAGAGATGAATTTTAGTTACAAATCTGAATATCTGTGGCATATAGTTTGTGTTTTAGCTTGGATTTCTCAGAGAGCAGGGACGGATACTTGCAGGGGTTATAATTATGGGCTATTGACATGGAGAGCGAGAACTAAAATGAAATGTGTTATCAATCTGATTGCTTCTAAATGATATTGTTTGATCTCCTGGGGTGGCTGAGGGGAGTACACTTTAGGAAAACTTTCTTGGGGACTGTATTAGTCCTCCCAGACTGTCATAAAAAAATACCATAAACTAACATGCTTAAATTACAGAAATGTGTTTTCTAACAGTCTTAAAAATTGGAAAACTAAGATTAGAGTGCTAACCATAGATCATATTCTTTTTATTTTATTTTATTTTATTTTCATCAAATCTGGTTAAAGTTCTCTGGCTGCCTTTTCACTGTGTCTTTAAACAACAGAAAGTGATTTCTGGGGTCTCTTCCTCTTCTTATAAGGACATTCTATCGATTGGGTTACCCTTATCCCCCATGACTTCACTTAACATTATTTACCTCCTCAGAAGCCCTAACTTCAAATTCAGTCACGTTGGAGCATACAAACTTTAAGGGTACACAATTCAGTCCACAGAACGCATTGGAGCCCTAAAGTTCCTGCTCTTCCTGAGTGGAAAAATATATTGACTCTGTGCTAACAGCCCCCAAATTCTTACATCATTTCAGCACCAACTCTAAAGTCTAAGTCTAAAGTTTCATCTAAATAGCATCTAAATCAGATATGGGTGAGGCTTGATGTATGATTCATAGTGAACCAAAATTCCATCGCAGAGGCAGAAAGGGGTGGGATTGAGCTATCCAATTTCCCTTTGACCAGCTATACTTTCAGACTATACCCTCTACTGAACTCCTGCATAGTACACTTCTAAATGCCCAGAAGGCCTCCAGCCTCTCAAGGAAGCCTAGATTTGAGGTGAGATGCACACAGTATTGCATGAGACCACATTGTAGCTGTATGAGGTCATTTGGTGCCCATGGAGAGCTGATTGCTATAGCTGATTGCTATAGTGGTGGCTGGAACAAGGGACCAGAAATGGTGTACAATAGTGCAGGATTAAGAGAATTTCCTCATTGCCTCCCCCAGAGTGAAATATTTTAAACATAAAATGTTTATGTTTACTATTTTTTCTCAATCTCTCAATATTTATTATGGTATTGAAATTTAGTTTAATATGGAGAAAGATACTTTATTCTGCAGTTAAACATTTGAGTTATATTAAATTTATATTTAAGAAAATACATTGACCAAAATTCATCACACTGAAAAATAATCAAGAAATTATGTTAAAGTTATCTCATTGCAGATTTTTTCTTTATCTAATGGAAAGAAAGGGAAATTAAAAGACAATGATAACAGAAAGGGGAGGAGCCTTTAATAAAGAAGACAGAGTAGAAAAGAGAAATGGAATTCAATTGACAAGTACTGAGCCCTCTCTATTTTCTGGTCACTTTTTGAAGGCAGATTACGAAATAAACCAAATCCATCTAGGGTGAGAGTTGAAGAAAGGAACAGATATTAAGCAATCAGGTGAGAAGTAATCTCAGTGGTGATAAGTCGTTCAAGGAACTGGAAAGCAGGTTAGGAATAAAGACAGTGATGGGAGACAGTTATTTACATGAGTTGAACAGAGAATATTCTAAAATAAGATGAAGTTTTAATAGAGGTATAAAGAAACAGAGAGGATGCTGTGCCAACACAAAAAAGATTCTACACAGGGAAAGTATCTGTGTAAAGGCCTGAGTCAGGAACCATATTCAAGGAAGAGGAAGACCAATGAGTTTGGAATAGAATGAGATAGGACGAAAAAGAAGGAGGTTAGTGAGTAACCTTGTGATGAAGTAAAAAAATAATTTTTTTCTTTTTTTTTTTCATTCATTGCAAAAGTTTTATTTACCACCACCACCATCCCTGTATCCTCCTGTATCTTTCCCTTTCTCGTCCCTCAACCTCAGAATCTTCAGGATTCTGAATGTTTTAAAAACACCAGTTTTGGAAAATATTTTGTGTGATCGAATTGACTGTGATATGAATGTCCAGTAATTTTTTATTGGTATGACTTTGCTGCACATAATTCTGTCAAATTCCCTCCATTTTGTTGAACATGATGGTATTTCATCCTTTCAATGGCTATATAATACTTTTTGGTGTATGTATACCACATTTTCTTGATTCAATCTTTCTTTGATGGCCATTTAGGCTGGTTTCATATCCTAGCTATTGTAAATAATTCTGCTATGAACATTGTGGAGCATATGGGTTTTTGTTGATAGTTTCCTGTTCTTGGATATATGCCTAGGAATGGGATTGTTATGTCATATGGTATTTCCATTTTTAGGTCTTTAGGGTAAATCCAGATTGCTTTCCATAATAGCTGCATGAACTCACATTACCACCAACAGGGTAATAAGATTTTTTCCCCCACATCCTTTCCAATACATGTCATTTGGGGGGGGGTCTTTTTAATATGTGCCATTTTCATGGGGGTGAGGTGGTATTTCATTGTGTTTTTTAATATGCATCTCTTATTAGAAGTGATGATGAACCAAATACTGTACAAAAATGAACAGTGATGTAAGAAAATAAAAAAAATGTGATGGTGAGCACTTTTAAATGTCTTTTGGCCTTCTAGATATTATTTTTGGTGAATTTTCTGTTCATATCTGCTGTCTATTAATTGGATTATTTGCTTTTTATTTTTGAATTGTATGAATTTTTAAAATATATGTTGGACATTAATCCCTTATCAGTTTTATATTAGGTGAATATTTTCTCTCATTCAATAGGCTGTCTATTTAATTATCTTTTATTTTCCTTCACTATATAGAATTTTTAAACTTGAGGCCACACCAACTGCTTATTTTTTGTTTTTAATTCTCTTGTCATAGAGATTGAGTCACTAAACATTCTTTAATTGTAGTCTTGATACCAAAGAATATATCATCAATGTTTCCTTCTGTATTTCACTGCAGCAGGTCTTATTTTTAAATCTTCAATCCATTTGGAGTTTAATTTTTGTATATGATGTTAGTGAGTGGAATCTGGGCAGATTCCAAACACAAAACTTCTGTTATATCCAAGATGTTTCACCCTCCAGACATCATGTAAAACAATATATATGGAGTATTGCCAACCAGGGCTATTCACCCTCTCTGATGTTCAGTGTTTTTATTGAACTTTATTAAATAGCATGCTTGATTGATTATTAGCTATGGGGTTGACCTAAGGCATATATTCTGAGTCACATTGCTGGTCTTTCTGGCATTGGTAGACCCTACCTTAAGACTTTTGGGTATGACCGGCCCCTCCTTACTGTTCATATGATCAACTCCTATCCTAAATGAAAACACTCCCATGAGATGGGGACATAGATTATCTCTCACAATTTGAGGGTAAAGGCTAGATCCCTTTTTAGAAAAAGTCAAAAATTTTAATATAGAGAGTGAATGGATCATTGTAAAGCAATAGTTTTCAACAGGATGGTGAAATTTACTATATTCCTTTACCCTTTAATATTTGACTAGCAATGTCCCAGGAAAATTAGACTAGATTTGAAATGAAGATAGTGAAGAACTGAATTGTAGCTGACACAACATGGTGGTATAACAGGAACAAGGACTAACCCTTAATATTTGTGATACTGAGATTTGGGAGTGTTATCAAGTCGAACCTCTAGCTTGGAATTAACTAATAGAGAAAGCAGTGACATTTGCCCCTGCCTGCTATTTGTGTTTTGATTTGCTGCATCTGCTGGTCCAGCATCATAGAAACTTGTGTTTTCAGTCTCCAGTAGTAAACAGACCGAGACACATATTTCCATCAGAACCAGCCAAATCCCTACTCATTTGGGCCCAGATTCTCCACTGGTCACAAGTTGCTTCATTCAAGGAGCAGACAGGATCCAATTATCAGGCAAGCAGGACAGAAGCCTAGGTGCATTCTCTAATTTTCACAACCATCAACCAAAGATTCTGATTTGCCTTTGGCTGTTTGTGTCTGCTCTCAGAACCAAAAAAAGGGAACCAGAAAGGGAAGGATTATGACCCCCAAGTCCCACATTGGGCTTTAGGAAAGAGTGGTGTGCTAACCTCAGTCCTTAGTGGGTAGAACCGAGGCAGGTAGAAATGATAGTTCAAGTAGATCTCTTTGTTACTCCATTTTTAATACAGAAGGTGATTTCAATAATAGAAAATAGACAATACCTGCTTGCTGTTAAGGCAAACAGGGTACTAGTGGGTCATTTCAGGAAAGAGCAAATATTCTGATTTAATCAGTGCAGGTCATCTTCTAGGATGGGATCAGTTCATGAATGAGGTAGCTAGCATTTTCAGTGAGTCTGCAATTGTCACATGCACAGTCAGGAAAACCAGAAAGTGGCTGATGGGCTGGTCATAGTGCAGCCAGTCAAGAGGGCAAGAGAGCCTCTGAGAGAGGAGCTAGAGTGGTGGGTAGCTTTGAAGAGGAGGCCAAGAGTCTGTATTTGATCTAGGAGATAAAAGGACAAAGTGGTTGAAGCAGTTCACATAAGAATTAATTTCCAAGGAAACAGGATGCTTAGCAAATTGTCTCTTTTCCTGAATTGACAGATATGATAGGAACTATAGTAATACATCTCAAAGGATGAACAGTTTATTCCCAGGGGTACTTTATTTACTGAAAAGTAAATCTCACTGAGAACCCGGCTGGAAATATCTTTTCATTTACTATGCTCTCTGCCTGCCTTGCCTTTAATAGAAAACAAACCAGAATGTTCTCAAATCAAACTAAAGCTAAAACTAGTGAGTTCCAGAGGAACATTTATAACAATAATTGCAGACAGAGAATCATCCTTTCAGAGATTGCAGTTCCCTGGCCTTCTTGCTGAAGTGGAATAGAACAATATCACAGAATACTGGGACTGATGAGTCTTACAAAGTTCACAGATAGCCAACAGGGACTCAGGGGGGACGGAAATGTGGATAGAAAGAAAATACTTAAGAGGAGGACATTTGTAAAAGGTAGGAAGACTTTTCAGAAAGAATGTTGAACGATTTGTTAACTCATGACTAGCTATAACTTACTTCTTTACTTTTTCTTTTCTTTTTCTCCTTCTTTAGCACCAAACCATGCCTACTTCTGTCTCCTCAATTTAAATGACTCTAGTAGCCACTCCTAGGTAGAGCTCAAAAGTAGAACTGCCTCTAGAGGTACTGATAGTTTTGTTTTACTGTACTATTATTATTATTTTTGAGGTAAAGTTGGTTTATAGCATTATATGCATCTTAGGACTAGATGCTCACAGCTTCAGAAGTATGTTATCACCTCATACCCATCACCAAAGCACCAATAATCCACCACCATGGCCCATTGGGCCTCCACTGCTTTGCAAAACTAGCAGAAGAATGGTAATGATGAAAGCATTTCAACCACGATGAGAGCAACACATGTGTGGTACAAATGTATTCTCTTCATATGATAAGCGCTTCATTGGCATGTATTAGGCTTAGTGCAGAGAAGATACCCTTCTTTTAAGTGAAAGTCAGGGAGAGCAGCTCTTGAAGTGGTTGTGATGGATTTGAAGCTGTCAAATGGCTTGTGTAACTCAAAATAGTCCCTTTGAGGTTTACTCCTAGCGTCTAAAAGACACTTCATGCCATTAAAATGATTTCTTAGACCCTGATATAGTTATCCATCTTTGACTAAGCAAGGCCAATGAGGCTATCACATTATTTGATGGTAATGAATGAATGTGATAACTATAATGTGATTAGAATTCTTTTTTCTCTTTGGCATCATCTCTTGGAGGAGAGAGGCCCCAGAGTAGTGGAGCCCTGGGAGGGGTGGGTAGGTTTTTGATGGACAAGCATGGATCTGGACTGTGGATGAACTGTCAAGATCTGCCAAACATGGCAGAAGGCAATGGTTGAGCACAGAGCTTCACGAAGATGTTAAGTGTTTATGCACATGTGTGTTGGGAATAAATAAGAAGAAATAAAAATGATAGATGAAAAGGAAATATTTATGAGACAGGTATTTTCTACTTCACAATTTTTAGATTTCTTACATGAAAGTACCACTTATTCCTGGACCAAACCATCTTAATTTATGATTTTTGTTTCTAATAATTCCTCTAGGATCTATGTATTTGCGTTTAACTCATAGACTTCATTTTTAGGAACAGTTTTAAATTTACAGATCAATTAATGAGTATGTATAGAGACATCTCTCCCTCTCCAGTTCACCCATAATTAGCTACTTGCTTTAGTGTGATGTGTTTATTATCAGCAGGCACCTTGATACATTATTGTTAAAGTCCACAGTTAATATTGCTTTACTTTTCATTTTGTATAATTCCTCAATCTTTTGGGAACTGCATACTGTCTTATATTATATAGCGTAATTTCACTGCCTGAAAAATTTCTTGCTTTTCATATTCTCTCCTCACCGCCATTCTTTAATTGAATAGAATGGCTAATGAGATAATCAACTTAATGAACATATCTGCACATGATAGGTGAGCATGTGATTGTGGGAGTTACTATATACATGTGTTTACCTAACAATTTTATATTCAAGTTACACAATTTCCTTCTGATTGATTTCAAACTCTGATTAAAAAACTGTACAGATAGTTATTTTTCTACCTTGTGTCTGAGGTGTTTTCTTTGCTAGGAAAATGTTTTCTATCACTAAACCCATAGAAGACCAAACTTATCACCTTGACACCATGATCATGAAATGTAAAATGTCCTTGTAAAGTTTGGCTGCCATAGCAACCACTATAATGTATGAGATTCCAGTGCTGCTGAATTTCTCTTAATATAAGGCACAATTGACATCTTTGCTCTGTAATGAATTTGAAGTTATTCAAATGGGATGATTTTATATTGGATACCATTAAGTCATTAAACTTGCTTGTTCTGGTCTTCAGTGTTGGTTTTCTTATTTAGTGTAATTAGTGTCTACTTATGGGTACCATAATGGAAGAGCTCAATGCACTATTTATTATTATTTATTTACTACTTATTATTATTATTATTATTATTTTTGCTTTTGATAAGTAAATATAAATTTTGGTAGGTTGAGGTCAGTGGAGACTGAACTCTAAGATGTTCTCCTTTTTAGTGGATTGAAGATTCTTGCTTGGTACATGAAGGTACCTGACCTCTGTGTAATTTGTCATGGAGCTACTAAGTTGGTGGGCATGTGTAGATTTGTTCCAGAAGTGATTAACATATCCACCATGCTCTCATTATCTTGTGAGATTCTGAATCTTCTGTACTTGGACTGAGTGGAACAAAGAACTATTGTTTAAAGGGAGACTGTAGGTAGGGTTGATGCCATAGTTCTTTAGCTTTAGTGTGCAGATAATCAGAAAGCCCAAAGAGTCATCACATGGGAGTTTTCAGATATGTGTGCTCTTGGGCCCCTCTGCAGATTGACTATATCAAGGTTTGCTTTTCTTTGTGATCTACAAATGTTCTGTGTGGTCAGTGAAAGCTGAAAAGCACATTGATTTGCAACACTGTTATTTAAGTGAATATGTTCAAAAATCCAGTGCCAAACACCCATGTTTCTTTACCATTGGCTCCCTCCCCCTTTGTTCCCACCCTATCTTCCATTTCTAGTAGTAGCCTCACTTCTGCACTTATATTTCTAAGGTTGTTTTGGTTTACATCTGTTGGTTCCTTTATTTTGTTTCTCTATATTCTACACATGGAGAATGAAACCATCCAGTATTTATCATTTTCTTCCTGACTTATTGTACTTAGCATAATCCCTCTTGTTCCATCCATGGTATAAGTGGTAACAGTTCACCTTCTTACTTTTTAAAGATGAGCAATATTATGTATATGTACCACATCTTTTTAATCCACTTCTCTATCCTTGGACACTTAGATTGTTTCCATAACTTGGCTATTATAGATAATGTTGGCTATTCCATAACTTGGCTATTATAGATAATGTTGCAATGAACATAAGAGTATATATATATAAAATACTATATATATATAAAATATATAAAATACTAGATAGAAGGGATATATATATCCCTTCTATCCCTTCTCTCTCTATATATATATCCCTTCTATCTAGTATATATATATATACTAGTATATATATATGTTGTATATATATACTAGTATATATATGTATACTATATATATAGTATATATATACTATATATATATTTTATATATAAAATACATAAAATACTAGATAGAAGGGATATATATATCCCTTCTATCTAGTATATATATACTAGTATATATATATGTTGTATATATATATATATACTACTATTATATATACTATATATATAGTATATATATAGTATTTTATATATTATATATATAGTATTTTATATATATATATACTCTTATGTTCATTGCAACATATATATACTATATATATATACTATATATATATCCCTTCTATCTAGTATTTTTGTATTGTTCAGGTACATACCTAGTGGGGGTTGGTAGATCATGTGGTAGATCTATTTTTAATATTTTGAGGATTGTGGGGGTTGGTGGATCATATGGTAGATCTATTTTTAATATTTTGAGGAACCTCTATATAGTTTTCCATAGGGACTGAACCAGTCTACATTCCGTCAATAGTTAGCTAGCACATTTTAGCAATTAACTGATTTTTGCAAAGCATCTCTGGTATTCAGGGACTTAGAGTCATTGCCTTAGTAGTTGTTCACCAAGAAAGTAGAAAGTAAATGAACAGCAAGAAAGGAAGTATCCCACATTGGAACAAGGAGGTCGGATTTGGAAGAAAACTAAAAGGTTATAGAGCCCAAATATCCATTTCATGTTTCAGTTCCCACCGAGTTGTTTCCCAGCCTCTGGCTGAATACCAAGTGTAGCTGAGAACTCACCACTCCTATTGAAGTAACTGAGAAACAGAAAGTTTTAGAGGTCAGATGACTCAGATAATTAGTGTTAAACTTACAAACCAAATAATTGAATACTTTAAACCATGTTATCCATTTTTGCAAATGATTCACATTTATTAAAACATCTATTATGTTCTCTGTATCCAGTTAGATGCTGGAGAGAAAAATTTGAATAAAAACTAAATCATACTTTTATCAAACTTAATGATAAATAATAGATATGTAGACAGTAATAAATATGATAATAGAAAAATGAGCAAGAGGATATGATACAGGGTAGTGATGCAGTTATAAATTGTATTGGTGCCAAAATACCCTTGTGGGTGGAGTCTAAGAGAAAGACCCTGCGGGAGAAAGTGGGAAATGGGAAAAGAGCGGATGAAAAGGATGAACGAGGAGAAAGAGAAGAGAGACAAGAATGGTGGACTGAGAGAACAGGCCCACATGGCTTGCCAGGGGAAGCCCCCTGAAAAAGTTGGAGGCAGCAAGGAGCCACGGTTAGGAGAGTGGCAGGCAGTGAAGTAGCAGGTTATGAGTTGGATGCCCAGGGGCTACTGAGGGCAGGCCTGGTGGATTCGGCCAGACACCGCAGAAGACGTACCTAGTAAAGAAAATGTGTGGAGCCACAGCAAGATGGCACATTTGGAAAGCTGATTTTGCATCAGCATCTGTCAGAAAAGTTTGAAGAACCTTGGAGAAGTGGAACAACTTGGAATGTTGGGGAAGAAGTGAAGAGAAGATGCTGGAGAAAGACTGGACTTTGCAGTGCCTGCAAGGGGCACCATCTTGGGCATGTGTTTGGGACTTTAGAACTAAATGGTGATTGGGATAAGATAACTGGCCACTTGTGGCATTAAGGACTTTTCATTTTCCTGGTTAATTTCCCTTGTTAATAAAACGCTGTTGTTAAAATGCATTTGTCTGGAAACTGCTGTATGTGGGTCATGTGGACCTCTGGCTTGTTGGGGGCTTCTGCCCATTTTGACCTGATTTCAGATAGGCAACAAAGAAAAGCGTTCTTATTCTATTGGGACATGCTAGGGATTGCTTGAGAAGATGACTTTTGAGTTGGTTCTTGACTAGTGTTGCTGAATGAAATAATATTGCTTTGCAAATTCTGCTTTAACAAACTCAATGTGTAATAATAGATATTTATAAGACACAAAAAGATTATGATTAGACCCATGAAAATAATTATTTTTTAGAAACATTTATTTATTGAATGTCTATAATTAAAAAATGCTTTACAGATGTAACTTAGAAATTTTTGTGGTAGAGTGCCCTTAAAGTAGTATATCTTCCTGTAAGTCACAGTCTAGGAAGCTGCGGCTGGGGCCAGGGATCACAGTTTGAGTCCCGCAGGGGTAGCAAGACCTAGTTCCAAAAAAATAGCTGGATGTGGTGGTGCACGCCTGTAATCCCAGCTATCTGGGAAGCTGAGGCTGGGGATTGCTTGAGTCCATGGTACCCTAGGAAACGTGAGCCTGCAGTTTCACAGGCAAAAATAGCAAGACCTAGTCTCAAAAAAAAAAAAGGATAATTTATGGATAATACAAACAATTGTAAACTATATTGAAGTTGGAGACCATTCCTTCTGTTGAACCAGATGATAGATATTCCATCCATCCATCCATCCATCCATCCATCCATCCATCCATCCATCCATCCATCCATCCATCCATCCATCCATCCTTCCATTCATCCATCCATTTGCCTACTAACCTATGCTCCAATTCCATATCAAGAGCTATTATATTTCTCTAAGGTGGTAAGTGAATTCAATATAACCAAATTAAATTTAATCTTAAGGGTTGAAAAATATAAGATATTTTCTCCAGTTGGTTCTAAAATTTTCAGAAAATAAAATTTGTGTCATTCACATTCTTATATTTGGTGAATTGACACGTAACACAATAGGTTATTTCTTTTTAATTAAGTTTTAGATATTTGAATTTCACCATTTGCCTGACATAATTGTGAAGCCCCAGTACTTCAAGTCCCTATAAATTATCCCTCAATGTCTATTACTTGAACCTGAAATATTTCATAATTCATTTGATACATCTCACCATGTTTACCTAAGACAAACTATTAAATACCCCAACACTTAAGTCTTTCACTTTGTGGACATCAAGTTGGTACAATACAGCAATTTGTAACAAATGAATTAGAAACAGATGGAATATATTTTTCAAGTAAATGTAATTAAAGTTTAAAAACTTGGAAGAAAATATGCTCTAATTCCCAGTGATTAAACAAATAGACTAGGAAGTGTGATTTACCTCAGATAGATTAGAATTCCCTTCCGAGTCAATCTTAAAATGTTTTTCTTCTTTGGTGACTCACATCTGTTTATTTCCATCTTTGGTCAGTATTTGTGACTAGTTTGGAACTGTCAAACAGTGAGACTAAGCTTGCACCCACATGAAAGGAACTGAACTTTTAAGTAATTTCATTTTAGCTTAGATCTACTAAGTATGACAGCTAGTAATAATTTTATCAAACTTGTTCTAATTCTTTTACTGTATCCAGCAATTGCTTCCATTGCATCTCTGGAGTAGGCATTATTGAGTCATGTCCAGGGTTTGCTCAATTAGACAGGCCCAGTAAACTAAACTCACAAGCAGATCTGATATTTGATATCCAGAAGAGGGCAGTAGGACACAGAGATTAAATCCCAGTCAACAAGCCACCATAACAAACAATGGTTGTTAACAACTACTCAATATTAGACCAAACACTCATTTTCCCCTTGATGTGCCACAGGCAGCATGGTATTTTTTGAGTACCGACTATATGGCAAGCACTAACTATTTTTCACATGTGTTAAATCACAATACTGAGATGTAGGCAATATATAAATTCCCATTTGTATGAATGAAAGAGAAAATCAGTGCTCAGAGAGCTGAAGTGACTAGTTTGAGATCACACATCAGTGAGTAGAACTAAAGTGAAAATTCAGATCTGATTCTAATGGTTCTGTCTAATCATATCAGAATTTGCTTATTGGCCCCCACCACTCATAGACTGACAGAGAGGGCTAGCGATTAAACTATTTGGAACTCTAGTTTCTTCCTCTGTAAAGTAAGACAAGTAGTATCATCCTTTGGCTTTAAGAGATTGTCCCTGGATCAGTTTTTCCATGATCAGCTCTATCCAAGTGGGTCAGGTTTTTTCTCATTTGATAAAAGTTTCAATTAGAATAAAGAAGGAAGACTGGGAAAGACTGAGAAATGCTTCAGTCTTCATCACCAAGAAACCAAGAAGCCAGAACACCTTGCTTATGTGTTTGAAGAATTCCCTGGTTTCATAGATTTCTGAATTATACTTAGGAAAGCTGATATTCCAATGAACACAGAGAGATTTCTATCTAAAAGTATTTGTAATCTGAATGACTGGTTTCCCAAATTCACCTAAAACTGACTTTCTATGTTAAAAACTATTTGAAAAATAGAGATTTCTAATAATTTATGTTATTTATCTCTTTGCTTACCTTGGGGATAGTGTCCTGGATACCATACATTTCTCTTATTTATCAAATCCCTTAAACCCTTAAGATTTTCTTTCTTTCTGGTATTGCTGGGGAAGATGTTCTCTGTGGTCTGGAGAAAAGCAACTTATGTGGTGAATTATGAACCTGTGATCCAGGAACAATGGCATGACTGTCCTGTAGCCTGAGTGAAAGGGCAGGTGGTAAGGGCAGGTATTAGTAAGAATATAGCTTCTAAACCCAGTACTTGACTTCTATGTCATTCAATGACAATATTATGTAATGTCTTCCCTGTTTACTTTACCATTGGTCAAATGTTATATTTTATTTGTTGCTATCTGAGTCAATATCTTGTCTCCATTTTAGGTATAGCCAGTCTCATCTCCAATCTTAAACTCAGCTAGATATCTGCATACCTAGAAGGTACCCTAAACACAGGGTTGTGATGAGACATATTAACTGTTTTGAATGACTTTCTGACCAAGATAGTCTTCTGGCTTTTGTACAGATTGGGAAAGATATATTTCACATATAAATAAATAGGAAAGAAGACTGTGGGTTGGGAATGTGGTCTGGTATGTACTCAACTCTGAATGAAGTTTAGTATATTAACAAATGACAATATTCCCAGTGTAGTGTTGAAATAATTCTGCTATATTGTTTGCTGAATGGCAGCAAATTGTGATATGGCACTGCTAATACTCTGGGGTGTGAGAGCTGACAGATCATGGAGGATGAAACTTGCCCACTTGATGTTGTATAGTGAGCCCATTGCTTTAGGACACTGCTATTTTAATATGATAGATGTTTGATGGAAGTTATAATAATCTTATCTTCCACAGCATTCTTGGAAGGAAGTTAATAGACAAACACACATACAAATGTATGTGTAATTTTTCATCAAAAAGCTCTTAGTTGTTCATGCAGAGTTTATAATTTAAAGTGTTAGAATGACCATAAACAATAAGAGATAGTCAAGTTTGAGACTGAAATGATCACAAAACATATTAAATGCTTTCATTGTCTATGATAATAAATAGGGAGCTGTTTACTTCTCCTTAAAACATGATCAGTCATATTAAAGGTGAACATGGCCAGTTGTGTTTAATACAGATGAGTGGTGTGTTGAGTTATGAGAAGAACAAAGGTCTGAATTTGCCATTTATACAGTAGGGCCAATGATGGATATTCAGAATATCTTGTATCTCATCATTCTGTAACACCACTATCATTTTTATCATAAAAGAATTATGTTACTCTATATATGAAAAATGCGTTCTTGAACCACTGTGAATTAGTTTTTAATGTACTGTGACCTTGGATTGCCCTGGGATATTAATGCTAAATGATTACTTCTGAATGCTTTTTGAATAGCTGCATAGTGCAATTAAATGTGCAATACATCATGGATGACATAGCTAAACGCCTCTTCTGGTCAAGGAACCCAAAGAAGTCTTGGGAATGATGGTAATTCTACATTGCTGAGACTGGAAGAGAAAAGAATCTCTTATTAGTAGTGAATTAAGTACAGACTAAAGTAGATGATAACCTTTTCCTGGGGTTAGTCAATGGGAAATAAATTTTTGATTAAGAACCATAAAGGAAGATGGTTTTGCTCATTGCCAAAGTAGTGTCCTAATATATCTGCTAAACGCCCAAAGTGAATAATTGTCATTAGTCTGAGAGACAAGTTGCCTCTGTGTGTGTGTGTGTGTAGAGGTGTAGATAAAGGAATAAAGAATGTGGTTTATATCCTATCCCTTTTTCTAAAATGGGCTTATATTGAATTACAATTTGTCTCAATGTGAAACCTCGTAAATCTTACACTTAATCAAATCTCTCTTTATCAAATTATTGGGCCTGGGGAAATGATGACAGATGAAAGGTGGCGTAGAAGAGCTGGGATGAAGTAGAGGGCTTTTTACCTACTGGTTAGTGGTCTAAATGCCACCTTGGTGGCCAATGACTAAAGTGTTTACTGTCCTGCTGGCTGTGACCAGGTGGCCACAGTCTCATTATCAGCTGCCTCTGTAGTCTACAAAAAACCCCCTGAGTCAGGTAGACCCACAGTAGGAACTGGGTTTATTTTCAGCAGACTCTCTTTATCTTTAGGTGACAGGAGCTACTCTGAGAAAAGGCTGCTTCAAAATGGTTCAACACTAATGCTATTGGGTGAATGATCTGTGGACTTCAATCGCTCAGCTATCTATTCACAAGGGCAACTTTTAACTAAAGCAGAACTCAATTTCTCCTTAACTCGTGTCATTTTAAAAAGAAAGCATTAATAAGAACTTAGTTCTATGTCATGAAAATGAGCTGCAATTGTACCAGTCAATCCAACTTCAGAACAGAGCCCTAAGCACATCAATCCTCTCAGGTCCAGCCTTGCCTTGGTCTCAGACAAGAACTAGTTGAGGGGCTGAATCAATACCGATCTGCTGGATTCAGTGAGTTTATCCCAGAGCCCCCCTGGGGAGTTATAGCCTCAGTATACTCACAGATGGAAAGCAAATGTCTTTGTGAGCCAGAGTACTAGTTCTCAATGCCCTACTCTCTACTGCAATTGTAGGTGTTGCTTGCTATTTAGAGAATAAAGCCTTATATTTAAAAAAATGCTGGTGCTCTGGGGGAAAAGGCATCAGGCTAGTATCAATACGTCCTCTCTAGAATGATAACTGATATAAATTAAATGTAAATAAATCCATGATCCCATCTCCACTGGCTTTCCTGGGTGAGCCTTCCAGAACATTCTATGAGTATACATGCACAGCTACTCTTCTAGAGTTCACCATTCTATTGCTGTTTATGCATAGAGATTTGCATTTTGTAATCATTAATTTGTTCATGTATTTATCATGTGTCTCCCCATTAGACAGTTGTTTTGTGAGGTAAGGACCTTGTTATGTTCTTGTGCATTGGCACAAGCACAGTGCCTGCTATGTGATGGATACTCAATAACAGTTATGGGCTGGATGAATGAAGAAACACACTTGTTAGGTATCTATTTTTATGCTCGTGTGGATGGAAAAAGGTGCCTAGAAAGAAGAAAAGATTAGGAGCGAATAATTTTAAAACTAATCAAGTTATGAGTTTGGAATTTAAAGCAAAGAATACAGTATGAATACCAAATTTTCAAAGTTCTTTAGTGAGACAGCTGAATCAGAAAAACTTTGGTGCTTCCTTGCTGGCTTTGCGGTTCACTGGCTATGAGTTAATTTCCTTATTGTTGTCCTCATATTTCAGAGCAGGAAACAGACCTCTGTCTCAAATCTTATACTTTCTCACTTGGATTATGGTAAGAACTTTCTCACTAACTTCCCTGATCCTAGAGTGACCAGCCTCTCCTCAGAGTCCTCTTTCATGGAACTGCTGGGGAAATCCTTCCAAAATGCAAATCTGATTATGCCACACCCCAGTTTAAAAGCTTTCAATTGTATCTGATTGCCTTTGGGATAAACTCCAAACTTCTTAGTGTGGCTCACAAGGTATTCTTGATTTCTTACCCTTCTTCATTGCTTTAACTTCCTCTCTCACTTCTGTGTGATCATAGAGGCTCTCCAGAAGTCAAGTTACCACACTTCTCTGCTTTTTAAAAATATTATTTCATTTTTAGATTACATATATATTTTTTACATCATTGTGTACCATGAGGTTCTCCCAACACCTCATCACCCAGGTACCGCCATCTTCATCTCTTGTGCTCATCCCTCCCTTGACTTTCCTCTCCTTCCCCCTCCCTTGCTGTTTGCTTTAGTTCCATTGTCAGTTTGCTAGTTTTAACATTTTCTTGTCCTTTTGTTTGTTTTCCCTATATCCCACATATAAGTGAGACCATCTGGTATTTATCTTTCTTTCTTTTTGGCTTATTTTTGCTAGCATGATTCCTTATAGCTCCATCCACGTTGCTACAAATGACATAAGTTTATCTTTTTTGATTGCTGAATGATATTTCATTGTGTAAATATACCACAATGTTTTGATTGATTCATCTGTTTGGGGCATTTGGGGTGTTTCTATATCCTGACTATTGTAAATAATGCTGCAATAAACATAGGAGCACAGATCTCCTTTTGAATGAGCATTTTGGTGTCCTTTGTGTAGATTCCCAGAAGTGGAATTGCTAGATCAAATGGTAGTTCTATTTTCAATAGTTTGAGGGTCCTCTGTACAGCTTTCCATAGTAACTGGACCAGTTTGCATTCCCACAAGCAGTGTAGAAGTGTTTCTTTTCCTCCACATCCTAGCCAGCACATGTGTTGCCCATTTTTTTTATAATAACTATTCTTACTGGTGTGGTATTGCATTGTGGTTTTGACTTGCATTTCCCCGATTATAAGTGATGTTGAGCATTTTTTTCATATACTTGTCGGTCATCTGTATTTCCTTTTTGGGAAAGTGACTTGAAGCTCTTTTGTCCATTTGGCTTTGGTTTTGTTGAGTCATAGGAGTTCTTTGTGGGTCTTTGATATCAGACTCTTGTCAGTTGAGTGTAGTGCAAACAGTTTTTTCCTCATTTGATTGGGTGTCTTTTTGTTTTGGTTATTATCTCTTTTGCTGTATAGAGGCTTTTTAGTTTGATACAGCTCCAGCTGTTTGTATTTTCCTTTGTTTTCTTTGCTTAGGTAATTGTGTCCTGAAAGATGTTTCTGTGGTATAGGTCATGAAGTGTTTTGCCTATGGTTTCTTCTATCTAATTTATGGTTTTAGGTCTTAAGTCCAAGTCCTTTATTCATTTTGAATAAATGAATTACTTTGCATGTAGCAATCTAGTTTTCCCAGTATCATTAGCTGAAGGGACTATCCTTGTTCCAATGTGTGTTTTTTTCCTCCTTTGTCATAGATCAGTTGACCACAAATGTGTGGCTTTATTGCTGGGTTTTCAATTCTGTTCCATTGGTCTGTGTGTCATTTTTATTCTAGTTTCATGATGTTTTAACTATTATGGTTTTGTAGTATAATCTGAAGTCTGGGAGTATATTACCTCCATTCTCTTTCCTTTTTGGTCTGAAGGGATTTGGCTATTTGAAATTTTTTTTTTTATTATTCCATATGAATTTCAGTAGTATTCTGTGTTTAGTAGGGAGTTGGTCTGTAATTTTTTCCCCTTGTGTTATCTTTTTTTGGTGTTGGTATTAGTACAATGTTGACATCATAGAATGTGTTTGGTGCTGTCCCCTTTTCCCTTTTTGGTGCTATTCCTATTTTTTGAGAGAGTTTTTGTAAGATAGGCAGCAGTTCATTTTTGACTGTCCAGAAGAATGCATTCGTAAATCCATCTGGGCTTTTGTTTTGGGGGGAGGGTTTTGATCATTGATTCAATCTTGCTGCTTGTGATTGGCTTGTTTAGGCTTTCTATGGCTTCTTTATTCAGTTTTGGATAGTTGTATAATTCTAAAAATTTGTCCATCTCATCCAGGTTGTTGAACTTGTTTGCATATAAATTTTCATAGTAATCTCAATTATTCTCTGGATTTCTGCTTTGTCTGTTGTAATTTCTCCTCTCCCATTTATGATTCTATTTACTTGTGTTTTTTTCCTTCTCTTCTTTGTGAACCTGGCTAGGAGTTTATCTATTTTATTATCTTAAAGAACCATATTTTTGTTTCATTGATATTTTGAACTGCCTTTTGAAATTCTATTTCATTTATTTCTGTTTCAAGATTGATTATTTCCTTCCTTCTATCAGTTTTTGGATTTTTTTTTTTATTGTTCCTTCTCTAGCTCTCTCAGATGTGAGATTAGGTTGTTTCATATGTTCTTGCTTTTTGATACAGGACTGTATTACTATACTTTCCTTTGATTATTGTTTTTGCAGCATTCCATATTCTTTGTGTACTCTTTACTTTTGTCTCTGTATCACTGTACTGATATAACCTTCACATGGTAACTGCGCAATGGATGCATGGTTGTGTGAACAAGTGACTCATTCACTAACTTGGCAACACTTTAACTGGCTTTTGATGATGGATATTTAAGTGTGTAGAGAATAAGGTTCAAGTGCAAAGGAGAAAAGAGGGAAGGATAGCTGGTTTGCTGAGGTCAACTGATTAGTTGGTATTAAGGTCTTTATTTTATTCAAGGCAAAATTGAAAGCAAAGTCAAGCAAAACAAAACAAAAAGTCACAGGAAAAAAAAGAGGGGGAGGGGGAGAAATGTTTGGTTTGACTTATGATGCTATGACCTGGGCATGAGTCATCTCTTTTTCTTTTGAAATCCCATTTTCTCTTATGGGCTTGAACTAAAGTTTTGGTAATGTATACTTTCAGCTTGCTATATCAGCTAGCTTTAATCACCTTACACAGTAGTGATAAATAATTTCAATATCTTAGTGTTTTACAACAGGAAAAGCTGACTCCTTGCTCAAGTTACATTTCCATCTTGTGTTGGTCATGGATGTAGGACTGATGGAGAGCAACGTCCTCTTCTTTCTGGGGATATTTCTGGGCTCATGACAAAGAAAAGAAGTAAATGATGAAAATCACATCTTTGTCATTTTTAAACTTGAGTTGTTAGTTAAGCAAAAACAAGGTATCAGCAGGACTCAGTGCTTTAGCACCCTCCCCCCCTTACTTCCACCTTCAGAGACTGGCAGCATCCTTAGCTCCTGGCATATCTGTCTTACTCTATTTGCATATTGTCCTACTGTGATTAAAAAGCCCCTCTAGATTGCTTATAAAAACACCTATGACTGCATTTATGGATTGTCTGGATAACCTGTCTTAAAACCTTTAAATTTGATCACATTTTCAAAGCCTCTTAAGTGTAGTCTTTTCAAAGGTGAGAAAATAAGACAATTCAAAAGATCAGGGGATGGAAGAAGGTTGGCAAAGGCCTAATTTTCCCCCTAAGTTGGATCATGTAGATTGATCACTTATGGTATAGTTTTTCCCTGTCATTGTGTGAGTTTGTGTTTGTCTCTATGTCTAAATACTGGTGGCACAAGTCCTTTGATATGATTTTGAAGTATGAGACCCACATATCACTACATTTGTACAAAATAAATCCACAGGCACTTACTGGTCTGGTCAAGAGTTTGCATAGTCCCTCCACCTTGCAAATTATCATCACTATGTGATTCTGGGGGAACAGGGTAAAATTGCAAAGCCAATAAATTGCTGTTCAAGTTAGAAACTATTCTTAATTTGCTTGAAATTAGAATGGAAAAATTCATCTCCACCTTCTAGTTATTGTGTCCTTCTTTACAACCCAAGGTAGAGAATAGTGTAAATCTTAATTCTGATGGTCCTTAATTTTATGGGTTTTATTAGAACCCCTGACAGTCATTTAATTTTAAGAAGTTCAGTGGTAATATCCAAAAGCATTCCCTCTAAAGTAGATTTTTTACCTTGTATTATAGAGACTGAGTTCCCATTTTTAACACATATGTTCTTAGTGCTTATGCTAATTTTGCTACTTATCTTTAAAATTGGCATATCATTGTTATTGTTATTATTATTATTGTTATTATTATTATTGTGTATTGACCAAGCTGAATGCCTCATTCTCAAGGGATGCTGTCAGAGTTACATAATATGAGAACAATGGGTGAATGTTGTTCATTTTAAATGTGAAATTATAAATCAATTACAGTGGTGGCTAAAACCCCTTCGTGACATGCCACAATTTACTTCCAATGACATTTAAACCTATCTCACATGCTGAACAATCTGTAATAAATTATGATTTTTTTTTTTTGCTTCTGAAATGAAGCTATAATTATGACAGTTGAATTCTTGTTCTGGGAAATAAGGTGGCATTTAATTCCTTGAGAACAAATGACACTCACAAAAGAACAGTTAATTATTCTCAGCTGCAAAGGAAGGGAGGAGGGGAGTGAAAAATTATGAAAAAGAACATGGTAGCACTTTATGTGAAGTATCTATTAACTAATCCTTAACTAAGGCTGAACTATAATTGAACTTCTGGGGCTGTCCCTGAGCCCAGGTATAACACTTTTTATTATTTCAATTCTCAATAAATCCCAAACAGGAAGAATTAGCAACTCAAAACTTTTTCTATTCCTTGCACATGGTAACACAAATATTCTCACAATCATTCTTGGCCCAAGAATACAGATCTACACTCTAACCCAGTTAAAACAGACCCAGGGGGTATTATGGTATTAGTTTTCAATTACAGCTGTCCTAATTCAGGTCTTTAATTGCTATAGCTTTCAATCTATATTGTAAATAAAAGGAAGGAAAGCACTGTAGCCTCAGAATTTTTAAATTTAATTTTATTTTTTGGTTGTTGTTGTTGTTTGTTTCTAGTTTAAAGAGCAACTATGCTTCCAATTGCTTTTTGTCGATGGCCCTTTCCTGTTCATTCTGGCAAGAAGCCCCAGTGCAATTGAATATGCCAGCAAACATGAGGCCACTCTTCTTAGCGAGTTCTGACACCATCAGCTGTGATGTTAGCAGCCTGCTATTAGAGACGCCTCTTTCTTTGACTTCCCTTTCTTCCTTGGGAGGAATAGATACTCTAGAGAAGGGCCCTGCTGAGTGGAATTCCCCATTTTGACTGCAATTAGGGATTGTGACTTGATTGATTTGGGGGCTCTCTGAAATGTAGCAGGATCAACACAGTTGCACACAAAACAAGGCATAATCCACTGGGTTAAATTAACGTTAAATCAGAGATGATTGGATTAATTGCTATTACATTTTATCTTCTGTGCACATGTGCTGTTGGCAGGCTTTCAGAGCCTTTTTAAAATTAGCTTAGAACTGGATGGAAATGGTACAGGTGCAAATGATTTGTGCACTGGGTCTTTCAAGTACACAGTGGGCTCATAAGAAGGTGCGCTTTTTTCCAAATCATATTTTGGTTATGATTTACAAAAAACTGCACCGAGAATCAACTTGGCATCACAATATAGAAGCTATAGATGTGTTAAATGGCAAAAAGGACTCTGTTGACTGACTATAAGCTAACTTGAAAAATGGATCTCTTTTGCATTGTCCCTGTATTTAGTTTGCTTCTCTTAAAGTTTTTTTCTGCCCTTGTGGGAATCTTGGGGGTCCTTGAGAGGTATGCAACAGAGGTATAGTTCTTCTCCAGAGCTGTCTTTTCTTTCCATGCTTTGTGTCTGATGAAGTTGCTTCTGTCTAGTTGCCCTTTCCAGAGCATCTTGGCTGGTCTTTGGACTTAGCATCCCTGTCTCTGACCCTGTCTGGACTGGTGACCTTCTGTACCTGCCTGGGGTTCTCAAACCTGTCTTTGCTTGCTTCTGGACTTTCACCTCCTTAATTACCCTCCTGAACATCTGTTTCCCAACCTCCATCTTCGGCCATGTCAGTTCCAAAGAAAGGGCATTTTGATACACACAAGTGAGAAATGGGCTTACACAATAATTTCAGCTTATTAATATATACACATATATAGCACCTTTGAATTTATTTTGAAAAGGTTATATATATATCTATTTACATATAGATGATTACATTTACATGATGCCAGTAGGTGCAGTGCAAGGCAGTTTCCTTTCTAGCCATAACCTAGTGTTCCAATTCACTCATTCAGAGATAATAATTGCTACTGAGTTTTAATTTCTTATTCATCACTCAAGAAACTTATGCATATACAAAATACTCATACATGTATGTTTAAAACCAAACTAAAATGATAGCATACACTGCATACTGTTTTATATTGCTTGCTTAAATATATATTGGAGATTTTTTTTTTCATTTTGGGGCAATAGTGGTGACTCATTCTTTTAAAAAAATCTCCATAGTATTTCTGGCTGTGTTACATTTTCTGCTGGGGATAGACGGTCTTCTGCTTCATGCGTCATCACAAATGAAATGCTTGTGTGGCCATTGCTTGAGTCAAGAAAGCAAGTAATGTATGAGCCTAACTTTTAATATATTTATGCAGTATAATGTGTATCACTCAATGACATGCAGTGGTGGTCCCATGAGCTACAGCCCCAGTGAGTAGTAGGCAATACTGTCTAGGTTTGTGTCATGATGCTCTATGCCTTTTGCACAAAGACTAAGTCTTTGCACAAAGACTAAGACTTGTTACGTGTTTCACAATGTAACCTTGTTAAACTGTGCATGTCTGTACGTCTAAAAGTTAAAATTTCTAGAAATAAACTTTTTTTTGGAGACTAGGTCTCACTGTGTTGCCTGGGGTAGTCCCGATATCATGGACTCAAGTGGGCCCTAGCCTCAGCCTCCCAGGTAGCTGGAATTACAGGCACCTGCCACCACACCTGGCTGCTTTGTCAACACCAGGTCTTGTTATGTTGCTCAGGGTAGTCTCGAACCTGCGAACTCAAGCAATCCCAGGTCTCTTGCCTCCCAGCACTTGGACTACAGGCGTGTGTCACCATGCTTGACTAGAAACAAACTTAATGGTATGGAAAAATCTCAAACTTTTTTTATTTGAAGCAGCATACTCTAATTGGGCACAGAAGAAAATGTATTGCTCAGTGAATAACCAGAAATGAAATGCTGGGGCAAGCGCTGCTTGGGTCAAGGAGACTTGCTGACTTCAGGAGGTGCCTTCTTGGTCCTTTCTGCATTCATCTGTTTCCTTCAATGCTACCATTTGGTTTTTCTTGTTTTTGAATTTTATATAATTGATTTGCATGGTGCTATAGATGGAATGTTTATGTGTAAGATGTGAAATTTATATATAAATAAATTATTTAATATAAAAATAAAGTAATGAAGATGTTCTTATATACTAAGGCATCAGTTTGCCTTCTTTTACCCAAAATTGATATTTATGCATGATGTGAAATATGAGTCAATTTTCTTTGTTCCTCGTAAGGGAAAGAGGAAGGGGAGAAATTGGGGGTGTGGGAAAAGCACAAAGGACTATGGTAGAGGACTGTGGGTGTTTTGGTGGAAGAACTGTAGTCACCACACCTAAGGGCAGAAATCTTATACTTTGAAAAAATTAGCAAGGATGTAAAAGTAAATAAACAAATGAGAAAAGCTATCCTTTCACCTCTGAATTGTGTTGTTATGTTGTCATAAATCAATGTATATATTTGTGGATCTGCTTTTGAATTTTCTGTTTTATTTCACTGATCTGTTTCTCATATCTTTATCAATACCAAAGATATCAGCTTATCTTTAATTATAATTATGGTACTTTATAAGTCTTGCTATCTAGTGGAGCAAATACTCTCATCTCATTCTTCAAGAGATCTTGAATATTCTTAGTAATTTGCATTTTCATATAACCTTAGGAATGACATTATTTTTCTCAGAAATAAATTTTGAATGTTTAAATATGACTTATTTGAATCCATAGACAACTTGAGGGGGGAACAATATTTTTGTAATACTGAATCTTGCTATCTACTCTTATTAGAGTCCAGTGTTCACTGGTGATATTAGTTCATCATTCTTACTATGGTTTGGCATCAAGATTATGCTAGTTTTTAAAAATGAATTTTACATTATCTGATGTGTTTATGTAAAGTTGTAGTGATTCTTTTCATCAATAAGACCTGGAATTTCCTTGGTAAGAAAGTTGTTATTTGCTGACTCAACAAATTTAACTACTATAGGATTATACTGATTTTTCTATTTCTTAGGTTTCTTTAAAAGGAATTTTAGAATTTGTGCACTTCATGGCATTTATTTTTAGGGAATCTATTTTTAGAGTAGTTTTAATTTTATATCAAAATTGAGAGGAAGATACAGAAATTTCCCATACTCCCTGCTTGACCACACAAGTAGTCTTCCCCATTATCAATATCACTCACCAAAATGTTATATTTGTCACCAAGAACAAATATACATTGATACATCATTATTACTCAAATTCATGGCTTAACTTTCACTAGTGTTATACTATCACTCAAGTTCATAGTTTAACTTTCCCTGTTGTTATAGTCTTTATATAATGTTATATTTATTATATACTCAAATATGTAATGACATCATTATAATGTCATTGTGAGTATATTTACAATCCTAAAATTCTTCTGAGCTCTATTTATTTCTCCCTCCTATCCTGGCAACCTTTAATCTTTTTATAGTTTTAGTTTTTTCTTTTTCAGAATGTCATTTAATTGGAATCATGCAGTAAGTAGTCTTTTCAGATTGGCTTCTTTCTCTTCATAATATGCATTCAATGATTTTCTGTGTCTTTTGGAGGTTTGATTTTTTTTAAAAAGTGCTAAATAGCGTTCTATTGTCTGGATATACAACAGTTTATCCTTTCACCTACTGAAGGACATCTTGGTTGCTTCCAAGTTTTGACAATTATGAATAAAGCAGCTATAAACATCCATGTGCAGGTTTTTACGTGGACATAAGTTTTCAACTCTTTTGAATAAATATCAAGAAGCGTGATTTCTGGATCATATGGTAAAAGTGTGTTCACTTTGAAAAAAAACAGCCAAACTGCCTTCCAAAGTAGCTGCACCATTTTACATTCCCACCAGCAACAAATTAGAGTTCCTGTTGCTCTACATCCTCAACAGCATTTGCTGTTGTCAGTGGTCCAGATTTTGACCATTCAAATAGGTATGTAGTGGTAGCTCATTATTGTTCTAATTTGCATTTCTCTAAAGACATAGGTTGTGGGACATCTTTTCATATGATATTTTCCACTTGTGTATGTCTTTCACTGAGGTTTCTGTTAAGATCTTCAGTCCATTTAAAAATGTTTGCTTTTTAAATTTTGACTTTTAAGAATTCTTTGTTATTTAAGAACACCTTCTCAGAATTATCTTTTGAAAATATTTTCTGCCATGCTATGTCTTGTCCTCTAACTTTCTTGATGTTTTTGCAGAGGAGAGGTTTTAAATTTTGATGAATTTTGATCAAGTCCAGCTTATATCTCTTTCATGGATCATATATTTGGTGTTGTATCAAAAAGAAAGACACCATCATATTCAAAGTCATGTACATTTACTTTTTTAAACCATGAAGGGGTTTTGTAGCTTTGTATCATATTTTGCTCTAGGATCCATTCATTTTAAGTTAATATTTGTGAAGGGAGTAAGGTCTGTGTGTGTGTGTGTGTGTGTGTAAATAGAGAGATCTGGTATGTGGAAGTCCAGTTGTTCCAGCACCATTTGTTGATGACTTTATCTTTGTTCCTCTGTTTTGTCTTTGGTTCCTTATCATAGATTATTTGACTACATTTATGGGTGTCTGTTTCTGGCCTCTTTGTTCTGTTCTGTTCTGTTTGTGTACTCCTTTGCAAATAGCTCAATGCCTTTGAGTATGGTAGTTGTGTATTTAGTCTGGAAACTGGATACTATTAGTCCTCCAACTTTAATTTTCTCTTTCAATATTGTGTTGGGTACTCTAGATCTTTTGTTTCTTCATAAAAACTTTAGAATCAATTTGTTGATAACCATAAAATAGCTTTGCATGGATTTTAACTGGAATTGTATTCAATCATGTATTCATTCATGTATTCATTCTTCAAATCATGAAGAACTGACGTCTTGACAATATTGAGACATATAATTAATAAACATGGACTATCTCCCCATTTATTTAATTTATCATAGTTTTGTAGTTTCTCCTGTATAGGTTCTCTGTATATTTTGTGACAGTGTATCAAATAGTATTAATTACTTCAGAGAAAACTAAAGCAGAAATGGGATATATGGAATGTTGGAACATACAACTGGAATATGGAATGATGGTGATCAGAGAAGACCTAACCAAGCAATTGAGGTTTAAGCAGACCTACAGGAGTTAGAAGAATTTGAGGCCATGAAGAAGGCTGGTAGAAGAGTATTTCCAAGCACATGGAACCGTAAGTTGAACAGCTCTGAAAGATACCTTATGTATTTAAGATTGTCTAGAAGGTTGGAGCAGTTGGAGTTAAGTGAATGTAGGAGAGTAGAAATGAATGATCTCAAATGGATAGTAAGGTCTTTAGAATGAAGTAGCAAAGCAGAAGTAAAATATTGCAAAGACATTATAGAAGGATTTATTATTATTATTGCTACTATAAAACTCAGTTTAAATAAATTTATAATGGCTAAATGCAATATACAACTTTTTTCTTTTAGTTTGCATTTATAGGATATTTATTATATGCTAGGTACTATATTCAGGACCTTATAAGATTTTATTTCATAGTCAATGCATGAAAAAAATAGGTTTTACATTGGTTAATTAACTTATCCAAGCTTATGCCTCATATGTAGCAAAACTAGTGGTCAAGTTCATGTGGTCTAAACAATAATTCTATTTTTATCTCACTGTTAGAATTGAATGACAGTAAATCTAGCAATTCATTTGAAGAGATAAAGTTTTGAACTCTGTGGATGGGCTTTTCTGCTTCTTCATATACATGCAGCATCAGTAAATGATCCCATAGAACTCTGTTGGTTTGCTATGTAGATCATTTACCTATTCCATGTTAATTAATTGACTAATGAATCAACTGCTATTTATTAATTACAGCCAATGCTGTCAACTTTGGTTGACAGCATTGTGTATGATTTCGGGGTATAGGTTCATAGCTCCTCAGGTGTGTGTCACAACATCACACTCACCACCACAGTATCCATCATCCTTTACCCTAAACCATTGGGTTCTCTTCCCACTCTGCTCCAACTACACCCTTCCTTGCCCTCTATCAGTCTCAATTCTACAGTCATATTTCTAGGGCTTGATTTCATTTTTGTAAGTTTCTTTGTTTCTCTATATTCTACATATGAATGAAATCATCCAGTTGTTGTCTTTTTTTTCTGACTTACTTCACTTAACATATCCCCCTCTATTCTATCCATGTTGTCCCAAATGGCAAGAGTTCATTTTTTTCTTTTATAGCTGAGTAGTATTCCATCATGTATACATACCACATTTTCATAGCCCAGTGCTCTGTCACTGGAATGTTAAGTTACACACCTAATTCTGGGTTATTTTTTCATAAATGCCTACCTATTGCCAGTCTGGAATGATGGAGAAAGGCAACCAGAATATATAAAGTGAAACTAAAAATCATTGCTGAAAAATAATTATGTCCCATAGTGAACATTGGTATATGAGTTAGTTTAATTTATTGTAAGCTCCTTTGTCTATATTTGAGTGACAAATTATGCCTCTACATGTAATATAAAGCAAAAATTAAACAGGTAGACTAATCAAGAAAAAGTTGTACTTGAAATAATCCAATGTTACATTTATAATGTCACAAATGAGTAGCATATGCATTCTTTAGTTTATCACCTTGATATTCATGCGTGATTAACCCTCCTCAGAAGGAGGGATGTTGGCTAGCCAACCCCTGTAGAACAATCAGGAGGTTGGGCAATCCATTTATTTTGTACACAATTTGGCTAGAAACCTGAAGATTTATTGATGCAATGTAAAATATTAGCTGGCAGGTAAAAATAAGCCTGTTAATGAGTGTGATTAAGAACAGCAGCTGGAATGAATTGCAGTGTTTGCAGCATCAATGGAATTAATAGACCTTAAATTATTCAGGGAATCAATTAAAGGTCTTCTTCAGGATTCAAAAAAGTGTGCTCATGTGCTTAACTTAAAAATGAGCTCCGGGAGAAGAAATGGCCAAACCTTCTGTCAGAAAAGCTTTTAAAGATTCTGAGGGTGTCTTTCTGTTTCTGGGCCCAAGCAGCTTCTGACGGAAGTCCTGGAGGGCTGAACTGCAGGAATCTTGGAACACAAGCTCCAGTCTGTGCTTCCAGGAATTAAACCAGAGAAATACGTGAGCGCAATTGAAATAGGTGTCCTGGCCACATTCCCTGATGGTTTTGCAACCTCGTTAACCTTTGAGAGGAGCCCAGCTTCCGATCGGGGTGAAAGAACAAAGGAAGACAGTAGCTTCTTAAGCATGTTCTTTCTCTAATGGTCACCCCAAAGACCTTGGAAAGTTCCAAGCTCGAAGTTTTGAGCTGAGTAGTCTTGAATAAAAGTCCTTGGGAGGAATTAATTGAACAGCATAATGTATAAGCAACTGAACATAGATACTATCTAGCATTTCCAAAACTAGATTAATTAACCTCCATTTCCCCCCACTAACAAACAAATTAAATAGGCTTTTTAAAGCTATGCCTTTATGCTTTCACCTCCAGGGAAGAGCCAAGGGAAGTGTCCATTGTCCTCATAATTGTTCTACAATGCATAGTTGAAAGTTTCTCTTCAAATTAATATAAAATAGCACATGCTAATAAAGCTGGGGCAATTAGTACAGGCTATGATTATTTAAAAGTACCTATTTTAGTAGGAGCATATACTCATGCTCGACTCCGCAGCTAAGTCCAAAAGATGTGTACTTATTCATAGCTTTACTTTATCCTATGCAATATTTATAATACACCTTTCCTCTGTGCTCCCCCCTCTCCCACATCCTCCCTATTAAATCAAGAAGTCAGAAATCCCAAGTCATAACTATTGGAATTTTAAAGATGACTTCAGGATTTCCGAACCTGTATAACTTGCTTACAGCCCATGTGACTGAAGTCTCAATGTCACCCCTGGTCTCAGACAGCCAGGGTGTGCCTTGGTCTGACACTCCTTATGGACAGCTTCTGTTTCTCTTCCTAGGCACAAGGAGGGCAAGAGTTTTGCATTCTTCTTAACTCTAGATTCCTGTTGCTGTCCATGCTATGGGAACCTGGTACCTCAAAGGTCCTCTTGTACCCATGGACTGTTTTTGTTTTTTTGGAGACTAGGTCTCGCTATTTTTGCCCATGGAACTGCAGGCTCTCGTTGCCCAGGGTACCACAGACTCAAGCAATCCCCACTCTCAGTTTCCCAGGTATCTGGGATTACAGGCACACACCACTGCACCCAGCTATTTTTTTGGAACAGGTCTCACTACGAGCCCCAGGTGGGACTCGAACTGCGATCCCTAGCCCCGGCCGCTTCATAGGCTGAAGCTTACAGGCACGAGCCACCGTGCCCGGCCCTATGGACTGGACTGTTTTTGAAGGGAGCAGTTTGTCCTCATGATGGTAGACTGTGGTGTCATGCATGTGTGGACCATAGAAGGAACAAGCTTTTTATGGGCTAAGAGTGGACATTGTGGTGAATGCATGTGGGATCTACCCAGGCATCTCAGGGGGCAAATGATGAGGTATTAAGGAGGATGAGAAGACCAAAGCTTGTCACACAATTAAGGAAACTTTATATACTCTTGCCTCAGACCATGCTGGCCCTGACAAGCTGCTACGGCCAGCCAGAACCATGGCCTTCAAGGATGTAACAAAAGTCATTGAAAACAATTTGCCATCTTCAATCAATATTCTCTGCTTTCTTCAGAAATAGGAACCTCCTCTTAACCTTTTGCTATCTATATTGTCAGAAATTACGTGGAACAATTTCACCATTCATTCTACTTGTGTTTTAGTTTTCAGTTTTTGTTTCTCATTTAAGCATCTTGGAGAGCTCTTCCTTCTTGGCTATTCTTTTTCTGGAAGTACTCTCCTCTGATTCAGTCATCATAACTTGTCTTTACCCCCTACCCCCAAAACAATCCATTCAGATTTTTTTCTAGTAGCATTCCTTCAGATGATCTTCCAATGTGATCCCACAAATAACTGCTTTGTCTTTGTCTTAGTCTAATTCTTCAGTGCTTGTGATAATGAAAATTTCAATTAAAAGGTGAGTGTGGTGTGGTCATAGTATATCCATGTGTGTTCGCAGCTAACAGGGAGGAGGCAAGGGGAAAGCACAGTGTATATTCAGCATTTGTAGACCTTGAAACCACAGAATCTTAACATTGCATATATTCTAATTCTAGGTTTATAATATTTTTCAATTAACTATTTGAAGACCCCAAGAAAGAAAAAAATATAGTCTCTCTAATATAACACTAACAGGATTTTTTGTTTGTTCATAAAAATAGGTTGATATGTAATAGGTTGACTAAGATGTTTAGGATGACTAAAAATAGGTTGACTAAGATGTTTATCTTAGTCAAGCACTGAGATCCTAATTGGGGACAGATAGAAGGTAGGTTTCAATCCTACTAATGGGGGGGGAGGTAATTGTACAGGTATTTGAGCGGTAAAAACAAAACACCGATTTGTTCTGGGATAGGACTTAATTTCATCCCTTATCAGTTTCCTGTGTGATCTTAAGCAGTTAATTGCTTTTGCCCTCAATTTTCTCTTTTATAAAATTAGCATTGTATCTTCCCTGATACCTTACAGGGCGGTTGTGATGATAAAGTAAAATAATGAACATGAAAATACTTTGTCTACTGGAATATGCTGTGTGTACACTTTAGCTCTAAGTTTTCTGCTACATTCAGTTTGTGTCTAAAAGTCAGTCTATTGCCTAGTCAAGGCAAGCCACTATGTGATGCCTGGACTCTTGGTTTTGATTTTCCCACAACCTTTTGTCCCCACTGCATAATATTTGTGGGGCAAACGAAAATAATGCAAGGCAATATTTTTCTGCTGTGTCATGAAGTCCTTTATCTCATTTTTTTGGTTCTGTTTTGTAAATTAAGAGGTCTATATTTTCTGGTGAGTAAATAAGATCACACCAAGGAACCCCAAATAGTTCCTTATAGGCACAGAATAAATTCTGCCTTCCTTGGGGAGGCCTTGTACTATGAGACATCAATGTTTTAAAGGTTAGGTTTGCAGCTGTGATGAACCTTGGGAATCATATTTCTTAGCCTACTAAAATCAGCTCAGCTATAAAATTAAAATTTTGAATACAATTTCTAAGATCTCATTCAGCTCAGTTTCTAGGGCTCTAAATTTACTATGCACACATACTGAGCTTTTCTTTTTCATTTTTAAATTAATAAAAGGCAAAACCAAATAGAATTAAATAATAAAATGATTATATAAAGCAAACAAAGGATCAGATAAGGACAAACTTTAAAATCAAGCCCTGAAAACTGATCATAGATCTATTTTTTTAGAAGTGGGGTGGGGAAGGGGGAGTATGAGGGGAAAGCACCTTGGACAAGGTTGGAGAACTCTGGATGCTTTGGTCATGGGAATGTTATGGTGACATGTGAGGAGGAACTCCTGTTTTGTCAAGACACTGACAAGGATGTGAAACAATGGTACTTCAATAATTAAAATAATTAAAAAATAAACTGATTATTTTCTTTGTTCAATGATTGTCTATTAAATAATAAGGTTTTGCTGATTCTTGGAGGTACTGGGTTCATTGGAAAAAGTAAAGTAGACAGGGTGTTCTTATGGGGCTCACTGATTAAGAAAGACAACAAAGAGGCAAGTAAGTTAAGAAAGCTGGATGGAGACATGGATTACAAAATGAGAAATTTTAGGTTTACAAAATTACCATACATCCCCTCCTCCCCCATATCCCCAGATTTCTGATTTAGTCATTTTAAATAGATATAGAGCATTTGGTTTACTTGCATAGAAATGAGAAAGAAAAAATAAATTGAAAGGGGCTCAGGGAATTCTGAGTTTTTGAAATCATTAACTCAATTTTGGGGGCAGAAAAACTAGACACAAAAGAGAACAACTCTTGGTCTTGGATATAGCATCCCTAAGGTGAGATTTGCCAATAGGGAAAATATGAGGTAATGTTGTCTTTGTTTTATAGTGGATAACAATTGAGGCATCACTTATATCTGATCTAGTATATTGACAGGACAAAGATCTCAAATGGAATGGAAATTAACTTGAAAGTGAACAAAGTGAAAGTGAAAATGAACAAAGCATATTAGCCCTAGCCACTATATATATAAAATTTAAAGTGTGAAAACAATATGTACAGCGCTAGTGAATAAATAAAACCCAAAGCAGAAAACCTAAAAGGGGGTAAGAAGCAGCTTTGGACTCTAAGTGCATGTCAGTATTTAATGGGAACTGGTCAAATAAGAACGAGGGATGTTAGGTCAAGGAGACTTCATGGGTCAGGGGTTGAGGCTCTGGTCTCTGGAGCTTTGTTTCACTTATGACTTTCCTTTTCCTTGATTTAGTGATGTCATGGATGCTAGGCTATGCATCTTGGTCATGATGGTAGTCATTTTACTTGACATGATCATAGAAGAGTATAAGCATTTTCTGCTGTAATAGAGAGAGGTTTGGAGGGTTTGAGAAGGGGTGACTTTAGGATGTAAGGGTGTATAGAGCCGTCAGAAAGAATGCCTGCTTAAAATTGCCATGTTGTTTGGGGTAAAAGTCAAGATTCAGAAGAGAGGGAGGGGAAGCTGGGATATGAAGATATTTATCATGCAGGTAGAAAATAAAGACCAGAAGATGGCAGTTTTATTGGGGAGAAAATGGCCAATTTGCTGGCGTTTGGTGCTGGTGACAGATCACAACCTGTAATTTTTATTTGGGAATCTTTATACATCAGATATTGGTATGCTAAAGTGTGCCTATTTTTTATTTTTTTAAAATATCTATCTGCCTTGGATCTGATGGGCATTTTCAGCCCTGCTGTATTATCTTTAAGACAAGCTTATTACTATTCTTTGTCATTCAAAAATGTACTGTCAGATATGGTGATTTGCTGACATTTTAGCACCAACTTCAATTTAGTTTCCTCACTAAAGATTGAATTAGAGACTTTATGCACATAATATAGATTTAAAAATTTTCCCTGCAGAGGTTAATGTGCTTAAAGGTCAATGAAGTAGGTCTATTTTGGAAGAACATAATATAAAGCACTAAAAAATATAGATTTGACCAGCCTTTTGCAAACTTTATTGTCTAAAACATAATGCTTAGTTTCTGTGAGATTAATATAACCACAAAAGGCATCATTACTGGTACTTTGACAGACTGAGTTGTTTCTGATGCTGCTGTAACACCAAATCTATTTTGAGTACAATATGCATGGGCAGCAGTGAAGCTATAACTCAGTACATGTGATTATGATGTTTAAGTAGAAAGCAAGATTCAGGGAAAGTGTTTTGTAACAATGTCTCCTCCAAATAACAGAGTATTTACTGATTTACCAAGAAAACGCCAGTGTTCAAAAGGACTGCAGGTGTCATAAGCAATTAGTGTGTCTAGGAAGGATCTTCTGCAATCTCCAGAGAAAAGACAGGAAAATATTACACAGAATGTGAAATACAAAGGTCATTGCAACAGTAATGGATACCGACACAAATCTACAAACAATTTTAAGGTTTACACATCACTCAAAGAAATTGGATTAGAGTCAGAGAAAAAGATGTTTTATATTACAGTTTCAAAAAAAAAATCTAAGGGCATTGACAGAAGACAGCATAATATCTACCTTCTTTTGAAATGTAATATACATGAAGGTAAAGGGTTCTAGGTGATTTCTGAGGTAAAATGTTACCATTTTGATAATATTTTGTTTCAAAAGACTTCACACCAACAATAACCTGTATATCTTAAATTATTTACAAGTGATGTGTAAATAAAGTACCTAACTTCCAATGTTCAAAGGTATTTTGACCCTGTGCAATAAAATTGCTCATCACAGTCTTTGTTTAGATTCTTAAATATGAACAGAGTGCCATTTGCTGCTCTTGCAACCACTTTTAGCTACTTCAGTGTTTTGATACAGACTCAACGTACAATTTGTGGATGTTGGTTGATTCGGGACAGTGGTTGACACTCTGAGACTGGGCTCTGATGGCCACTGTGAATGTTACATCTATTTTATGTGGGAGTGTAGTGCTTTGAATGTTGGCTCCTCAAAGTTATGTTTGCATCCTACTTTTTGAAACCTGTAACGTTGGATAACAGTTTATTGCAGAGATGTAAGTTAAACATCTTGAGATGATGAGATTATCTGAGAGTTCCTTAAATCCAATGATAAATGTCTTTATAAAAGGGCAGAGGGAGACATGAGACAGACAGAATAAAAGCTTGTAAGCTAAGACAGTATGAAGAAACAGAAAATGTTGGAATGATGAATTCATAGCCAAGGAAACCAAGAAACACTGCTAGTCAGAGAAAGCTGAAAGAGACAGGGAAGGCTTCTTTCCTAGAGCCTTTTGAGGGACTTGTGGACACCTTAATTTTAGACTTCTGGCTTCCAAAACTTTGAGAGAATAGCTATTTTATTGGTTTTAGCTATAGCATTTGTGGCAATTTGTTAGAGCAGTCATGGGAAATTAATACAGGAAACTTTAACTCCTATGTTTTCTAATATTAAAAACCAGGCATGGTGTTGTGTAGAACATGCTCCAGATCTACACACCTCTATATCTCATCCTGCACTTCCATGAGGTAATAATAACATGTGGGCAGGTGACAAAAAAGATGGAGGTAGCAGGTATAGATTCCAAATGTCACATTGTTTAAGTACTATTTGTTTGTGATGAGGAATAATGGGAACCATTTATCTTCCTGCCTTTCCACAACATCTACTCTCGTTTCCATTATGCTTGCTTCCTGTCTACCATTTTGTCCTGTGGAAGAGGAGAGTGGGGAGATGTAGGAAGAGGAAAGGATTAAAGGATGCAAGGAATAAGCTGAACATAATAAGGACTCTGCTCTGAAAAGAATGCACAATTATGTCATATAGATTTAGAAAACTAAAACAAACAAACAAACAAACAAAAAAAACCCACACCCAAACCAAACCAAAACAAAATGCACCTCTACCACACATAAGCAAGCAAAAAAAGACACAAAACTAGACGAGATAAAAAGATACCAGAGAAAAAGTAATGTGATTTTTGTTTAAACAACCTTAACATTTGCTGAAGTAAGTAGATAATGCTATCAAATGTGCAACGACTATGCATAACATCATTTAAACTTGATAAATTATTTTTCTATCTGGGATGGTTTAGAGTATAAATATATTGCTTGATTCTTTGTCCTTCATTACTAATTCTGGCTTTTACCAGCCCCCTCTCTCTCTTTTCTCTTTAGTGATTCTTTTGAGATGGGTTTCCTTCTTAAAGGAAATGAACCTTCTTGATCTTATTTCCAACTTTCCTCAGTCAATTCAAATGAGAATGTAAGTTCAACATACAAACATAACTAGTACATTTTAACTTTTTGACCTCATGGATTTGAGTAGATTAAGTGTTGATGTGTTATTAGGGAATATTGACTTCATACAGGCTTCATAAAATAGCAGTGGTGTCCTCTAAAGTCTACCATAATTAGGACTACAGTAAGTCAAAAGAATCATGGATCAAGAGAATGCTGTGGCCTCATTCGAGCCAACTCATACACATAAGGAGACTGGGAAATGCACCAAGGTGATTGCTCAGGCAGCTGCAATTTGTGAGGTAACTCTAGTTTTCTTTGGGTTAATAAGAAAAGAGTGAAGTACTGTCAAAGTGAAGAGGGATTTGATTTGGTTTAAATCATACACTTGTAGGTATAATTTTCTGAGTCAGTTCATTGCAAATGGTTTTGTAGGATGACCTCAAAGTGACTCAAAGATGACCTAGACGATGGCTACTCAAATAGTTTAGCAGTTAATGTCTCCATTTGGATCTTAAGATCTTTCTGAGATGCCCACTATTTTTTTTTTTCACTCTATCCCTCTGCACACCTGCTGCTTGGACCAAATCCAGCCATTCAGCAGTGACCCTGGATCTCAGGTACTTTGTAAGAAACAGTTCTCTTATCACTGCCTAACTGAGAAACTCATCATTTCATAACATCTGCCTAAACCAGATCTCCCAGATATGGCTACCTACTTCTTCCTTCCGCAGTCACTCATAATTTGAAATTCCTGTCTTTGATGTATCCTTTCTCAGTGTTGAACAGACTTTTCTCATTATCTTCTACAAGACAATCAGAACTTGTTGGGAACTTGTATCTTAGTCATCTTTGTAAAACTCATGATCATAGACTGGGTTATTATTTTTTGTATTACTCAGGATAACATTTTCTTACACAGATATTTAATAAACAATATTTAATGAAGAAAAGACCAAAAGGAACTACTGAAGAGAAAGGTGATCTGTTACAAAATAACTTCTTTAAAAAAATTGTATTGAAGCACCATTGTTTTACATCCTTGTTAGTGTTTTGATAGTGGAGTATTTACCCCTCAGGTGTGGTCATTATCGTTATCCCACCATCAAATCACCCATAGTCCTTCACAATAGTCATTGTGTTCTCTACCTGCCTTCTCATCCCCTAAATGGACAGTTACCTGGCATACCCAGAAATCAAATCATCAAGTAAATATTTAAAAATCACGAAAGGAAGTAACTGTTCCAAAATTATACAGGCAAACATTATCATTAGCTCAGACAAATTGTGCTAGTTACTTTATATTGGAAAGTCAAGGATCATTGTTGCCAGAGTCTTTATGGTTTAGGGTGTCCTGCTTGGGTTGTGGTAGCAACCTTGTAATTGGTCTCTATCCTCACTGCATTTCCTCCAAACCACAGTCTTCACAAAGGAGTAATTATGAAATGGAAAGTTGACCTTGACTTAATCCTGCTGTTAGGATGAAGTCCAGACACTGTGGCCTGGCATGGAAGGGCTCTCCTGACCTGCTCCCTGCCTGCCTTTCTGTTTCTAGCTTTATGGATTTTTTTTATACTCTCCTTCCTGATTCACTACCTATTCTCTAATACCATTCTCTCTTAATTCCCTATTCCTTGGGATTGTTTTTCTGGGTTTTCTCCCTCATTTCAAAATTCACTAGGACTACTTCACCTCCCTGCAGTTTCAGTCTAAGTCACTGTGACAGGGTGAGTGTGTTCCACGTGAAGATTCCATGCCAGCACCTCCTGGCATAACATTACTTCGCTTCATTATAGTAAGTGTTAGTTTTTGCCCTGCTCCCATAATGGGCCAGGGTGGTGTCTTACTCCCAAGTGTGGAGCTTTGGAAATCCTTAGAACAGGGAAGTGGTTTTAGGTAGTGTGACAGATGAGATTCTCCAGGAAGAATGCAGAGACTATAAAGAACATTGGATTGAGAAAGGAGACCCAATGAAGAGCATCTTTCAAGTTAACAGGAGAGAGCCAAAGAATCAGAAGGGACTCACGTGTTAAAATTTATGGGAGAAAAAGTTTTCATATTGAAAAAATGTTCAACTTTGTTGAATTTTGCAAAGAGGTTAACATTGATATTCACTCATTGGATTTGGAACATACAAGCTTATTGGTGACTTTGGTAGTAGCTAATTCTTATTCAAGGACTTAGCATGTAAACACTCAGAATTACACAATTCTCACCTGAGACATCAGGATACCTCCATTGGTATTCTACTATACATTTATTGTCAGAGGCATTGTTGAGGTTTTCACTAGAGAGATTTCTTTGGCAAAAGCTGAAGAAGGATAATACACTTCTGTGGTTTTGACATGATTTTAGTCCCCTGCTGTTGCATAGGCTTGTACAGTGTTGCCTTCTCCTCCCCATCAAATTTTCAAAGCCTCACCTGCTTACCAACCCCAAGCTGCCACAGAGACTGGTTGATTCTTCCCGGGCTGAGTGCTTGGGGGAAGCTGGGCACTGTAGCACTGGAATGAGCTTCTTCAATACCTCTTGAGATAGTTGGGTGACATGACTTGAAATTGGGAGGAAGGAACTCCCTATGTGTTGGACCTGGGAGAACAGAAATGGAAGGGAGCCGTGAAAAAAAAAAACCAAAACTCCTTCCCTTCATCTCCAAAGGGAGTGCTTTGAGATACTCCTCTGAACAGTCTGTCTGGAGAAAAGACAGGTGGTGACATGGTTGCACTAGCTGAGCAACCAGTGGTGTGGCTTCAAAGCTCATGGGCAGGCAGTGGCCAGTGCCATGACATCCTGAGGCTTTCTAACCTTCCATGTTGCACTTTACCTTCCATTTGCTCATTGCCTTGGGAGTCCACCTTTCAAATAATGTGCTTCAGTGCTTTCAACAGCATCTAGGTTTGGACATGTCTTTACCTATGTGTCCACTAAAGATGCTGGTGATTGTGTGAATAATCAGAGCAATGTCCACATGTTTTAAGTCAATAGCTGACCCATCCTCTTCATCTCAACTTCATGGCGATAGAGCAAGGTTTCATATGCTTCACATGGTATGAGTAACTGACCAGGATTTATTTTAACTAATATTCTGTTGTTGTTTTGGGGAAAGAGACCCAAGAGCCGTAAGCCAGCTCCTCACTAGGACACCAGACTTGGACTGACTTGTCTTGAATGCCTAGGGCAGGGGAATGGAGCCATTCAAACATCAGGAACTAAAATTTCATTTTATTAAGTCTCTACCAATCTGTTGAGTTCACTGTCAGCTGGGGCCCATTTCCACAGATATGTAACTGTGCTCTTATTGAAACTAGAGTCCTTTAGGTTAAAAGTAATGAATTTTATCTTATTTAATTGAAAGAGTGTTAATATATTACTTAGGTTTTTGACAATTCCCCTTCCCTCCTAAGAGGTAAAATGAAATCACATGTCCTGGAGGAGAGGGAACAAGTTTAATATTGGGGATCAGGAGCAAATCCCCTAGCAACTGGATAATAGTGGGAGAATAAGGGAAGATTCTGAATAGTTGTTTTGATATAGGACCACTGATTAAAGGGAGAAAATAAATCATTAAGTTCCAGTTTCTGTTAGATGTTAGTTATGAGAGTTAGGACACATAGGATGGTTACTGGAGGCGGATCTCATCTTTTCATCCTTTGTCAGTATTGAGTAGATTTTTGTTTTTGTTTATTTACATGTTGAGGGAAGGAGCAGGGAGAGAGATAGGGGAGGGAAGGTAGGAGAGCTAATCACTCTCCTGCAGTGCTATACCCCAGGTTTTATTCCCACACAGACACAGCTATGTCAAGTCTCACACCTACCAGCCTACCCTAAAACCCAAACTCTTTCTGCAATTTGGTGGAAAAGATATATGTAGTCAGAGCCTTACAATTTGTTCTTGGTTATTCTCGTTCCTTGTCCTAAACCTTTCTGTGAGTATTGTAAGCTGGCTGGTGCTGCAGGGATTAGGGACACGATTGAGGCAGCTTCTCAAAGTAAGGGGGAATGAACTTATGATTGGGGTAAGTGGGAGAGGTGGGGATACCAGCTTGATTATATTTGTTAAGAGCCTATACATATCCAGCATTGATCCCCAGGCTGATGTACAGCTGTGAGTAGGACTGAAGAACTCAGGCTCTTCCTGCCCTAGATGGAGTGGCCTGATGAAACAGACTGTGTAACTTTACCCAAGCCTTTCTTATTTTCCACAGGTAACTCAGAAGAAAGACCAATTTCATCTATTAAGTAAACAAGCATTTATTGAGCACCTAAGTACCATTAACTTTCTAGGTGTTAGGGATAAATGTAGAAGACAGTCTGTTCCTGCCTCCTTGGAGTTCATGTTTTAGTGTGAAATTCAACAAATAATTAGCTGTGGTGTTGTAAGTGTGAACAACTAGAGTATTGAAGGGCACACACAGAGACGTTTAATAGGAAAATCAGATCAAAGATTCTGGAAAAGTCATGTTTCCAGAAGATTATAGTTCATTCATAATTATTGAGTTTGGGGAATTTAATAGTGAGTAAAATTTTCATTTCTTCTTTGAATTCTTTTTCATACCTGGTATAAATATGGCTTGTCTGCCTTTGAGTTCAGTTGCTGCCTTTGAGAGAGCTGCATCTTCATTTACATGTTGATATAAGCAAAATATTATTAGGAAGGTAACTTTGATGCAAATAAATAAATGAAGAATTCCAAGCCGAATACTAATTATTTAAAAATTATCTGCTCTGTTCGATTGTCTGGACTACTTTTTATCTATGTGAACAGAGAACTAAGTGTAAAAACATAATTCCTAGCAGCTGATTGATCTCTCCCACAAAACAAGTTAAACTTTATTATTTGTGCTTGATTATTAAGAGAGAGAGTTGATGTTTCCCCAATTACTTTGCTGTAGGTCAGATTAATCATATCTTTCAATGCTCTATGAAGGCATTTTTAAATTCAAGTTTGAGATGCTAATGACTACCTCTCTGTGACTGGTATTACAGGGGCTAGGGAATTAAGATGGCCTCTCATATAGGCAAAAAGCACCTATGTTTTTAGTAGGTGGGAGTTACCACCTACTTGATTAATACCTGATGGTGTGGTGTACCACTACCTTTCAGGAAGTGACTAGAACAGGCAGCACCTAATCTAATTGCTGGTAGTAGACAAAGGCCAGAAGCTGGGAGGGTCAGTATTCAGAAATTAAATATAATGAATCCAGCTGCTTGATTTACATGCATTTTATGCTGAAATACATCTTCAGAAAATGTGTATTGCAATTCACTGAAAAGGGTTAAAATGTAGTCTGAACAGACATGACTACAATGAACAACCAAGGTCTTAGAAAATGCAAGTTTCTACTTGGAGATATATAATATATGTGTGTGTGTGTATATATATATATATATATATATGAGAATATATATATATATGAGAATATATATATATATTCTTTCAGTTTTCCTGTGCATTTGAAAATCTTCACAATAGTTGGGGAAAACATTAGACATAAAATTCTTATCCTGTCAAAGTATAAGTATAAGTATAGGGTACAAAGTAGGCACTGTTATTATATGCATGAATTATATGTGATTATGAGAGGCACAGAGAGATTAGGCAAATTTTTCCATGTTACTCAATTAGTCCTCAGCAGGATTGTAACATTATAAACAATAAAGAATCCAGCTCTTTCTCACTTTTAATAGCTATTCTTACATTTTTATAGTCATCTATGAGATCAATAGAATCAAGGCAAGGTGGCCACTCTTTCCTTTGCCTCTCTCAATCTTATTTTTTTTAAGCATCAAGGAGAGACAAAAATATCTACCTTAGCCTGAATTTATCCACATAAAAATAGATTTAGGATGTGGGGAGTCTTCTGCTTATTCTAGGTTTATACCAAGGGGCTTTCCTTGTGGTAAAAGATTAGATCCTATCTTCCCAGGGGGAGAGGATGCATTGGTGGCACATATGACATAGGGAGTGACACAGCTCCTGACCACACTCTTACTTGTTAGTGGAGTTGAACAAACACAGGGAGGGAGCCAATGATTTTGTCACTGTTAGCATTTCTAGATGGCTAGTGAAGAAAGCATAATGAGTAGAGGACATAGACTTTGGGGACAAAAGAAACTGTCCAAACAACCTTCCCTCTTTACCAGTTGTGGGACAATGATGAGTCATTTGTTATTTTGACAGTTGGTTTTCTAATTGGAAAAATGAGGATAATAATAACCACTTTGTGGCCATGTTGGATAATCAGAGATAATGTTTATAAGGTGTCTGACACCTAGTAGACACTCAATGAATAGTAACTATTAAGATTAATTTGAAAGCACACCCAAGTCCCTTTAGTGCAGACTTTTATAAGCAGAGCACATCTGCACTCTTTCTCAAATATTCAATGTGGCCTCCAACACATTTGCTGCTTTGAGAAGAAAAATAATATTCAAGCTGAGGTTATTTTTCTCTCCCACATGTGGTTTCTCATAGTTCTACATGTGTGGCTTGGTTCTTGGATTCCACTCAGTTATTGTGCAACATTCTGATGTTCCAAAGATGCTGTGTTGGAGAGAGAGGGGTACATTTAAAACAGACACAAGTAACAGAGTCAGGTCCATGGTGGCGGCAGTGAACTTGACCAGATGTTCCCCAACCTCCCACAGGCTATGACTCACACGTGGCTCCTGGTGCTGTGCACATAGACTCCTGGGGTAACCTGTTTTCCCATGAGTTCTCCATCATGCTTAGGTCAGAGCCCAGATTTATGAGCTCTTGGAAAGGTGGCCTGCAGATGGAGAAAATTTTAAGTTTTGTTTTTGTGAGAGGACCAGGAAGTACCTTTAGGAATTGTCACTGCTGTGACTTATTAGACACTTTCTCCTGGGAAGCTCCCCTCTGCTGCTTCCACCTTTCCCTAATCTCTAGTTATGCCTACAAGCTGAACACTTACTTTCTCTCATTCCATGTCATGGTTTGCTCTTGACACTTGCTCGATGTACCTACTTTCCTCTACCCTTTTGGAAGGACTTGAAGTTCTGCATCACTATACATTTGTACTACTGATGGCACAACTTGTCACCTGGAACTCCTCATTCAGAGATCTTGCACATAGAAACTGCCCTAGCTGCCTCTCATCCAGCGGTTTTGACCATGGTTTTGTGTCAAGTAAATTATACTTCTTGGTTGTGATTTCCAATATTGATAAAATGTTTTGGTATTGAAATGTGTTTTGCCTTGCATTTTTTACCCTTGATTAAAAAAATAGAAATTAAAAAAGTAGAAAATAGAAAAAAAAACAATGTGAATTGCTTGTTTTTAAAACAGAAAACAAAATATATATTCTATATCATGTATAGAAGAAAAACAAAGGCTCAGATTGGGCCTTTTCACTTTCCAAAAAATTCAGACACATCCTCTCAAAATGGTCTTTTTCTACTGCAAGCTCTTTTGGTGTATACCTCTGTTCTAGCCAACAGCTGCTGGCAATTTTGCAATGAGTTTCCCCCTTAATTAATCAATTGAGGTCGACATGGAGGAGGTCTGTATTTACCATGTCAAAATTTTGACAAAAGCTTGCATGCAAGGGAATCAGGCATGCAAAGAAAATCCAATTTCTTTTTGACTGTATTCAAACAGTAATCAGAAAAATACATACAAAAAACATGTAACTGCTTTTGCATAGACAATGAATGTGTCATTATTTTGAAACAGGAACATGCTTTGGTTACTAGGATAAACATAGCAGCATTTTGAGATAAAGAACAAAATATGAGGAGGGAAGAAAGAAGGTTAATAAATCCAAGAAATGAAATTATTAAGAGTTGTTAGAAAATGAGAATTATGGAGGTGAGGGAGGTTTCTCATCCTACCCCAATATAAGTAGAAACATAAGCAGAAAACATGTCTCATTCCAGAAGTGCTATTAACAGGGGACTGTTTTGCTGACAGAGACTGAAGGATAACGGGTAGGGGGGCGGGGAGAGATGAAGTTCACTTCCTGACATACTCTAAGGCATGTGGAATGTCGGAGAGTGAGCACACTCCTTTGAGCAGGCAGGCAGCAGGGGATGGGATGGCCTCATTTGAGAGGCAGATTTCAGTGAAGATGAGCAGGGAGAAGCATGTTCAGTGAGGAAGTTCAGGATAGAAGGGTGTTTGTTAACATGGGAAGGGCTTCCAGATGGAACAGCTACACCATGCAATGCATTTTGCCACATGCCACATGCCAATAAATGTTGCAATATATGTGCGCCAATATATATGTTGCCAATGTGTGTGTGTGTATGTCCTTACTACTTTATCAGTTTTATTAAAAACACTTTGCATGACCTCAAACATTTACAAAGGACTGGAAAACTTCTTTTACCAATATAATTTTGATTATAAAATAGCTGGGTTAAACTGAAAAAGAAAAAAATAATAATCGAATAGGATACTGTCTGAATAAAGCTATATTTGTGGATTTATGTATACAGTCTATGTGAATAGTAGATACTATATGTATAGTACTTCTATATGTAGAGTACTATATATATGAAAATTCCAGACAAAATAAAAGAAGGCAGTCAGGAAGCAGATGGAGTTGCATAGCATCTATCCAGATTCCCAGGGTTTGACAAGGACATGATTTCTACTTTTCCAAATCCTTGGTCTCCCAAGTCAGACAGTTCTAATGTTAGGGTCCCTCCTGAATGGCTTTCCACGGTAGGAATCAGGGGGAGGGAGAAAAGGCTCAGACTCCAGCGCCCCGGAAGTTTAGGATACAATCGGGTGGTGGGTTTTGTCTTTTTCCTTTGCTTCCTATATTGTTTCCCACTCATTAGAAATGACACTGCTGACAGTGTTCTTTCTTGGCAGTTTACATGCCACAGAATGTGCTGAAGTTGTCTGGCAGTTTCCATGATGAGGGTAATCATCCCCGCAGACGCCAGCCCTCGTGCACCTGCACTTGGCTGCAGCGCAGCGCCGAGTGGCAGTGGCGCGGGCAGGCTCACCCGGCTGGCTCCTCCCTGCGCGCTCCTCCCTGGCTTGCAGGGCTCCCCACGTGGGGGAGGTGTGGGAGTGTACTCCGAGGGTGGGTCTACGGAAGAAGGGGTGGGAGGCTAAGTCTTTGCTTACCACTGTTGGTGCTGTTGTCTCCTAATATACTGGACTCCTGGGAGTGCATTGAAGGCTTCCTATATGAAGAGTAATGGGGCTATCTTACACAGCAAGATGAGAAAACACAGTCCACTTAACTCTCTAGCTAGCTAGGACCAGAGAACCAAGCTCCACTACGCGGTAGGAAGCACCTTTCCTGCTTTTGTGTTCTCAGAAACATCCCCAAACATTTATTCCCACTAAATAGCCCAGTTGCTGCTGGAGACACAGAGGCAGTCCGTTCAAGGACAAGTGGTATCTAGTCTTTTGAGTGCGTCTGCTTCCAGATACAATCAGGGCAAAGACTAGCATCTGCTCCCAGAACTATCCATGGAAAATGTAAGCGAGACAAACATTTATTTTCTATTGTTCCAGAAAACACGAATTCTAAAAATTAAAAGGAACATTTGTTAGCTGGTGACATGGATTGGATGCCAGGTGTGGAAGGGAAGAGAATTTACACAGGAGCAGAAGAAGGATCTTGAGAAAGACAGCTTTAAAACTCCACCAGGCCCTAGATTAGACCTTGTTGTATTTGCAACCGGTGTTAAGTCACAGGGTGTCTTTCACCAAAATGGATGAGATGGGCAAGAACTAGCAGCTATTTGGGGGAAGTATTACTATGGGGCACATTTCTATCCATGTAAAGACATCTTGGTAGTAGGAACAAACATGATACTGTCACTGGGAAAAGGGGGAAGCCTGGGCTGCCTCTGATCCCTTCCTCCCCTACAACAAAAGATACTTTGGGAAAGAATGGCTCTTCACCGGAAACCAGACGGAGGGGCCCTGGCCCAAACCCTGGAAAGAGCTTTTGAGACCCTCTGGTCAAAACTGAAAAGGGGGCTTCGCAGACGCTGTTGAGGGCAGGCAAGGAGTCCGCGTGTTTGGTTAGCGGAAGAGCAAAATGAGCGCTCTGGCAGAGCAAAATGAGTGCTCTGGAAGAGCTCTATGGGCGCGAGAAAGACTCTTCCACAGGGGAAAGGGTTTCTATAAATTTTAGGACCTGGGTTTGGGAACAAAGGAATTAAATTTAGTTGACTGAGAAAGCCAGGAGAGTGGACTTAGTTCAAGCCCATTATGGCTGGGGACAGTGAGCACCATCAGCGGCAGCTGGGCGTAGTGTGGCTCGCAAGCTTCTCCGACGTGAACAGCTCGCGGAGGAAGCTGGGTGCGCGCAGCTCCAGGTTGACCAGGTCCGCTCTCAAGGTCTGTGACTCCTCTCCTTTGGGTCTGAAACTTCCTGTTCTTCCCATAGCAGCCAAGTTGATAACTGTGGCTAGCTTAGAAATGGTAGAAAAAGTAGCGAGTCGAAGCAGTTCATGGCAGCAGGAGTCCAGGTGCAGAGGCATCTGGGTCTTAGCTTCTTGTTTACCTGCTGGTGGGAAGAGAAACATTTTGTCCTTGAGTCCTGTCCTGTCCTTGTCCTGTGACCTTCCTTTACCAGTATGGGTGAGGGAGAGGGAGGCAGAGGGGAGAATATAGTGGTGGCCATGGTGACTAATTACTTTTAAGAGTGGAAATATAGTCTTGACATTTTAAGAGTTGAGACGTTGTTGAGTATTAGAAGACTTAAGAAAAATGTTATAATCAGTATTTAAAAGGTTGTGATTTCACCTGCCTGAAAGTTGCAAAGTAAAGAAGTCCCTGTGCTGGACTGTAGCTGGGAGGAAGGTGAAGAGAAAGTGGGGGTGGGAATTAGCTTATTGTGAATAACATGACATGTCCTTCTTCTTTGGTTCTGTGACTCTCTCTGTATAGATACACACATATATACACATACATATATACATATATGTAGATATACTTAAATTGTATTGATTGTAAAGTTGATTTGCATCACCACATCTGCATTTTGGGGTTACAGAATAAAATTTCCACAAATATGTATCTTCACACTGTGCCCACTATCAGTGCCCCAATGATCCTCCACCATGTCCTACCTCCTCTTCCCCCACTTGCATTCTATCACCAGCCCCTTCTCAGTCTTGTAGTTCATTGTTGGTTTTTTTTTTTTTTTTTTTTTTAGACTAGGTCTTGCTATTTTTGCCTGTGGAACTGCAGGCTCTTGTTGCCCAGGGTACCACAGATTCAAGCAATCCCCAGCCTCAGCTTCCCAGGTAGCTGGGATGACAGGCGCGCACCACCACGCCCAGCAATTTTTTTGGAACTAGGTCTCGCTACGGGCCCCAGGTGGGACTCGAACCGCGATCCCTAAGCCCCGGCCGCTTCATAGGCTGAAGCTTACAAGCACGAGCCACCGTGCCTGGCTCATTGTTGGTTTTGACTAACCCTTGGTTGTGTTAAATTTTATCCCATATATAGCTGACACTATGTGATATTTGTCTTTCTCCTTATGACATATGGCACTTAGTATTATCTTCTCCAGTTATATCCATATCATAAATTGCAAGAAGCCATCCTTTTTCATAGCTGAGTAGTGCTTTATTTTATGTGTAGGGGTGTGTGTGTGTGTGTGTATGTGTGTATAAATTTCACTTCTTCTGATCCAGTTTAGGATCCTGCTTTTAAACTACCTGCATATTGCTTTGTAGTGTTTGAAATTTTAAAAAGTTAATTTTACTATTTGTGTTGTTTTATTGTACTATGTAATAATTTTCATTATCATAAATAATAGTGAGTAGACTGTGTAGTATAGACACTATTATTAAGGAAATCTAAATTACTAGGCCTCTGTTAAAGTAATGGGTACCTGAAGTCATCTATGGCAGCTGGGAAAGCATCCTCCTAGCCCCACAGTTGCCATGTTATATTTCCTACCATTATGCCTATTGTCCCATCTGGGAATCATTTCTTCTGTTAAATCTCATACCTTTCTATTCTGCTCCATACCCATGGCAAGTATCCACACTGAAACCTCCCTACCTTCACATGGACATCAATACCCTCTCATTCATTTCAAATACCTCCATTTGAACATTCATGTAGGGGCTGGAATCACAATATGCATCAGACAGGGTTCCTGATTTGTCTAGTTAAGGAGCAAGACAAACAAGCTGACAATGTAAGTACTATTTTAGAGCAAAAAAAGCTGAGATTCTTTCAGCACTCAAGCCACTCAATGCAGGGAGAGGTGCAGGGTGATTTTCTGGATTAAAAAAAGGGATGCTGCATTAGTGAGAATAAGCAGAGTGGAGAGGGAGCAAATGACACAATAGTTCGGAAGCATGAGCAGGCATGCCTTAAGTAAGGAACTGTGAGGAGTTCAAAATAACAAGAGGACATGAATGGGTATTGGTAATATGGTAGCTGAGCAAGTAGAAGGGACCAGACTGTGATGGTGTGTGTTTCATTCATTTGTCATTCAGTCATTTATCTGTTAATAGTTTTGAGTATTCACCACGCACCATGCAAGGAACTAAGCACCATATGTTTAAGGAAGCTGAAAATAATTTAAAAAATGTGTTGATGAAAGAGATCACAGGTGAACTGTAGTGTGATATTGGATGCAGAGAGGAGAAAGGGATTGACAGCTGATTAATGTCCTGAGCAGTATTGTCCTCATGCCCCTGATGTCCCGAGACCCCAGCTGCAGAACAGAGCTCAGTGACGCTGTGCAAGTAAATGTCAGGTTAACTTTGCTCTTTCCTTGAGTGAAAATATCAATGTAGGAAGGATTGCGGGGCATTCAGCAGTGAGGAAATGAGTCAGGGACTAAGTAGAAGCAAGCTAGATGGTTGAGCAATTTTCTTAAACGATATATGAAAGGAGAATCTGGAAAAGGAATAGAGTTTGACTTGACTTTATATTCAGAACTTATAAAAATGCCGGGCAACGTGCACTCAGCAGAGCATTAGTGCATTAGAAGCCATAATCTAGTTGAGTTTCTGCAAAGTAACTTCAACCAAGAAATGAAAAATGAGGGTGTTTGATTTCTGCAGAATCAATTTTGAAGAAAAAAAAAGTAGTGAATAATGGATGCAATAGAATGAAATAACTGAATAATACAATTTAGAGGCAAAAAAGGGAAAAGAAAATTCTCAAAAGATAATCTGATCCATGGCAAAGGGTTATAAACTACCATTTTTTAGGAATAAAGGTACTTTTGGGCCAAGGAAAAGAATAAGAAAATGTAAAAGTAATATAAGATAAAAAAAGATAGAGAAATATGAAATATTAAACACTTGGGTCATACAATATTGAAAAGATAGAACAAAATTAAAATAATATATAAACTTTGACAGTTTTCACTTTTTTTGAAAGTCACATTGCCTCCATTTAGAAATACTTCTACCTTCCTGGTGACTCTTGAGGAAAGCACTGAGAATATCTGACCTCTTTAAGTGTCTCTTCTCACATAGCTCAGTTTACCTTTCTGCATCCACCACAACAGTCACTCAGTTGGATGAGTTACTATTAAATTGCAGATACTGTGCCCAATTCTGGGGATGCTGGGATAAAAGAGAATACAGACACTTATGACAGGATGACCAAAGTTCTAGAAACAAAATGATGAACTACAATCATGGGAAACTCTAAACAGGATGTGATCTTCTGGAACTGGTGTCTCAGTGTCAGCAGAGTCTCTTACTCCTTTTCATCTTTTCTCTCAGAATTTTTCTACCTTGGTGATCCTCAGAGTGTGGTTCCTGAACCAGCAGCCTCAGCATTAGCTGGGAGCTTATTAAATAAAAGTAAAATTTCAAACCCTTTCTCAGACCCTACTGAGTCAGGCCTAAAAGTCTGTTTGATTGATCCCATTGACTGATTCTGAGATAATAAGTATAAGAGCTGAATTTGAATCCAGGTCTGGTCAACTCCAACGTCCTTGATCTTTTTATTTTATTTTTAAAATTTATTTATATATAAATTTAACCTCATTGTAATCCCAGGGATTCACCCCTCCACCTTCCCCACCATCCCCCTCTTCCCCCCCCTGCCTGAAGTTGTGTGCTTCAGTTTGGTGCTTAGCTTGTTTTGATTTTTCCCCATGGCTTTTGTTTATTTATTCCCTATATCCCATATATTAGTGAAACCCTTTGGTTTCTGTCTTTTTCTTTTTGACTTGTTTCTGCTAATATGATTTCTTCTAAGTACATCCATGTTATAAAATCATCAAATATGTCATTTTTGATTGATGAGTATCCATAGTGTATATATACCACATCTTTTTCATCCAGTCATCTGTTTTGGGGCATTTAGGTTGTTTCCATGTCCTTGCAATTATAAATAGTGCTGCAGTAAACATCCGAGCACAGGTGTCCCTTTGTACCCACACTGAGTCTCTTTTGGGTAGATTCCCAAGAGAGTAATTGCTGGGTCAAATGGTAGTTGCATTTTCATTAATTTGAGGGTCCTCCACATAGCTTTCCATAGTGGTTGAACCAGTTTACATTCCCACCAGCAATGTAAGAGTGTTCCTTTCTCTCTATGTCCTCACCAGCACTTGTTGTTGTCCTTGCTTTTTCCTCATATGTTTTTCTCTAAGCACTATAATTTTTTAATTCGATTTTTATACTTTCAATATATTTTCTCCCTCTTTTAAAATATATGGAATCTTGAAATATGTCTGTATTTTTTTTCTTTCTTTACTGCTTCCTGCTTAGAGAGGGGGAGTCTCCTTGCAAAGAATAATCCTTCCAATCCATGCTCTCCATCATGATATTATTTCCTCCCTGATCTTGTTGCCATGTCCCTTTTCTTTTCCTTTTTTTAAATTAGACCCTCTGATCCTGTTTTCCTTTTTCAAAGATTACTTAATCATCTCTCTCCTTTAGGTTCATTTAACTCCCTTGTCTTTCATGTTTCATATTCTCTCACAATCTCATCCATTCCAAGAATTTCTCTTAGCATGACCTAAATCTGAATCTCTATGCCTGTGCCTTTTCCAAGCTCTAGACTCCAGACTTCTTGTTGGATATCTCACTGTGCCTCAGCTCACTATGCCTCATGAGAATTAATTAGCTTCTGTCCAAATATGCTCCTTATCTAGTTAGTGGTATCATTCTTGATTTAGTGCAAAAAGGGAAATTTGTTCTTTCTTTTTTCTTCCACACCGTATATCTAATAAATCCCTATGGCCTGATAATTCTTCCCTAAAGTACCCCTCATATTTGGTCCTCTTTGTTATATTCCCCAACTAGATCCCAAGCTCTTTTCCTTATATATCCTACTCTAGCTCATTGTTTTAACATGTCATCGGTGCTTAAATAAGTGAATATATAGAGTAATTATAGGGAATAAAAAAGTAACAATTGTTATTCTTATAAGAAGAGGTAAGAAATAGCAGATACTATAAAGGTATATTAAATAATTTACTGACAGACAAGGTGGCAGTTAAAATGCTTGCTGAATCACTAGTCTCAGTAGGGCAGGAGGATAGAGACCTGAAAGACTATCAATGAATCAAAGGATGGTCCCTGTAGTCTCTTGTAAAGAGCCAGAGATATTTCAACATCTCAAGACTCAAGTACTAGAATCTTTTATGAGACTAGAAAATAATTGTAGGTCTCATAAATTTATCTCTTCTCATTGTTCCAAAGGCTTAATTTAGGATGAGTCACTCCATAAATCTATGCAAAGATGACTAATGATTATAATAACAATATCATAAATTATATAGTGCTTTTTCTCCAAAGGAAAACTGTGTCTAATTTATTTTCACTATATCCTTCATTGGTTGCTAGGGCCAGAGATCATTATCTCTATTTTTTCAACTACCTGGTTATGGAAACATGCCTACCAATTTAACCGCTTGCCATTCTACCCCCTATAACTGTATAGCATATAAAGGGTAAACCCCTTCATGTTTACCCTGTATATGACTAGCTGGATTCCTACTTCTTCCTTGCCTTCTTCACTCTCCAAATTTTTGCTGAGTTTTCTTTCTTTCCATAACACATCCTCAAAAGTTATATAAGACAGTTTTGTAATGTACATATTGTACTAGAAACTCAGATCCTCAATCACTATTTTTCAAATTATTCAAGATGGGTATTAAGCACATAGGTTTTACTAAATGACTTGGTCAAAGTCACAAATTCTGTAATCCTGTGATTATAGCTTGAGTCATTAGAACATAATTCCATGAATACAATGTTCATTATTCAATCCATGAATTTATTATTAAGTAAAAATTTAAGCGGAACTTTAGAATATTTTCCCCACTATAACCCTCCTGATGCGTTAATCTATGGAGAAATATCTTAAAACTATAATGGTAAAAAATGATGTAGCATTAAAAAACATTTCTTTATGAACTCAAATTGCTAAAGTATATGACTTTAAGTGACTTCATAAGATTATAAGGAAAAGAACACTAATATTCTTGTCTCTCCCTTCACAGATCCATTCATTGATTTCACAAATATTGTTGGTTGCCAGCTGATGCCAGGAACTCTCTGCTGGGTGTTAACTATAAAGCAATGAAAAATTCAGTCCTTTTCCTTAGATGTTTAGAGTTTAGAACAAGATATACTCATGAATAGAGAAACATATAAAGGAGTACATACTGTAGATTAGGCTAAGTGGTATGAGGTAAAAGAATGGAGAGGGGACACAATTTATAACAAGAAGGTTTATGAGAAAGAGACATTTATTGTTGAATGAAAAGGAGACTGCATGAAAATAACTCAATATGTGAATGACAGTCAAGAGCTTGCAGAGTATGTGGCAGTGGATAGGAAGAATGCTACAAAACAAGATGGAGAAAGATGGAGGAAGGAGGTAGGGAGGACCCCTGCAAGATAGTGCATCACCGCATTGTCCATGTTAACGATATGAGCTGTTGTTTCCAGTGTTGTTTTAAGTAAAGGGAAACCACTGAAGGTTTTTCAATGGAAGAATATGTAGAATTAAATGTTTATTTCCAAAGGACCTTTATGGTTGCTCTATGAAAGTGTAGATTGGAGAGTGCCAGCAGGAAGGATCAATTAGGAACCACTTGAGTTAGTCCAGGTGAGAAAATATCAGGGGGTCATCAAAGAGGTGAGCAGATTTAAATTCTGTTTTAGAAACAGATTAGTAGAACTTAGAGATAGGTTGGTTGGAGCTAAAGTGTTGGAGAATGTGGGAGCATGACATGCTCAAAACTATTGAGTTTCTGAGTTATAGAGCCACAAAGAACCTTAGATGCTATTTGATCTATCTTTGTACTTTAGAGAAAATGCAATTCAGGTTTCAAGAAGTGAGATATTTATTTACCCCCACACAGATTTGTTTTACTATTATTTTACTAAATGAGTGTTGCTAAAAATCAAAATGTAATTAAATTTGGTCTATATTTAAATTTTATCTCTAGAAATAAGTAACTGGAAGAACTTTTATTCTAAGAATACTAGCATTAGCCTGATTAATAAAAAGACATCATGTATTTTATAAATATTTGCAATGGGTTTGAACATGTAAGACAGAATTTCTAGTTCCTTTTCTTGTATATTGAAGTGATTCATCATCCATTGGGAGAGTCGCTTCTTCATCTAGGGAATTTCACAATCTAAAGTTAAATAGAAGTCAACATTTTCTGACTGAATCCTAAAAAGATGGGGAGTTTATTTTTTTAAGTGAATTATGTTTATTTATGCAAATTTTTATTTTTATTTTTTACTTAAAAGAATTGATGAGAAACAAGTCAGTCTGTAGTTCTGTTTTGGTTGTTGTGACAAAATCTTTAAACATTTGGCTATTTTTTAAATTATGATTTTTTTAAGTCATCCTTTTGGAAAAGTAAGACTTCTATTCAATGACATTAGTTGCTATGTTTTAACAACAACTAACATACAGAACCATTTCTTAGATAACCAGTACTGTACAAAACTGTCAACACACCTTCTTTGCCGAGATACAGACAGCTAAAGGTGACAGAACTGAAATTCATGACAGCCTACTTCATTACAAAGCCCATATTCAAAAGCATTTTCCTGTTGTTCGTTCGTTCGTTCATTCATTCATTCATTCATTCATTCATTCATTCATTCATTCATTCATTCATTCATTCATTCATTCATTCATTCATTCATTCATGTATCAAATAATTTTGTGCCAGGAGTGTTCTAGGAGTTGGTGATTTAGCAGTAAGCAAAATGGACAAAACCCCTGCTTGTATGACCTGATTTTCTGTTTTTAGATGGAAAGTGTAAAATGATAAAACATTAAAAAAGTAAAAAGTATAAATAGTGCTGCACTAAATATCTGAGCACAGGTGTCCCTTTGTACCCATATTGAGGTCTCTTTTGGGTAGATCCCCAAGAGAGCAATTGCTGGGTCAAATGGTAGTTCCATTTTCATTAATTTGAGGGTCCTCCACACAGCTCTCCATAGTGGTTGGACCAGTTTACATCCCCAGAATAGGTAACAATGATCACATATGCTTAAAGAAGTTAAAGAGAAGTGTTAGTAACTATGTTTTAACTTAACAATGAGCTTCCCAAACTTTCTCAGCACAGACTTGCTCCCTGTCTCTGGTTTTCATGATGCCCCAGGTCCAAATATAAGTTGATTAATTAACCCAAAGTTCTCCTTATTAATTATTAGGTATAAACAATTTACAAAATATTGAGAGTCTGACAACTTACGGCCATAAACACATATAAATGGATAGAAAAACAATACTTTTATTTCATACTCTGTTAGTTATCTATTGCTGTCTAACTAATTACCACCAAAATTTGGTGGCTCAGAAAAATAAGTAAAAAGTATAAAGTGAGAAATCACTTTGTTATTGAAGTACCATTGTTTTACCTACTTGCTAGTATTCCTACAGCATAGAATTTTCCTCTTGGGTGTAGTCATCACTGCACTCCCACCACTGAAAGTCATAGTTGGGAAGGTGGGGAGGGTGTCTCCCCAACTAGCTCTGTGGCTATTGAGAGGAAGAACATTCCAGATGGGGAGAACTACTAGGCAAAGATTCTCCATCAAGAACTACCTGGTATATTTGGAATTACAAGGGGGGGGTCTCTATGGCAGTAAAAGAGGAAGGTGGTGGGGTGGGTTGTGCATAGTTTAGTAGGTACAGCCAGTAATGGAAGGCTAGATCTTCCTGTGGGATCTTTCAAACTAGGTAAGCTGTTTCTTTTAAATATATAAGCTATAAAGTCATAAATCTTGTATAATAATGCAATTTGTCATGCTATTACAAGGTAAGCCTTATTCTGAGTACTCACATTGTTCTGGGTGTCTCAGAATTGACAAATGGTAGAGTTACTTTTCTCTGAGAATGTTTGATCCAGTTTTTGAGCAAGTAGGGCTGATGCAATCAGTTGTGTGACTGAAATTTTGGTAGGGGACAATGAGCGAATTTTGTAAAGTCTGTAAATCCATTTTTATAGACCTTAACGCAGTGTTTCTCAACCTTGAACATGCACAGTCAAAACCCTGAGTTAATTGGTTCAGATATTATTATCTTCATTTACAAAGGAAGGATCTGGAACTCAGAGGGCTGAGATGACCTGGGAGAGGTCATGTGGCCAAACAACAGACCTGTGATTTGAATTTCATTCCTTGGCTTCCAGACAACAGTTGCCCCGATGACTTGTAAGTTCGAATACACATAAGTACATGCTAATTAATGTTTCAGGATGGTGTGTGCAACACACACTGGTACGAGGTTTCAGTGAGGGAGGGCGGAGTGAAAAAAGCTCACTGAAGCCACAGCTGCCCAGAGGCCTGCCTTGGCAGTGATCTCTGGAAATGATCCAATCATCACAACATGCCCTGGAAGTGTCTTCCCTGATGCTGTTCTTGTGCATGCTGCTGGCCCCCGCCTCCAATGGGAATGCTTTCTTCTTATTTACTTTGCACCTGAGTTAACCTGCATTTCATTTACCTCTGAGGTCATCTGGTCTTGTGCTTGACCCAACTCAGAAGGTTATTTACTGTTAGGCTGGAAAATACTGTTCTTCTCACTCAAGGAGAGCACTGTTCTCGGAGACTAAGCACATCACTTCATACTGAGCTCCAGCTTTCTGGGACAAGCAGAAATCTTTGAAGCATTTCCAACCAAATCCTTGGAGAGGTAAACATATTTTTCAGCTGCAGGATTCCAGGTTAAAGAAGTGTGTCCTCCACTTGTTTACAAAGCAGCACAGCAGCTGTTCGGAGGCCTTCACCCCCCCTCCCCCTGGACAGACAGAGGCATTTGGAAGATGCACTGAGCCCTCCCAGACAGTCTGCTCAGTTTCCCCACTCCAGAAGACCCATCACCATCAGCCACTGGCAGCACTAAGAGCTCAGTATAGGACTGATGCATGAGACATGTTTGGCTTCTTGGATGCAGTATGTGTGTGTGTGTGCATGTGCTTGCATGTGTGTATGATTATTAAAAAAATCATGCTGCCTCTTAACTTCTTTGTTTATATGATGGCTAGAGAACACCTCCTACTTGCATCCTCTTCTGCTTCCCATTCCCCAGAGACAAACAGAGTTTCAGAGCCCTGAACATTAACTTGTGTATTACGGTGAGAAGCATGCTGACTTGCCTGTGTGCCTCTGCTTAGAAACTTAACAGTCTTTGTGTGCTCACTGGAAATATCCTTGGACATACTAGGTCTCAGGGTTTGCTTGCTTTCTTAATTCTTAGAACTCAAAGTGTTTTTACTACTCAGTGGATGTTTTTCTTGGCTTTGATGTTATGATAATACCTGTGGTAACAATAGTGAACATGTATTGATGTGGTTATTATTAATTTCATACTGTGCTAAGTATTTTAGGTAAATTGTTCCATTTGTCCTCAATATACATCTCATGAAGTTGATATTATTGTTCCCATTTTAAGATAAGAAAATTAAGATAAAATGGAGTTATAATTAGTTTGCTCAAGGTCATACAGTTCATAACTCAGTGTCCAGACTGGAACCTGTTGAAATTGGACAATTGTTATATTTTAAATTTGTAAAAACAATGCTGCTTCTTCTATTTTGTTGGGATAGTTAGTAAACTGTCCGAAAAATATCTGTACTTTATTACACTTCACATACTACTCTGAAGGTACTTCCACCATTTCCACTTTGATAATCCTACCTAATACCATGACAATTGCTGGCAATTGTAAGGACTCCAAATGATGAGGCAACTGCAGTGGGTGTGGATGTGTGCGCGTAGGAGTGTGCTTCAGATTCCCCTGGAGGAACCATGCTATTTCCATTCTGAGTCCATGTGAGTGGAGTGAGTGTGACTTCCTTATTTCCCTCACTGTGAACTTGGTGTTCAGTACTTGCTAGTTAGAGTATTCTGTACTACGGACCAACGGTTGGGTCAGGATCAAGGCTGTCAGAGACTGATACAGAAGGACAAGTCTGAGATTGTGGTTGCTAAGAATTGTATATGTTTGAGTGCCCATGGAGCTCTCTTTGCTCACATGAGGGTAAATACAACTTTAGAAGCCAACATAGAAGGGAATAGAGCAAAGTATTACAGAGAGAAAGTTATGAGAGATTTGGATCCCTTGATCCTGCTGAGTTTTGTTCCTAGAATTTTCAGGTATAAAAATAAATTATCCATTTTTCTGTTTAAGTTGTTTTTAAGTTGGACTTTTCCCCTTTGCAATTGAATGAATCTTGACTGATATAATCCATTAGGGAAAATGCTCTTATTAAAACTAAAGCTATTATAGTAGAATCTAGAAAACTAAAACAAGGATAAAACAAAGACAAATTGTAAGACTGATGCTGGAAAGCAGACCTTTGATCTGAGACATTCAGGAGAGGCAGGGAAGAGGAGAGAATGGAGAAGAGTAGAGAACAAAGGGGAGGAGAACTGAATGGACAGTGGTGGTGGACTGGGATTTTGGCAATGGAAAAACTATTGTATCACGTGAGGGGTGAAATCCTATATTGTGGTCAAATAAATGAGGATGTATGGAAAAAATATATATATACATATAAAAGAAAATAAAAAAGAGAAATAACTAACACTAGTAAAAAGGGGCACATGGCCCTTAAATAAGTCATTTGACCTGCAAGGGTTTGATCTCTTTTTAATGTAGGCTAGTACTATCACATAGTACTCTCTGTGATGATTGTAATGTTCTAGAAATAAGTGTGCTCTGCATTGTCCAATAGAGCAGATATTAGCCATATGAATTATTGAACATTTGAAAGGTGAAGTGACTCATGCAATTGAGGATCTGAATTTTTAATTTTATTTACTTTTAATTACTTTAAATGTAAATAGTATTAAGTGGCTAGATGCTATGATATTGTGCAGGAAAGTTATACACCCTCTCTATACTACTTGAATGGACATCATTGGAGTGGGTAGAATAGCCAACGATGTTACAGCTCATATGTTCTGTGTCTGTGGGTACCCACAAATCCTCCCATCTCTCAGTATGAATCTTATAGCTCCTCTTTCCTTCATAGGAAGTTCAGAGAAGTGAATAACTTGGCTAAGTCTTCTAATGGTAAATGCCATTATCCATTATGTGCAATGGCAGATGAAGGAAAACTCTTACTTTTTAAACATAGCAACCTCACTCAGGTTGGTCTGTACTGCCTAGAGTCTGGTAGACAGTGGGCTTTGGGATGTCACTATAGTGGTTTTTCTCATGGTATAGTCATGCTAATATTTTTAGTTCAAATAAAGAAAGGTAGATACAGCAATGTCCAGATTCTTCTTTATTTCTTAAGTATTCACCTCAGTTTGCAGAAAAACTTTGGCAATTTGTCTTATGATAAATAAATTCACCAGAAACTCATCTAGTTGTTGAAAACTCTTTGGAATCATCTACACTGAAATCTAAATTTTACTTCATCACTTATCAAATGGGAGATCCCCACGGGGCAGCCATATTTGCTGTTTGAATGGTGAGTTTTGCATTTGAAAAACATAGAGGCAGTAGTATCTACTTCATGGTTTCGTAGTATTACATGACACAGTACTCATGAAAGACATAACAGAGTATTCTTTAGAGGCACGTTGTCACTAGTATTTCATGCTAATACTGATGCCCATGGTGTAATGCTATAGGATGTAAGTCTATGCCATAGGCAGTGCCATAAGAGCACAAGACATGTTTGTGATTCTCTGAAAGATTTTCACATTAAGGCTCTGCCCTATCCTGCAGCATCCTTTCAGTATGAAACTTACCTGAAAGTCTGAATGAAATTCCTCTCCACAAATGACTCAGTATTAACTGAGGTAAATTAAACAAAGGTCCGTGGTCGGAAAAATGAGTATCTACTTTGCATTCTTACTGTTTTCCACTATTTGACAACTTCTGTTTCATCTTTAAAACACATCGAGGGTTCTTGCAGAGGGGATTGAAAATAGTCCTGCTCTCCCTTTCCCAATGTCTGAAACACTGCACACTGTAATGGTGATGTTAGGCAGCAGCTCCCCTAACAACCTAGAGAAGAGGAGGCCATGTTCCCACCCATTAGAAACAACATGGGTAGAACTGGAGAGAATCATGCTAAGCAAAGTAAGTCAGAAGGAGAAAGACAAATATTGGATGATGTCACTTAGGTGTAGAATATAGAGAAATAAATCAGTCACACAAAACTGAACCAATAACAAACCCTAGGAATCTGAGATAGAATTGAGACTACCAAAGAGTTAGGGAGAGAGGGGAGCAAAGGAAGATAGGACACAGTGGACTATGTGGAGGATGACAAGTGCCTCAGTGGTGGGTGAGTTATGGTAACGTACATCTGAAGGGATGACTCTATGCCTGTTGATTACATATAGTGTTGTAACCCAATGTTACCTCAATAAAAAAATAAAATTAGAAAACTTTTTAAACCATTTGAATTGATGTTACATGTATTTCTCCATACCTTTGAATTTCAAATAAACTAGACTGGAATCATCAGCTCTCCATCCTCATTAATATCTCTTCTGACACCAAGATTTCTTCTGCTTCCACTAAAGTTCAGTTTTTCAGATAGCTTGATGCCAAATTTACCCCCTCCAAGTTTCCACAAGACATGTAACCTTGCAATATCATGTTTTTCTAATGCTTTCCCTGAAGGTTTGAAGGTCACATTGCACAGTTAATAATATTTTGTTAATATCCTGCTGGCATTTGGCCCTCATACTCACTTTCTCCTTCCATTGCTTCCTAGTTCCAGACACCCCAAAATCACATATTACACTTCCTATGTCTCGAAAAATCTGAGTTAGACCCCTCTGGGATGCCCTCCTCTTTTAGCTTTCCCAATGAAGCTGTATCCATTTCCCCCTCTGTTTTTCTTCTTAAAAATCTGGTGAATAAAATTTTTTACATTTCTACACCAATAGGGGCTTACTAATCTAGGTACCTTGTCATGTAATCCTTACAGTCACCCCATGAATTAGACATCTTATCCTCACTTATGATGAAAAACAGATGAAGAAATGTCATGATTTGTCCAAGTCCAGTTGTCAGCATGGGTAGGTTAGGGTGGGGAAGCTGTGTTAGGGACTTTGAACTCCCTTTACCTGGACTCTGATGCTTTTTCCATGCTCTACCTCCCCAGTCTGACTGAAGTACGCAGTCAGAGAAAGAAGAGATTCATATTTTGCTAGCCTGCTCTGCCAGTGTTTCTGATTGATGAGCTATTATTTTGTCACAGAGAGCTGTCCTGGGTATTGCAGGGTGTTAGGCATCCATCCCCCATCCATGAAATGCTGGAGGTATCCCAATGTCTCCTGTCCCTGGTGACCAATACAATGTCCCTGTGCAAGTCTGAAGGTGACCTTTGAGGAAAGATGGTAACTTCCCATGGGGAAAATCAGGGGATCCTTAGAGATCAGTAGACTGGATATTCCTTATTTCTGTACTAATCAATTCATTGCAAGGAGATTATGAATATAGTCATTCCCATTAATGCAAAAATGCCATCAAAATCAGCAGCCCATCTCTTCTCTAATTTAGCACATTGATCTTGTGAAAAGCCGTTCAGATAATAAAGTCATTGTCCACTCTGAAATTAGACTGTGGGTAGAACCTAAGACAGAAGAAGAAATCAGACCCAGAAAGCAGTGCTTTGGGAAGCAGTAGAAAGGGAAGAACGGGAATTTGTGGTGGAGAAACCACTGAGCAAGCAGAATGGGGATCTGAAGCTAGTCTTTGCTTGGATATCATTAGCTGTACAGTCTTGAACACTTCCTAACCTGCAGGAGAGAACTGGATCAGGAAATGGCTAGGAATCCTCTTGGCTATGTTTTTCAATCTGGGGGCTTTGGGGGTTCAGAAGTGCTGGTCATTTTGTTTACTGAGAATTCTTAGTACTTAGGTTGTTGTGTACAGTTCAGCCTGCTAATGGTTTCCATATTTCTCAGCTGCTTCATCCTGAATCATTTTTATCCCTGAGGAGGAAGCAACATCCAAGTTCATGATTTGACTCTGTTCAGAAACCATGACCCTCGGGCCCAGGCTCAGGGCCTGTGCTGTCCTGTTTCTTCCTGCTGGCAAGTCACAAGCTCTGGGGTAGGGAGATACATGATCTTAAATGTTAGCAGAATCAGATGTGCTCAGTGGAAACAGTCTGGCTAACTCACAACAGATTCTCAGCCCTCTTGGCTGTCCTCCAGAAATCATGTCTGGTAGGATTTCTGCAACAGATCTGATAGTTGCTGACTTTGAGAACTTGGAGGCTGTTTGTGAATTCATGGTGAATAGTCCTAATTCCATACACGGATTCCAATAGACAGCAAGAGACTAGAGATGTACAGAAAATGCACTGGAAGCTTATTTGTAAAGTGTGTGTGTGTGGGAGAGAGAGAGACAGACAGAGAGAGACAGACAGAGACAGAGAGAGGGAGAGAGGAAAAAGTAGGGAGAAAGAGAGAAAGAGAACAAGAGTGAATGATATGTAAATAATTTAGGTCAGTAGAGATAGGTTAGCCTTTAGAGATGACTCTATTGAGTAGGAAGGCAGATTAAAGAGGTAACTAATGATTTTTCTAATAAAGACTATACCTTAACTTCATAGGCTATAATACAAATAAATGGCATTCTCTACCAAAAACCCAGTGTACAACTTTTGATAATTGAGAGAAATGTGTTAGGCAGATATAAGACATGGGGGAATTGATAAAATTGACCAGATTGGTTTCTTTTACTTTGTATTATAGAATGCAAAGTAAATATTTGGGTAGATTATCAGATTATTTTTGGTACTTTCCCCTTTTCTGAAGCACTAATGAATTTTTTTCATTTATTTAATGTATATTTCATAGAGCCTGCCTCTGTTTCAGATAGTCTGTATGTACTACTTTCACATATGTGAATTAGTTGTGATGTGTGTGTGTTTAGTTAGGGAGGGACAGTTTATAGAGTTAGCAGTATAGATGGGAACTGGTTATTTTAATATCTTTTGCTGCTTGCTTGTTAAGTGATGATTACAAGAAATAAGAGAAAAAATAACATTAATATCTAATCATTGACTTGGGGCATTATTACTCATTGGTCAGTTTTCTGCTGATAACTTTGCTTTGAAAACAAATTCTTAAGTTAGGCAGACGTATACATATCACTGGTGCACAAATACATTATTGCTTCATGAAGACTAATGGATCTTAAAAGACATTTTAATTCTTAGAATGAGTCTGGATAAATAAATTTGACAGGGTCACTCTTAGAAGGGTGATATTGGTGAGTTAACTGGAGAAGTACAACTTAAATAGACTTACTGGTAGAACATGTCTTCCCAACTTGTATTACTTGATGATATTTTTAGGAGACTGTAGAAGTGTGTTTGCTTTTTCAGATGATAGATTAGCTGTAAACACTCTTACCTAGTCCTAATAGTGTATAAATGGAAACTTAATGATCTGATGAAATTAAAGCTCCTTTTGTTGATCAATCAACTCACCTGTTATACAGACTGATTACTCTTAAGTTCATCAAAGATGAAAAAACAAAACAAAACAAAATAAGAACAAAATAAAAGTAAAATCATTTGCTCAATGTCTTAATGTTCTGTTTATCTCATGTTATATACCAACCTTCTCTAAATGTAATGGATTAAGATAACTTGCTGTTCTCATGGTTCTGTGGGTGGATGGGGCTCAGCTGGATGGTTTGCTCTTGGGTTTCTCAAGACTTAGCTAGATTGGCTCACTCACATGACTGGTAGTTGATGGTGGCCATTGACTGGGAGGTTAGCTTGTTTGTTGACAGGAACCCCTGTACTTATTTTAGCAGCCTTTTCCATATACTTGGGCTTATTACAGGCATCAAATTTGGATATTAACAGATGTCTATCCAGAGCAAGCATTCCAATAGAGTAGCTGCAAGATTCTTTGTGATCTCCCTTTTTGAGACCTAGGCTTTCATGCTTACTTCACTGTTTTGATCAAGGTTAACTTGGGAAGGTCAGCTTAATTTTAAAGGGAGGAAAATTAGATTCTACTCCACGATAGGGGAGAGCCAAGTTCATGCTGCAGAACATTTGAAATCAGAGATTCCACTGTGGTCATCTTTGAAAAACACTTACAATTCAGCAATTAAATTGCATTATACCAATGAATAAAATTTTATTTCCAGGAAAATCACTCTGTCACTGGTAAGATCTATCTGGAAAAGGGATAATAGTTGGAAGACATTAATCCAGTAAGGTAAAAGTAGAGTTGTGGCATGCTCTGGGATCTTGCTGACTTGGTATTGATTCCTAGTTTTACGCTCCTGAGTCCTATGGTACATTATTCAAGACTTGTTACATAATTTGTAGACCCAGTGCAAAATGGGTTCTTTTTCAAAACTTAATAAAAATGTTAAGTTGGTGGCATCAGATCATTAAACCAAACAGTGTCACAGAGTCCTTTGTGACTGTACTATGAGACATTGGTTTTGGAACCTAACCTCTCTGAGCCTTAATTGTGTCTTCAAATTAGTACATCTACCTTGTAAGATGACTGTAAAGACATGAAATGGTTATCAAGCTTATCAGCCCATATATACCTAATAAGTAATAAATAAATGGTAGTAGTAGTAAGTTAAAATTATACATAAGTGAGAATGTATTTGGAGAGTTTTTACATCAAAAGAGATTTTTTTTGGGGGGGTGAGGGAATCATTTTCTGATAATGTAAATTTTGCCCTCAAGTTTTCTTTTCACATTAATAGGACTCTATTAATTTCCTGTCCAAAGAAATAGAAACTTGGTTGTAGGTCACATATGGGCCACAAAAGTTATTCCTGGGTAGAAAAAATATGAAATTTGGAGAAACACTTAACTCACATGACCTGTCATTTACCTTCTAGTACTTTAAATCATAAAAATATTCACTCTGGTACTTTTTCAATTGAATAGATTTTATTTTTTATGAAGTACCATAGAAAAGCAAGTTTTCAAGTTCTTAAATTTAGACATTTTAATTATTTGAGCTATTGAAAAAGAATGCTTTATATAAAATATAAATTTTTTTCCTTAATATTTAACTGAAATTAAACTCAGGTGATTTAACCTTAAATCTCAGTTTCAGATTCCAAAAACACCCCTGAGAAGAGACAAAAATATGAACTTTAAAGTCCTAAAGGACACTGAAAAAAGATGGTTTAATGAAAACAGGAACATTCATTTACTGATAACACTCCCCCCCCCAATATAATAGCTTTTGATATATTTTCCTTATTGAGAAGTCACATAGTTTGAAGGTATTTGTTATATCTCCATTTTCTTGTTGAGTTATTAAAACAGTACTTCAGAAAACAATAAAAAAATTCTGATGTTTTATTCTAATTTACTTATTAGAGATAGAGGAGGATAAAGCTGATGAGGTGATTTTATTTTCTTTCCTCTTCTATCTTCAGCCCAGCAAGGCCCAGAGGATGAATAACTCCAAAAAGCTAATTCTGAGGATTTGAAAGGGACTTCATACACAGTTTATAGATGATCAGATTGTCCTAGTAAAATTATCCTCTTCTCAGACATAATACATTGACTCTAGGTAAATGAGGGCATGTTGCCTCCATGTTGCAGGGTCTATACAATCAACCTTGTGTCCTTTAAAGGGTTGTTGAAGGAATATCTGAGCAGAAGGCATTAATTATCAGAGCGTTAAAATGTCTTGTTTTCATCAAAAAAGATTCCTGCGTCTTTCTGTGTTACTTCAGAGCCTAGCTTAAGGTTGTATGTTGATGGTTTCTAGAACCCGCCTGCCTTTCCAGTGGATGGTTGCCTATTCTGTTGCTGCTTTCACTTGAATTCTGCCAGTGTTTTGTGACCTCTCATGCGGGATTTTCCAGGGGAAATCATACCTGTATCTTCCCATACACCCCACAGTCTTTGCTTCATACTGAGTCCCACTGACCTGACCTCCCTCATTGAAACAACCTCTGGTTGTTGCCTTCTGACTAGTGAGAACCATTATCCCTCCCTCTGCTTGGGCCAGTGATTCCTCTAGGAACCTGTTATGGGTTGGGTTGAATTTGAGCAGTTATACTTAAAAGAAATTTGTATGTTTTAAATCCTAATCTCTGATGCCTTAGCTTGAACTTACTTGGAGGTAGGGTCCTTAATGAGAAAATCCAGTTGAGAATGAGATCATTGGGATGGACCGTAAATCTGCATGACTAATATTCTCATAAAAAGAGGAAATCTGGACACTGATTCCAAAAGGGAGAGCCATGCGCATGCCATGAAGATGGCCACTGCAGCTGAGGGGAGAGGTCTGGAGCAAACCTTTCTCATAGCTTTTAGAAAGACAAACACTGTGAACATCTTGGTTTCAGAGGCCCATTCTCTAGAATGATGATGCAATAACTTTTGTGGCCTAAGCCACCTACTCACTTTGTGATGACAAATTCATAGCGACCCTTTTCCAACACAGCCCCCAACTCCTTCTCTTGGTTCTTCTTCTTCAAAGAATCAAAGTTTGTGGGTTGACAGTCATTCTTTTGATGCCTCAGAATGTGACACTGTGCATGTGGGAAGGCTGACATCACTTTATGAAAAGTGTTTGACCTGTTCCTTGCACTCTCTTTACTTTCTTGAGAGAGCTCCTATTTTTAAAGTGGCTTCTGGACCAATGTCTAGATCTCTATGTGTCCCATTTGGTCTTTTCTTTGAATATATTCAGTTAGTCTCCAGACCATCTTTTCCTCCCTTCACTGACTTCCTCCTAACTGGACTCAGTGAAAGCAAGTCAGCCCTTAAAATTCCCTCCAAGGAGGACAGTTACCAGTGTCTGACTGCTCTTTCATCATGGAGGGTGACAGTGGGGCCAATCATGCCACCAGGGCCACAAATCAAATGTCACCAATTCCTTGCAGTCAGATACAATATTGTTTCCCCTGCCCTCCCTCCAAGCAAGTGGTCAGTGCCATAATTACTCCTGATGGCAGGCGGCAGTTCTACATCACATCTTGACATTAGCTTTTAGCTATTTTTTTTATAGCTGCCAGTGTGCTCAGTCAAATACCTGTCTGTCATCACAATCAGACAGGTCTTAATGTCTCTGCATTACAGAGGAGGACCTCGGCTCCCTTCCAGCCCGTTTATTATGGTCCCAGCGTAGCATTTTATCACACATTCCTTACGCATAGCCTCCTCTCCACCACCACGGAAATCTTCCAAGTTGGCAGCTTTAGTGTCTACTGCCATTAATCTTCACTAGGCTGGGATCACGGGGCAAAGGATGATTTATTGCAATTACCTGTTATAGTGCACAGCTCAGGTGAGCTGGGCTCACATGCATTTACTGGGCTCCCTTCCTTTCTCCCACAGCCAAGGAGTAAAACGTGTCTGCCTTGTTTCTGTGTATATCTTCTTGCTTTTAGCTCATCAAATGTTAGTTAATTAATGGAGAAATGTAGAAATAGATTTAGGTAATGTTAGGGTTATGTATAGACACGGCCAGTCTGATTGTTCAAAGCCAGAACTGACACTGACATTTGACAGTCCATTTAATTTCTTTGTTGTTTCTGCATTTTAAGAAACATCCAAAGGAAATTCGAAATTGCACTTACCTGCCACTTTTTGCACCATCTGTTCCAGGTGATTAAAACCAATCTGCATAGAGTGTATTTCATTTCCAATTTCTTGCTCCCTGGGATGGCAGGGGGCAGTGCATGAAGTGGGGATAATGTGTGCTTAGGTTCTGCTAGTGAGGGAGAAAGAAGAGGTGGGTTTGGATAAAAGAGGAGAAGAATGTCCCATGCATGATAAGCTTTTTTTGGTAGCAGAAATAGATATGTCCCTATAGTGCACCATTGTTTCCCCATTCTCAGCTCTGATGGCAGTTCATATCTGCTCTAAGGAACCCTAGTACTCTCATGCCCCTGGCCTGGAGGGCAAGTAACAACTTTCAGCATAGGTGAATAGAATTTAAAGCTTTTTTTGCTACTGTATCTGGGTTCTGATTCATTTGTAAGTTGGATATAGCCTGTAGGAGACACTGCTTGGTGTCCCTATTATGGACATTAATCATTTATTTCCTACTGGGTGGAAGTTAAATAAAATGACCCTTCTTTTTCCCTCATTCCCTCCTCCTCCCTTGCTGCTAGGCTGTGAGCCACACTTTGGAGAGACCCACATGACAAAGAACTGTGGTCCCTGATGAACTGACATTGATAAGCTGAGGCTCTCTGACCAAAAGCCTGGAACCTGGCAGTGATGTGACCGGTCTTTGTCCGGGGGAGATATGAGATGACCGCAGCCCTATTGACACCTGTGGTTCTGTGTGGACCCTAAGCCAGAAGATCCAACTAATCCCAACTCACAACAACTATGAGAAAATAAGGACAGTTGCTTTAAGTCATTATATTTGGGGACACTTTAGTGTAAGGTAACTGATAACTAATCCAATCTGGAAAGCTTAAAAACACCGGAATCTTTCTAGATTTCTGCTTGCTATAAAGAGGAATTTGGAAAGTTACATTTGTCCTGAAAGCCTGTAAGGAGGACTAAATGAGACCAGTGGAGAGGTAGTGATAAAAATATTTAACCAGATACCAACCAACTAGAAAGTGACATTTTACTGAACAGGATGCTGGGGGTACACCCTGGTGCCAGGTACCCTTCAATTCCTGAACTATATATAGAGTGTTCCAGGTGGTTCTGGGGGAAGGGATAGAGCAACATACAGGTATTTGTGGGAGCTCAGCAAGTAACCTAGACTATCAACTAGGATGAGGATTTGATTTTAGCCAATACCATGCCCAGTGAGTACCTCCTTCTTGCATATCAGCACTGAGCTGATTCGAAGGACCTCATTTCAGGTAGTATCATCTAAAACAAGAGACTCTGGAGAGTAGGGGCCAGCAAGGTGAGGATCCCTTTGTGTTCTTCCCTCTGACTTATGGAGAACTCCAAAAGGCCACAGTCAGCTGTTTTTTCCATTTGCTTATCAGTAAGTAGTCTATTACAAGACCAAAGGTTTTAGAGAACATACCCTCCCACAGCTGGAAGCCCAGGTTTTGCTCTGACATTCTTTCTTCAGTTTTCATACATTAGTGAATGTAATTCTACAGCATGAAGGAGCCAGGGCAAAAGCAGGCCTTTTAAACATTCAGCTGCATGCTTGAACTGGGGAAATCACAGCTGCTCCTTGCTTTTGATAATGCCAGGGAAATTGGTAAATAAATAAATAACTAGGGCCCAGGGTTCATTTGCTAAATACCCCAATATGTGCAAGCAAGCCGCATCAGGCACATCAAAGGGAAATAAAAGCATAATTTAGTAATAACATGGTCTCCTGCAGCCTCCTGCTTAACTCAAGTGTTAAGTTAAAAGAGGTAAATCAGGGGTTTTGGAGCACAATCTTATTCTTAGTCTTCTTTTTCTTGTTTTTTAAAAAAGAACAGGATCTGGGACCACTTCCTATGTTAGCAGGATCTGGCAGCATTTTCCTTCCTATGAAAGGGGATACTTTTAAAAATAATTGTTAGCAATTACTCTTTATTTACCCTTCAACTAGGGAATCTCCCCTCACACAAGGAGTGTGCCAATGTTTGAAACGTTTGCAATATTGGACTTCACACCCCCCCCCCCCCCGTGTCACGGATTGCTTTTAGTTTGGTTATGGCAGCAATAGTGCAGAGTGTAAGTTCTGAGTGAGGAAATGAAGCAGAGGAAACAGAGACACAGGTGTGTGGGGGGGAGAGAGAAAAGCACTGTCTGTTAAATCATCTTGTGAATTGTTAGACTTTGCACATGACATCCACCTTGTAGCTGTCTCACATCAGGAAAAAGCATGGAGCTAGAGGTGGGAGTGACCAAGATCAGATTGATTTCTGTGTCTCAGTGGACTATTTGTGAAATCGGGTCAAAAAGGAGGCAAAAGCCTCCAACTTACAAGCCCCAGGTCCATATCACCCATGCACGTGTAGCAGTAGCCACTCAAAATGCAGTTTAACAAGGAATTATTAACAAGGGAGATCAACAGGAAGAACAAAAAGTCCTTAAAGCCACAAGTGACAGTTATCTTACCCCAGTCACCATTTTCAGTCCCAAAGGTCCCACAGACACAGTCCAAGATGGTGGCCCTTTGCCCCTCCAAACCTGGAACTCTGCAAAGTCCAGTCCTTTCTCTGGCATCTTCTCTTTTCTTCTTTTCTCTCCAGTATTCTGCACTGCTCCATTTCTTCAAGGTTCTTCTAACTTCCACAATTGCTGATGCACGAATCAGCTTTCCAAATTCCTGGCCATCTGCAGGTACCAGCTTTCCATGTCACCTTGCTGTGGTGTCACACCTTCCACTCCGGCCACTCTTCTATCGGACACCATGGCTCCTTGTCACCTCCATCTCATTCTTCCAGGGGGCTTCTGCCCTTTCAGGGACTGATGCTCGAAGAGCCCTGGAAGGCAACGGCTCCTGCATCCTTTTCCCACTGGGAGCTTCCCCTCCTGCCTCCTTCTACAGGTGCCAAAACCTCTCAGCTCCCAGCTTCACACGGTCCCACTCCTCCTCCTCTCTCTGCTTCTCGTGCATATCCTTCTCCAGCTGCTTCCTCTGGCAGTTATTTAAGTGCCTCAAGTTTTCAACTGCCACACCCCCCAAGGGGGAGATACAGGGGGAGGGGGCCAACTACCACAACCCAAGGTGGGGAGGGGCACCCCGTTTCATTTTCTGTCCCCCAGCTTTTCAACTCATCCCCAGAATTCCCTCCATGACACTCCCTTCCATCCAAGTTTTCTTGGGTTGATCATATCCCCACTAGGTGGCCTGACCCTCTCTTGGGTCCTACACTGACAACACCCGTGTGTATCAACCCCATTTTGCTCTGATTTTTCTCTACCTGTCCTCCCTCTGGCCCTGGGCCTTTTCATTTCAAGCATACTGTGTGGTTTGTAATTAAAACTTTCTCCTCTTGTCCTTCTATGCCTCCTCCTAACTGAAATGACATTTTTCTGTATTTTTCATTGCTTGCACCCGCCATACAAAGGCACAAGGACCTTGGAGTCAGGCTGCCTGTGTTCAAATGCTGGCCTTTGTACTTAGTATTTGTGTCATCTCAGGCAAATCACTTGAACTTGCTAAGCTCTGGCTTCCCATTGTTAAATGGAAATTTCTACAAGTCTCCACTCTTTCCTTAGGATGGAAGTCAGTAATCCCTTACTCATAGGGTTGTTGTGAGGATTAAATGATATGACACGTGTACAATGTTTCACATGCTGACTGGCCACTAGGAAGCCCTCAATAATTGATATGTACATATGCGATTTCCTACAACTCGGCTACCACTGATGTTTCTTTGAATATTAGATCATTTTATCCTCTTAACCTCCCTACCAGATAAGTACCACTATTATCTCCCTTGCACAGGTGGGGTTAAGTAACTTGCCCCAGTTCATACATCTATTAAGAGTGGTTTAACTGTAGGTATGAATCCAGGACCTGCCTCCAGTTTCTCTTAAAATGATGAATCATTTGTTCTCTCTCCCTTTCACTCTACATTTTGGCCAAGGGCTGATGGAGTGTTTACGCTTCAAGTGGTTTGCCGGTACAAAGGGATAAATAGAGAGTGGAGAAGTCAACACAGGTGTAATTAGGCAGATCATTTGCTGCTGATAGTGATTCTCCCAGATGTTAGCAAAACAGGCTCTTAAATAGAGTGGATGCTGATAGTAAACTTGAAAGCAAGCCATGCTTTGGAAGATCAAGAATCACTGCTAATGGAAGGGAGCAATAGCGTAATTAATTCTACACACAGATAAATAGTAATTTAGAGTTAGCTTTAGAATTTATTTGATACCCCTATGGGTAAAAATGTTTAACCCTCCAACCGGCTGGAGAAACCACACCCTAAGGATCACATTTACCAGGAACTGGAAACGCATTCCTTCGCTCCCATGTTCTTACTGTCTGCCCAGCAGAGGTGACCTGCATGCTCACCTTAGGGAGTTTCTCACTAATTCTCACATCTTCCAAATGCCTTCTTATTGAGTAAAAAGGAAATACTATTTCTTCTTAGAATATATAAGAATTTTTCTTGCTCAAGCGGTGTGGCAGCACTTTTGACTTGTTCTAATATGCATTTTTAGGGTAAATGAATTACGAGGGTTTTTATCCTTCTACCATTAGCCTCGATGGCCAGCTATTGCACCCTCCCCATCATTGTACACACCTGGGCCAAGTGATCATGCACATGTGTGAGTGGCTTGCCTAGGCCTGGGAGGGGAGGATGAAGGTGTGGCTTCACCCTGAGAGAAGAACATGAAGAGGAGAGCATGAAGAGAATTCTAGGGAGAAAATGCCAGAGGGTAGAGAATGTGAAGAAAATTGAAGGATGCCAGAGAAGGAGTGTCAAGATTTCTGGGGGTGTGGTGGGTTTGCCTGCGTCCCAGCTCCCTGCCCCTGCTACCTCATGGGTTCGACTTACTTGGGGTCCCCTCCCCTTCTGCCTCTCTTCCCTCCTTGCCTGCCAGTCTCTCTCCTTGGTGTGCCTGTGTGCCCTGAGAGCATTAAAGCCTGTAAAATCCACTGAGGGTGCCAACATTCTTCTATACCTACCAAACCCAATAAGGAACCTACCTGGGATGGTTGGAGTACAACAGTGTGGTAATCAGAGCATGGGGAGGTTGCTGTGGGGAAGTTGCATAGGACCTCCCAAATTCTAAAATTTAGAAATTCCCCAATTATAAATCTCTTTTCTTTCTAGTTTGTGCTAGAAGGAATACACAAACTACAATGAAGGAACAATAGAAACAAAGTGTGCCTGAAGTAGTCTTTCTGAACAAAGAGGTTGACATTCAGAGTTCATTAAGAAAAGCTGCCAGATCAGAGGTGGCTTGGTTCATGTGTGAGACATGCAGACCCGAAGCATCTTGATTGTACTTGGTCTAATTTTGTTTGACCTATAGATCATTTAAACAATAATTTCCTTGCTGATATTTATAATTGAAAAACTTCACCTGAAAACCTAGATTTCTGACTTAATTAAAAAACAAAAAAACCTACATTTAATTAATGGGGGGGGTGGGAACTGAGCAATAGCTAGTCCCTCAGAGACCAGGTTCCCCAATTCCATCCAGGCTCTGTGAGGACACTTTCTATTGCCTCCCAGCTCTCAGGATCAGCGTGTTTGCCATGTGTATTGCCGTTCATCTGGATGCTTTCTAGATTGTTTTCTCTAATGTTATTTTTCTTGATATGACTCATTTGCATTACATCAGGCTTATTGATTTGTGATCTCTGTTCTAGATAAATGCCTAAGCATATCATTCAGAACTTTGGTGTTAGTATGTCCAGAAAGAAGGTCATTCCTGTGAGGTCACTCCTGTTCTACCCAATCAGGATACCAGCCAAGTGACAGTGATTTTTGGGTCAGTCCAGCTCAACTGTTTCTTCTGAATACTTGATGGATTTCCTTGAAGTAAACATGGACAGCAGAATACATGCCAGTAAATGTGTGAAGGCAAAAGAACCGCTCATGTAATTGGAATTATGGATACATTTGTGAGAAGGCATAGTTTGGGAGAGAGTCTATAAATAAATGGCCTCCATGAAAATAGAATGAACTGGACAGTAAGGGAGATGGAATATTAAGAGAGAGGGTGGAGTTGAGCCTAGCCATATGGTCAGTGCCACAGACAGGCATACTGTAGGCATGCTTGGAATGCAGGCGAAAGGGAATTGTCCTGAAGGAACCGCATGTATTTTGCCAGGAGGAAATGAGGGCAGAGGGCTATAGGCAAGATCTGCTTGTGACTGACACTTGTGCTGATCGGAGTGAACACTGCCTGTTGAATCATGTCTTCACCAAGTTGATTAGTATGGATGGGAACCTTCTAATGCCCTACATTCAATCCAGGGCAAACCCTACTCATCCAAAGTGCCGTATACAAGATTGACTTCTGTTTTGTAAAGTATGTGACTAAATTTACTCAACTAATTAGAGTCTAAATATAAATAGATCTTTCAGGAAAGTCCTCTTTCCCTAACCACCATCACCATGGTTTCCTTCTAGCTACCATTTCTCCATTGTTTATATTGAAATTTCAAGCTTTCCAGATTAGACCGAAACAATGTTAATTTTATATATGGGATCTTGCTTATGCAGATCCTGCATCTTACTACCATGAATGTAACAGAATTCGCTGATTATATAGGTGAAAAGACATTGTTTGCCTCTAGTTTCCCATCCTATCAGCAGTGCATGAACATGGATTTGTTACAGGTGACTTGGTGGCTGATCTGTTCCTTAATTCCCTATCAAGTCTTCCTGCATGCAACAGTGATGGAAAAGCAGGTAGATATCTGGAAAACAACAAAAGACATACAACAGGGTTTTCTCAGCTAATCTACTTTCTTGGAGTAATAAATGCTTATTTATTTTGTTATCACTCATTCAAACTTCTAACATAAAAAGCAATACAAATATTGTAGCTCATTCTAGTTTTGCTTTGTCCCCCGATCCCCATCCCACTCACTATGCTAGACATGATTGCTTCATGACAAATCACTAGTTCCCAGGATTCTCCAGCTAACCTAATGGCTTAGCATGGTTAGTGAATTAGTCTCACTCATACACACTCACACATAATAACATACATACAGGATAATCACTTAATGTTCTACAGAAAGGATTACTTGAAGTTTTTGCACAAAAGAATAATTATCACAGTTATGGTTATATTATAATATATACAAATGACCTTAATGCCATGTAAAATTAATATTCCTAGGAAAAGGCTTGTTTCAAATCCTAACAGTAAAATTGATATTTTGAAACAAGATATTTTATGACATAACAATGGATTAATTTCTTTACAACACCCAATAGTAACTGTAATTAAATCATCTTGTTACTAGTGACAGTGGTTAAAAGTCTTTCCTAGATATATTTTATTATATTAGAATATATAATGTATACTATAGTTTCCGAGAAACTTGAATTTTTTTTGCCTAGATTAAGTAGCAATGAAACTTTTTTTTTTTTTTTTTTTTTACAATCAATCTAGTTCTTTCTGTACTTACATTTTTAATAGATATGGCTTTATGGAGGTAAACCATGTTATTATATTCTAGTTTTTGTTGTTATATTCCAGTTTCTCTCTTGTGATAATTCAGCATAAAGTGTTAGTATTCAAAAGAGCCACGACTGATGCTCTATGCACTCTGGTTTTAGCATGTAATTTAGAACAGTAAATCATGTTATGGTGTTTGGATCGAATGCTAGAGCACTCTAGGATGGTGGAAATGGAGCTCTTTCATCTTATTTGTCCACACCTTTTTCCTTCTGGTCAAAAAATTGTGTTCTAAACTTATTCCCAAGTCCTTTTGAATCTTTGTTACTTAGAGTTTAGAAGGCTTCGCCTAATTTCCCTAATGTTGAAAATAATTTTCTGTTTGATACTTGTCTCTGAATAAAAATATGAAAAACTCAGCAGTATGAAGCAGGTTCAGGCAAGTATATCACTTATCAATAATAGCCACACATAAAAGTCTGGGATTTGCATTTGAATTTGCACAATTCTAAGCCAGGCATGGTGGCTCCTGCCTGTAAGCTTCAGCCTATGGAGCGGTTAGGGCTAGGGATCATGGTTTGAGTCCCACTCAAACTAGGTAACACAGCGGGACCTAGTCCCCCAAAAATAGCTGGGCGTGGTGGTGCGTGCCTGTAATCCCAGCTACCTGAGAAGCTGAGACTGGGGATAGATTGAGTCCATGGTACCCCGGGCAACGTGAGCCTGTAGTTCCATGGGCAAAAGTAGCAAGACCTAGTCTCAAAAAAAAAAAAGAATGAATTTACACAATTCTCTGACTCAACAAATAAAAAAAATCCATCTTATTCTGAGTGGAACCTGATTTGCATGTCAGTGAATCCAGTAATTTGTCTACATTATGGTGGGCCTAGGAATTGTAGACTATAATTACACCGCTGTTAAGATGCTCCATTTGAGAAGGTGCTCTAGAAAATTTTAGAAAAATACTCTCCCTTGAGGGATGGTGTGCTATCCCCAATGGACCTTGGAGAAAATTACATAATTCTTCCAGCATTTATTAAACCAGAGACTTGATGCTCTGCAGATCTTTTACTCACTCACCTCTGAGTGGCTTGAATTTTCAATCTACTAGAGCAGTTGAAAAATTTCATGGTTTTCATAAAGCTACCTATTTCTCTTGGTCCTTGCCATGTTCTTCCCTAAGAAGAATTCTTTCTGCATTCTGCTCTACTGCTCCAGGGACTTCCTCTTTCTTTCCATATCTTTATTTCTTTCTTCTCCAAGAGAAGGCAACTTAGCCCTTGTGAGTTCATATTGGTGCAATTAGTAAGAAGAAGTAGCAGCAAAGAATGGGAAAAAGCAGAGTGGGCATTTCCTGGCCAGTGGAGACAGCAGAACATGAAACTAAGATGCCCACTGTGCCGGAGCCCCATCCCCTCTGTCTCCTTGGGAAATTTGTTACCATCCTCTGCATTTTCAATTCTTTTGCTTCACTGGTTTCTTCTCATCAAGCCCTTACCAACTCCAAATCAGCAGATTTCTATTGTTTTTCTGAGTGCAGTGAATCTTCTCTTTCCCTTTGTGACCACATTTTTAAAAATAAAGTGCCAAAGCATTGCTTATTTCCTTATGGCCACTGCAATCCCCATCTCCCTGGGATCTGGTTTCCATCTCTCCAGTTCCACTGAAACTAAGGTCACCAATGACCCTCTCAATTCCAAACCCCAAATCTTTTTTAAATCTTCAACAATTTATAACTGTTGATCATCAATCATTCACTCATTGGATTTTTCTCACTCATTTTCTTCCTACTTTTTCTCTTCCTTCTAATACCTACCTCTTCTCTCCCTACTCCTCTCCATGCTGCTGTACCTTCAGATACATCATTTCCCCTACTTTCATCTCTCTGTTAAATCCTTTCTCTGAGCAAGTTTGTCCCTCCTCCAGGCTTTGGTTATCAACCACTTCCATTTGGTTCTCAAAAATCTGGCCATGCAACTCTTAATGCATCTAGGTTTTACGTCTGGATACATTGGGAATAGTTATAAGTTTCAATATTGCAAAAATAAGTAAATAAATGAAATACATGCAATCTACGATTTTTATTGGGATAATATAAGGAAGTAGTTGTGAGAATCTTAGCAGTGACATAGCACAGTGAGCCCTCCATAATTGCTAGTGGTTTTATCCTTTATAAAAGGAAAGGAATGAAGAGAGTCATCACCAACTATGAAGAAAAGCACAATGCATAAGGCCCATCCCTAGTGGTTCAACTCCAAGCAGCACTACAGAGCTTGGATATTTGAAATTCAAGAATCCTTATTATTAAAATTGGGTAACAAAATAGGCAAAGTAGAGAACTTAACTAAACTTACAAATGAGAGCAGCTGTCCCTTTTAAATCCAGCCACTCATCAGTTTCATCTCAGCCTGTGTGAGCAGTAGCAAGATCACACTTACCTTAAGAGGAGGCAAAAACAAGATTTATTTACTAAGAGGACAAAATAGACAAATGTAACTGAGAATACAAGGAACCTCTCTGGTAATCTTATCACATCTAGATCTAGTCTCTAGTCCAAAAAATACACATGAATTCTTGCTCACATGTGTCCACAAAATGACAGCTGTCCCACCTTCAAGCCAAATGAAGAAACCAAGATGGTGTCATCGATCTTCCTCCAAAGGTACAGTTCTACTCACTTCATGCCAAATGCAGAAACCAACATGATGTCACCGATCCACTTCCAAAAGGTGCAGCTCCCATCATCTTTCAGTCCAAACAACCAAGACTTACTCATAGCAGCAACAAAAACTTCAGACATCTTATAGTGAGAACAGCAACACCCCAAGTTCTCTTCAGGTCTCCAGACAATTCCCAAGGTTTGCATTTTCAAAATTAAAGCAAGTTTTCAAATACCAAATTTCCCAATCAGCTTACATGCTTCCCTGGGCTCCTTACCAGCCTGGGCTGGGGATGGAAGTCCACACTGTGGCTTTCTTCTCTGCCCTGCTGCCACACAGGGCAACAGCAGCTTTGAGGCCTTCAGCCTCCCTGCTGCTCCGCTGCTCTCTCTTCTCCAGCTCTCTCTCTCCTTCCTCCTGTTGCTCTCCAACCACACTCCTTAAATCCCCTATCTCTCTGTTCCTCTCATGAGAAGCCTTGGCTTCCCTTCTCCAAGTCTCCACCCACCAGGTCACACTGGCTACTATCCTAGTGCAGCATTACTGTGCTGGGTCCATGGCCCCCAATTTCACCACAGCACCCCTATTATTATCACTGTGGTCAGGTTTTCTGTATTTATTTTGGTCAGTTATTTATGAACTTAGGTCTTCATATCTGTTTAATTGATTGCAGCTTGTTTAACCATAGAATGTGTAGCATGTGTATTTATTTCATACTCTCTTTAACCTGTAATTTTCTAATAACTTTATTTTTATTTTTTTTTAATTTTAAGAGACTAGATCTCATTATATTACCCAGCTTTGTTTTGAACCCATGGGTTTGAGTGATCCCCAGCCTCAGCCTCCCATGTAACTGGGAATATAGGCACGCACCACCACATCTGGCTGAATAACAGCTTAATTTTAAAACATAGTTATATTATTGTTCAAGTGTAAATAATCTATAAATTTCTTCTTAAAGACAGTGCATATATATTTCATTGAAAAATTTGCTTTCATAGTGACTCTTCATTGGTGATTTTCTTCCCATAAATTTGTACTATTTAAAAGATTTAAAAGGTATAAGTTAAATAATAGGCATAATAAAATGACAAGAGTGTTTGAAATCTGTGGGAAATTAAAATACACTCAGCCCATAATGATTATGAAAGACAAATTTTTCCATTTTTCAGAAATGGTTTCAAAGACTGAAGTAGAATCAGATGTTCAAATGGAAGACCATCTTTCCTCTGTGGAAATAAATAAACGATGCTCTTAGCAATAACTTTATTGCAATTTTAAGATTTTGACCCTCTGTTATTTCTTCTTATTAACATTTGGGCAGTGGGGAGGCTTTGTGATATGGCCACAGCCTCCCATCCACAGGGTGTACGGTCCATAATAATATCATTCTACAGCCAAAGACATTTTCAGTTTTCTTCAATTCAATCCAAAAATACGTTTTTGGTTACAACTTTAGTTCTTCTCATTGTAATTCAGGCTCACCATTGACTTTCAGAATTATCAGCACTTCCTTACTATCAGCAAGTTCTCCAGAATGAGGTTCTCACTCAGTGGGAACTGATATTCTGAAAATAGCACAGTACCACCCACAATACATTGTGTGACCTTGAGAAAGTTGGTTAATATCTCAAAGCCTTAGAAATGTTTCTGGTCTGCCTTCAGGGTCTATTATGGCAATTATATGAGCAATGCTTTGGGCAGAGTATCTATTATATATATATATATATATGATATAAATATATGTTTGTGTGTGTGTATATATATATATATATATATATATATATATATATATATATATATGGATTATATATATCAGGGAACGTTCACGATACTCCTTTGGGATGTTGCAAGAAAGTATCAGAAATTTAATCTATGGGTTTTCTTTTTTAATTCAAAGGAAAAAATTATCCTTTATTAATATTCAGACTGATGCCAGATACACATATAAAATGTCAGATTTCATGTATCAGACCTGAAGTTTTATGGGTAAGAAGGAGGTTTTCACAAAGTAAAGGTTACCAATTGGGCCCTTCTATATTAATTGATTTTAGAGTATTCGAGAGCTTTGCAATTACCTATGGAACATTAAATGTATTTATGGGTAAGAACATCTAATTTTAGCTAAAACAACTCTGACAAAATGGAAAAAATGTTTCAAATGACTTTCACAAAGAATCAACAGGTTGACACGAATGCTAAAAATATAAGAATGTACCATGTAAGTTCTATTTTCCAATCTCCTAAATACTTCTTAATCTCTATTTCAAGACAGTGACTAAAAATCTGAGTTATTCCAATCAGATATGATAAAAAGCTAGCCAGAAAGCTTTTCTAATGATTAGGAAAACGATTAGAAATGTGGATTTGTAGTCACATTTTAGTTAAACTTGCTGTACTATGCAGTGACTGCTTATTCATTCTCAATTAAATAGTGGGAAAATGAGCATCTCCTGATCCAATCCTGTTGTCTGTTTACTTTATTCTCTGATACTATTTAAATTGATAAAGGGTAGAATTCCAAGATAGTTTCAAAAATCCTAGGCTAATGGATGAGATGTGATATGAACATTGAAAATGAAAGGGGCAGAAGTTGGTTGTGGGACAAATCTGAAGTCAGGAGACATTTTGGAAAAAACTGAATAATTCACATGCACATACACATATCACATGATGGTATACACACACACACATATATATATATATATATAGAGAGAGAGAGAGAGATTTAAGGAATTTCATTTCAAAAACTTGAAAAAATTCATTTAAAAATTCAAATATTTATAAAAGAAAGTGTATTGCCATTCATATTGAGACAATGAAGTATATTACATTTAAAATAAAGATATTGATTATTGAGTGAATTTTTAAATCCATACTACACTTAATAAAAATATTAACTCTGGAATGAATTTAAAGTTAGCACCACATTTTGAGGGGAAAATGTGAGTTCCAGAAGAATTATGCATAAAATAGTGCAAATGCCATGTTATTTTTTTATGCCATTTTAATTATACGCTGTGCACAGAAAATGCTTGATGATTTTTTTTTCCAAAATATTTGTTGCTTGTTTTTGAATTTTACAAATCTGATTTTTAAAATTTATTTCTCTTATTATAGGTACTGGGACTGGTGAGAGTGTAAATGATGTTGCTCCTCTTGGTTCAGCATGGAGAGAAACCAGAGTCTTTTGGACAAATCTCTATCTCGGTGAGCCGGGGACACCTTTCCAGACCCAGCAATATTGAGCCCACTATAAAGCAACCTTCGAGGGTAAGTTCAAATCTCCTTTGTAGGTTTCAAGTCTCCCTTTCCTTTGGCCTATTCACCCTCTTTGTCTCTCTCCTGCCAAGCCTCTCTCCCTGACACACACATAGCAATTGATTTCTGAACTGCTGGACAATGAGCAAATGAAAATAAGTTCAGTCAATCTGAGTTGAGCGCTTTGGCCCTGTGAGAGTTAGCCAATCTGAGTTCGCCTAACTCATTTAACTTGGTCAAAATTCCACACATGTCATATAGCAACAATGAGTTCAGGGTCCTATGTAGCATATGTGCATACCCTGAAGCATTGATTATGCAGATCTAGTTCTTTAAAGGAAAAAAAAAAAAACAACATTCCAAATCATACAGTACTATGAGGCAAAATATCTGATTACAGAGTCTAAAACTGCTTTGTGTATGTAATTTTTGAAGAGAAAAAAATTACAAGCTAGCAGCAATGAAGTGCTTAGTGCAAGATTTCAGTTTTCAACCTTGCAGCTATTACATTTCAATCTGAGCAGCAGGAAGATTCTGCTGATCCTAAACTAACGAATGTCAAGAAGGAAATGGCTTTCTTTCTTCTTTTAGCAGGTGGTTATTGTTTTAAAAATGAAGAGCCTCAAACCTGGCTGGAATCCAAGGCATGTCACATAATCCTGATCTAGAGATATGCAGTGAGAATCCCCAGCCCCCAAATATTTGATTAGAGCATATGTAAATCGTCCTGTGTTCTTGGCATGGGTTGTATCGGGAATGACAATATGGATTATGATGTTCTTATACAATCAGAGGTTATTATTACTATTTTTCTCCCAAAGGAAGTAGAACTTGTTTAGTCAGGTCTAATGCTTCAGGCACATAATTTCTGCTGATATGCAATAAGGATAAAAACAATGAATGGAATGGTTCAGAACATTCTATAAATATAACTTAGCTATAACAAAGCTAACACTGAGATATATTGTCATCCAAAGAATTACCAGAAATTTTCTTTATTGACCCCAGTTTCTGAGGACTTTAGTAACTGATCCTGAACCCTGAATCAGAAATTCAGGTTTCAGAGTCTCAAATATATATCTAAATAATTTAGAAACAGTATAGTAGCTAAATATGAAGAGACACATTTTTATGATGTATAATTAATTGACAAACAATTCCACCATTTTTCCTTCAATGTGGCTAGAAAAGCACTTAAGAAGTAAAATCCACTGTGATTTTAAATGCCTCTGCTTAAGGGTTTGCAGAAAATTAGTCCTTACTCTCACCAGTGTCCCTGTTTGAAATCATGGATCCTGACTCTACAAAATGCAGTCCTAATCCAGCCCCCAAAGTTAAAACAATGCTTTTTCAAAAAAATCACATTGATAAAGACACAAAGAAAATGGAAATTTACTGAAAAAAATGACATACCCTGATTTAACACAATGAAGATGGAATTATATACATGTAATATAACTTGCCATTTACAGAGAATTACTGGATGTTTAGGTAGCAAATCCTGGGGCTGTGGGCATCTCGTGTGTATCTCATATGTGATTGGGATAACAGGCAGTAACATGTTTATATTTCAAAGTTGCCAGTTTTTGAAATAAAATGCAGGTGGAATCTCTCCAGATGAGCCCCAGAAAGAGTTAAGTTATTGGATTTAAAGTGCTTCTTACTCATAAGAATGAAGGTGGGGGAAGGGGAGAGAGAAACCCAGTGCAGACAAGAAGCAGTCTTGCCTGGAGGTAGAATGTATGCAATGCCTTGGAACAGACAATAGAAAACTAATGAGGTAAAAAGTCTGGCATGATTGTGATCTGATTTTCACAGATTAAACTAATGTCAATGAGGAGAAAAGAAGAGTGAATGAGCTTAAATGGCTTTGAGACACCTGCAAATAATTGTGTTTCTAGCAATAGATGGTTTGGGCATTGTTTTATATAGGGTTTTACAACAGAGGAATGAAACGGGTTGGAGAGAGGTGTTGTTCTTTTCCACAGCTCCTCCCCACCCCAAATGTGAACTTCCACCCAATAGTCCCAGTGGCAGTGGTATCCTAGGAAAGAGCTGTCCACTGAACCTCTACCTGTGCATTAATGTATATAATTCTATTGATACAAAAATAAAGTCCTCAAAGCTGGAAACTATCCCAACCTCTAAATTTCTGGTAGTAATATTTTACAATACATCGATCCAGAATATGGGTTGCAATTCCAGACAGAACACTGGGGACTGATTTTGATTCATTCCTTTTATTCTTTCTTCTTCAAATCCTTGCTCAGATATTTCTGGATACATGTTTTACTCTGAATTCAATTAAAATGAGGGTGTCTTGTAATCAATTCAAATTTCTGACTAACAGTCCTGTATGGGGGGATATATTTCCCCCTTTTCCCCTGCATTTCCCCTCTTAACAGCAATCCTATAAGATAAATAGTTCTTTGAGAGTTAGAGGAGGATGAAAGAGAGATTAAATCTATATAATTATGCTTAAGACTTGAAATCACTTGCTACCATTTGGGAGACAATAAAAACAAAATGTTGATCACTGTAAGACAATCATCCTATTTGAATCCTCTGGTAATTAATCACTGATGTGGTAGATACAGAGTGAAACTTTATTTCAAAGTTTAACCATATACAATTAAGTGTTTGATTAGTTTAATATAACTTCATCTAATTAGAAAATAGTTTGAATTGCTATGGAAAGACAGGTTGATTTTAAAGGAAGAACAACAATTGAAACATGGGAACAAATTCATATTAACTTTTCTATATTTTTTAGAAGTCAGATTTATTGAGCTGCAATTTGCCTACAGTAAAATTTCCTGCTTTGCATGGGAGCTTTGACAAACATGCCATGTAATCACTGCAGTAACCACAACAGCACAATTCTTTCCTCTGTAAGAACTTCCTGATTCTCCTTTGGAACCACTCAGAGCTCCTGGCAACTGCTGATCTGTTTTCTGTCGGAGAGTTCTATAGTTTTTCTAGACTACCATGTGATGGTTACATACAGTATGTTTACCTTTTGACTCTGGTTTCTTTCATCAAGTATAAGGGCATTTCAGATTCACCTGTGTTGTATGTATCAGTAGTTCATTGCTTTTTATTGCTCAATCACATTCCACGTGATTGAACTTTTGAAATAGGACTGTTTCAGGTAGTTAATCTTTCCATTTAGGTTATGATGAAGTCAAGGGCAGACGGTCTCTTTGTGGTTGGCAGGGACCTTCTCTGTAAATTCTTCAGTGAAGCCCCTCCCCAGTTTCTTTCCACCTGCCCCTCTCCTCTGACTGGAAACCTAGAAGAATACAAACCAAAGAAGTCTAATGGTTGTGTATATGGACTGTGCTCTCATGCCATTGTGGAGACATTCTGATGACTCACAGTAGAGTAGCTGGTACTAAGGTGTCTAAAGTTCCAGGGGTACCAAGGATTCATTTTTTAAAATTAAGGTTCTGTAGATAAACAGTTCAAAATTAATAGTTTTCTGGGAAGAAAAGAAAAAAGAAGCCATTTGGTTAAAGTCTTAAAGGATGATTTATACAGTCATTGATTAAGATGCTGCTTTTCAAAATAACAGCACATATATTTGTCTCCATATTTATTTTCTAATATATAGAGCACTTATCACAATTGCTATCTCATTTAATTCTAAGTACCCAAGATGAGCAGGGCAGATGTTATTACCTATAATTTGTAGATGGAAAAGTTGAGAATTCAAAGACACAGTGGTTACCCAAGGTCAAATAGTCAGTACAGGCTCAAAGTCAAAGAGATTTTGATTTCCAACTGAGTAGAAACTGACAAGACCAAATTCTAGGTAATGAGTTGAAGCAGGAGTAAATGTTATCGGAATTCAGTATTTAGCTAAACTCATATGAAAATTCAACCATGAGCTTCTTGTTAATTCATAAAAGATTGGAATAAAAATACATTTTCACCATGTTATTAGGTTAAGCACTTCTAAAACAAACAAGCAAACAACGATGTATTGTAAATTAGACCATTTTGGAATTTGTGCAATTTAAATGGTTGAGTTATTTTATGTTAGAGAAGTGACTGCACAATATTCATTAACTAATTTTCATGATGTTTTGGTTTTTTTAAAAACACATTGGGCCAAATTACACTTTCAGAGATGCCCACAGAATTTTAATTAACGTTAATAGGTCTAATTTCAGTTCTTTATATAGTGGCTTTTGATGCAGGGAGGTGTGGATCATTAGAATTCCCCCTTTTGTAAGGGAGAGAAATTCATCTTTGCAGGCTGAGTTATATACTCACACTCTCACAGTGAATTGTTGTGGAAAATTCCTCATTGGTGTGGGTTTTAGAAAAATGAAGTTTTGCCCTAGCAATTTGGGTAGTAGTGGTACATTCTGTGACATCCACATTTGTCCATGAAGTGACTTGAGTGATGCTGTTTTACCCACTGTCCACACAAATCTCCTCATCCATTTTATTTAAAGTGGTTTGAAGTATAAGACCTATGAAAATAATCATTAATTTATTAGGAAATGGTATAATAAAAGCAAAAAATGCTACCATTTATATTTACATGGCATTGTGTTCCATCAAAGCTTGTAAGGATTGTAGCATTCATTATGACCATCCTCATGGGAGTCAATAGTAGTATTTTTAAGCAAATGGGTTTTTTAATTTATTTTCCTATAATATGACTTTGACTCAAAAGAGCTTGACAATAAAAGTTACATTCTATTAAAATAACCTGTCCTGTGTCATTTTGACTACTAAGGGTACCAAGGTTTGAGTATAAATGTATATCAGCTCGCAAACTACATTCTAAGGTTAGAAACTCCCAGGGAAATATGGTCAGTCACTTTTAACATCTTAGAGCTACTATCACTTGTCTATTAGGTCTATAGTTTAAGATAAAAATTATATGAGCAGGAGCCAGGGAGTATTGAATCCTTAACACAAGCAGCTGTTAATTATAAAATGGCAGTCATTTGTATATTACTAAAAATGTTGAAATGGCCCTCAAAGAACTTTTAGGAAGACATTAAGCTCCTTTCATCTCTGCATCTGATTTCCACATTTGCTTCCTCTTTTCCCCTAAAGAATGACTACTTTCCCTTTAGACCCCTATCAAGCCTCATAAAACCAATAAAATATCTTTTTGGAGGAAGCCAAAATGTATTTGAAGGAATTAAGATTGATATGGGAGATGCAATGCTGGTGCTATAGCAAATTAGTTCTGTTAAATATGAGTAGGATGAGTATTCTGTATATTGTTGTGCTGTAAAATATATGGTCATGTGTATGCATGGATAAGAATCCAGTACACTCACATTTAAAACTGTTTCTCTTGCTCAGTAGGTGTTTAATCATAGTAATGTTGCCACACACAAAAAACGATGGGCCAAGGACAATAGATTTTTCTTTAGAAATTGTAGACAGCAGTACAATGTAAGATATATTTTCCATATTCAAATCTGTCTTTTATTTTGTTTACACAACAAAGTTATTATGCTAATTACATGGTAATATGCTGCCCCTGAGGACTTTCTTGTTGATAGCATCTACTTGACGATGCAGATTTGGAACCAATATGTGATTGTTACTATTTCGAAATGATATGATCAGAATGACAGCTTTGCCTTCTAAGGGGGTTCTCACTAGGTGCTTTGCGGCAAGATGTGGGTTTAAGAATGAATAGGAGGAAAAATTCAGAGGAGTCTGGAGGATTTTTAAAATTTTTGTTATTGGACAAATTTTTGACTAGTGTGTGTGTGTGTGTGTGTGTGTGCACGCGTGTGTGTGCACGCAGGTGGGAGCTCACACTAATATGTGTGCAACCTCACTAGGGGGAGCTCTTGGCTGGCTCTTCAGAAGCTGGACCATTGTCTGTAGGAGACAATTTTTCTTTGTTTGAAAATTTACAAATCATCAATGAAATTGTGCCACAGATATGGTAGAAGCTTCGAGGCTTCCACTGGCTTTTAGTACTTCTGCTGTCAGATGGGGATAGTGGTGGTGATATGCCCATTGTCCAGCAATTATTTTTCTATGTTTCTGCCATTTAATAGATTTCAAAGATACTGTAAATATTTCTTTTCACTGAGACGTAGAGCTTCTCTGCTGTCCATTTCTTTTGACAGGCTCTCCACTAAAGCTTTCTGGTAACAATGGAAAAAATATACATTTGCTAAAGCCTTTTCTTGCCAATCTGCATTCAGATCAATTCATTAAAGGATGAGAGAAACACAGTTGCCATTGCATGACACCGCATTGCTGACTTAAACCTTGGAAATTTTGTGATTACAAATGTACCTGATTAAAAGAGTCATTAGAAGGAAAATTATTAGTGGAAGAGACAAAAAAATTATCTGAATACCTGTGTAATATCACTTATGGAAGGAGAAGAGAATACTTACCAGTTCTAAGATAATAGCGGTACTGGTTTGGACCATTTTATTGTCCTTAGTCTCCACATGCTTTCCTCCTACCCCTTACTCATTTTTTTTTGTCTTTTTAAATTGGAGGGAAAAAAATAAAGCAAAGTGCTTCTTTTCCTACCATGTTCCTTTCCTTTTTTTTTCCACTCTAATGACATTTGGCAGGCTCGGCTGTGTAATGCTTGACTGGTTTTATTGTTGTCTGTTCCCAGTGGGGAATAGTTGACACTGCTCTCTGTTTTCAATTGATATCCATTTTCAACAATATTGCTTTCTATTAGATTCCTGCACAGTTTGTGCCAAGCAAACTGAATATTTACTGGGTTGACCTCAAAGTCTTCAAATCAACAAACACTAGAATAAGCAAAATATGCATTTTTAAGATCAAATGTTTTCAAATGTTCCTTCAAAATTATTATTTTTAAATGCACAGGGAACTGCAGGTTAAAGCATATTATATTGCCACTTCTGTCAACCCATTTTTATTTATTTATTTTCATACATTAAATAATGGAATTAAACATTGAAAGAATAGTTGTATACACTACCTAGCCAAGGTTAAAAGCAATTCAATTTTTCCACATTTAGCTACCCCTCCTTCTGAGCAATAAAGTATGTTTGCTCATTGCTTTTTAATGTAGATGTAGTTAATAGTATTGTATTGAGCTGAGCTACTGAGTCTTCAAGGCCTCCTAGGTGGCCAAGAGTCTGGATTAGAATTAGGGGTAAAAGGTTACATTTAGTCATAAAGAAAGTGAACTAGCCAGGGAATTTCATGAATTAAAAAAATATCATTTTCAGTTCACTAAGCAAAATTTTCTGAATCTTAATCTTATAATTTTATACCCTGTCTGTATTACAGAGTATCTGGCTGCAGTTGGCATGTGGGAAAGGATTTTTGATAATTGGAGATAATCAAAAAAAGAATTATAAAGAGAAAGGGATTGCTTTATGATGTACCCTTTGGGAGCTATTAGAATATAGTCAAATATGTTTAGTTACTCTAAAGAAGAGGTTTGCAATTACTTTACACTAAAATTGAAACAAACCATAATATTACAATGTGTCTCTGTAATAGGTATTGGTGAGGCAGAGGTAATTGTGATATAAGCAAAGAAGTCTGCATAGTGAGGTTGTAATTAATTTGCATTAAGGGCAGTGTTAACAAATGTTGTGGCCAAAACAGACATTTGCAAATGGTTCTTAGGCCACCAAACCCTCACACCACAGAAGATAAAACCACTCCACAAGGCTAATAAATCATAGGAAAATGTTAGTGTGTCATTTTTCATTTAAAAAGTTGTTTCAAACTTTTTTTTTGTTCCATAGCATAGTTTTATGTTCCATAACATAACTTAAAAAGTTGCCTCACTTTCACTTCTTTCTTTTTTCCTTCCTTTCATCTATAAATATTCATTCAGTGTCTGTATCAGCAACTTCATTTTGTTCTAGGCAGAGACTGACTTCCCTGTGACCATTTCTTGCACCCATCTTACCTGCCAGTTTGTGGGGTGTCAGGCACTTTTCCTTCACATCATTTAACTCCCACAGCAACCTCATGCTCTGAACCCTTTTACTAGTTCTCAAAATATGTGTGTTCGGCATTTGAAACACACCAGAGCTTTTAATGATTGCCTGCCACTGGAAGTATCTTGCTCAGAAAATGTGGTCAAGTAGAGATTGTGCAGTCCTGGCAAATAGTGGCCTGGGTCTCGTATGCCAGTGGTTGGAGGAAAATCCCTTACTCAGCTTCATTTTTCACCATCTGTGTCTCAATTTTTCTATTTGTAAACCAGACATAATTAAAACTGCCCACTGGGCCTTTCACAGGCCTGTTGTGAAGATTAGCAAGAGGCTATAAACTTTCCTTAGTTCTTTGAAAAAGAGATGCTGTACAAAATTCAGGAGAGGAGCTTTTCATGCAAGGTGTTTGCTGCATTTACATTTAAAACACCATTTTTCAAAATAAAATATAGAATTTTCTGGCTTGAATGCAGTGCACAGTCAGTAGGATCTCAGCCAAAAATACAATTTCTTTGTGTTTGTGGGTGCCTGGAAGCTCATGGGCAGCATGGAAATAGTGTAATAAGTGCATGTAATGCTGAGTATTCTGCATGGGTGTTCAACAAACACAGTTCCAATCCAGTGTTGTCATTGAGCAGCTGTATCAACCTTAGCAAGAGACTTCCACTCCCTCAACTTCCTTACTTGGAAAACTAATATACTACCCAATTGTCTCATGTGGTCGTAAAGGGAGAACTAAGGAATCGATGGAAGTATCTCAAACAATATAAAGCATTATTTGTATATGAAATGTGTTATTGGTGATTTTTGGAAGTGGACAGCTTAGTCCCTTAATCTTTGGTGAACATTTCCATTAAAAATTGACTATTCAAAGAATAAGGTACCCATCTTCTTAGTGTTACTTAGCTAGTATTTTTGTACTTAAGTTTGATTAGTCTACCTTGTTGTCTTTCAAGGCAGCTTCCAAGACAGTTATTTCTCCCACACTCTGTTTCTGAAAAGTATCCTCAGATGGAAGGTGTGCTTTACTCTTGTGGAAAATGTGTATGGCTTGTGTTTCACAAGTGTTTTCTGACACAACTCTTGTCTCAGCATCTGCAGATAAAACATATATTGTGCTAGTTGCACAGATGATGCTCTCAGTGTCTCTTGAACCATCTTCACAGTCTCACGTATATGACCATATTTCCCAAGTGGAATCAGAATTCAATTCTGCTTTATTTGATTCTTCCCTTTTCCAAATGCAAATGATTGTTTATCAAAGCAGTGAGAATACAAATGACAGAAGAGAGAAATGCAATTTCATTGAGATTTGTTACTTGGAAGGATATAACATTTAAATTGGATTACTAAAATGAAACTTCCATTTCTCTCCATGAGTTGCAAGCCACCCTTGGGAAGTAGATTTGAAATAAGGTCACCTGGGAAGGCTGATGAAGTAAGGTCACATGGCTCAGGTATCATAGTGGTGGTTACAGTAGTTACATGGGCAGAAGTTATTATAAAGATAGAAAAGTATTAGGAAATAAAGGGTGAAAAAAAATCACAGTGTGCTCCCATATTTCTCTTTAGGTAAAATCAGGTTAAATGATTTTCTCTATCTTAAAATGCAAGAATAGACAAAAAATTCAAAAAGGAACAGACAAGGACAAAAAAGGGAGATTGGATAATTGCGTACCATTTCTCCCCCCTTCTTTATATGCCATGAGCCTCTATTATTCCAGTTTGTTATCCATGACATGACTAGTGGGACTTAAGTTCCCTATGTCTCCCCCGAATGTATTCAGGGAGTTTATGGCTCTATGAAAACCAAAGTTAGAATAAGTGGTGGTGTAGTCATCTCTGCAGCCCTGAGAAGATGAAGCATGGTGATAGAGTTGCAAGAAATGAAGGCAATGGCTGTGGAGACGGTATTTTGGGACTCAGAATGGAGATCTGCACTGTGCAGTGGCACGTGTGAGAGCAGAAGCCAAGGGCATGAAGCTGACCTGAGTCATTCACTTGTCATGCTGCCTAAGCGAAATATTTTTAAATGTTGCAGCTCAGGTTCTACATTTCTTTTCTTCTTTTGTATTGTTTTAAATTAAGGTATCATTGGTTTGCAGCACTGTATGTGATTTAGGGGTATAGAGTCACATTTCTTCAGATGCATGTTATCATATCACACTCAATTCCACAGCATAGCCCCCCTTTCTATTTTCCCCACCGCCAATCCTCTGCCTCTGATGGTATCAGTTCTACACTTAGATTTCTAGTGTGCTTTGGTTTAGCTTAGTCTTACCCTTTGTTTTGTTTCTCTGTAGTCCATATGTCAGTGAAATCATGGGGTATTTTCTTTCTCTATATGACTTATTTTGCTTAGTATAATCTCCTCCAATTCCATCCATGTTGTTTTCAATGGCAAAAGCTCATCTTTTTTATAGCTGAGTAATATTCCACTGTGTATTTATACCATGTTTTTCTAATCCAATCATCTATAATTGGTACTTAGGTCATTTCTATACCTTGGCTATTGTACATAGTATTACAGTGAACATAGGACTGCATGTATAACTTGGAATTAGTATTCTTGCATTCTTTGGGTAGGTATTGAGGAATGGGATTTCTGTGTCATCTAGTAGATCTATTTTTAATGTTTTGAGAAACTTCCAGACTGTTTTCATAGGGGCTGAATCAGTCTACATTCCCTTTAACCTCTACATCTCCTGAAAAGAGAGCTATGGCTTTCAGAGGGTTGGAAGTAACAAATGGAGTGGTATAAGTGAAAGCATTTGTTCAAATCAACAGACATCATCACACACACAGTTCTCTTAGGATTGAATATACAGGTGTCACTACTCTAGAAGGAGGAAGAAGCCTGAAAGCATCTTTTCAGGTTTGCAATCATGGCATCACCTCCCCTGTCCTTCCTCAGGCTCCTCTGAGGGCCAGGAACAGTGGAAGTGGGCTGCCAATCCATCCCAGAATTCCATTGGTGGGAGCTTGCCATGCAGGGAGCTCTTGTTTTGGGGGGGGGGGAATGGAGGGAGAGGGAGAGTGAGAGAGAGAGAGAGAGAAAGAGAGAGACTAGGTGTAAGCTCCTAATTTGTGCAAAAACTGTGTAGGGATAGAGCTTTTGAAATCTTACTTCACAACCTTAGTCTCAGACAAGCTATCCAGCACAATACACCACTTGTGAAGTGTCCTGAGGAGAAATAGGTAGGCTTTTGAGTGTCTTCACAAAGGAAGAGAGTATTATCAGCCCAGAAACAGATTTAGTAAAGGCATAGTTTAGCGTCTGCTTGGCCGGATTTCATAAAATGAAGAAAATCAAAGCAGAGGCCTGTTTATGGAGTTGAGGCGTGATTGTATTTTTAGTTTTCTTAACCAAATAAATCCATCAGTTGACAAAGAGGAGAGTGTAGTGGATTAGACAGAGAAGGTATGATTGAGGACTTGAAGGCAGGGTCAGCTCGAGATTCATTGATCACAGTCTCATTAGACCTGGAACAGAAACAAAAATGAATTTGAAATGTGTGGATGGGGAGGGGGCAGGATGAAAAGGAGACCAAAGGGAAATATCCCTACATTTTCCAGCAGTGTGATTCATAACACACGAATGACCTCAGACACTTAGATACAATTCATCGGTTAAACTCCTGACAGACACTGAACCGGGGCAAGATATTTCCATCATTCCATTTCTGTGGCTTTTCTTAGTAAAACACACTGAAATAAGTTGTATAGCTTCTGAAAGGAGTTCTACACTTGGTAAGTATTTTTAACATTATAATCCAGCAAAATATATTCCTTGTAAAGCTGAATGAAGGTGCTGGGAGAGTCAGCCACATAAGAGGGCAGGGTGCTGTTAAGAGTACTGGGTCACTTCTCTGATTCAGATGTTGAGAAGATATTAACAATAAATGAGATCTATAAAAGTGCCGATGGCATATTTCATTCAATTGGAAGTGAAGCTGATCATAAAATTTAATATTAGGAAGAAGTAGAATCATTGGCACAAAGTTAAAGTAACTATTATGAAACTTCATTGGAGTTTCAAGGCTCTTCATCAGCTGCCAGCTGTCCCGACACTTGTCAAGCTCCACTCCTTGTTAGTGTTCATTTGCTTGGAAAACTTGTGTCATTTAAACAGGTCTTCCTTGACCTGCATCTTTTCTTTGTTCACGCTGTTTCCTTTGCCTGCCTTCTCATTTCCCATTTATTCTATTTCTATTACAGTTTCCATGATCTGGTGGAAGTTTCCTTAGGCAGTTCACCCTGAATAATCTACTCAGGGGTTCTGGGGAGGCCAAAGATGAGCTTTTTACTTGCCTACCTGAATTCTGAACTAGTAGAGAAATAGGATAGATGCAGCCCAAAAGCCTGTCTCTTTTCTGATGTCTGGGGGATGTGTAGTGAATCTAATCACGTGGAAGGGAAGGACACACCCAACCCACTGCACAGGGTCCACCCATGGCAGGTCTTGTCCCTTCTGACTGCAAGTGGAAATGCTTTCGGGATTGTCTCATGCCTCAGGAGGAGGAAGGGATGGACCTGTGCAGAAATACTTCCTTATCCTGAGATCATCACCTGACAAGTGAGACTGAGGTGGAGAAAGGCTGGGAGGGTTTCACTGCTGCAGCTCCCCCAACGTGGTAAGAAACATTAAGTGTGATTTCCCCAAATCAACTCCATTCAAAAAACCTCTTTAGAGGCTTGTTCTAGTATATGAGCTGTGTCATATTTTATTTTACATATTTTGATCTATTGGGGTTATGTCAGGAAATCAGAACCATTATAAGTATTAGGGGAGAAGAGATTTACTGTAGTAATTAGACATCACTAGTGGGAGGGAACAAAGTCTCAAAGGGATTTTTGATTGGAGGATTGAAGAGTCACTAACCATTCATACTGGCATAAGAAGGGCCAGCAAAGAGGTTGTCTGATGGAAAACTGAGATACAGCCACATCCAGTTGCCCAGTAGAACTGTGGTGCATGTGAAAATACCTCTGGGAAGCTGATGGCTCTGAAAAGCTCCTGTCTCTGTGGCTCTGTGACCATGCAGGTGGAAGGCTGGGGCTGCTGTGGTTAGCAGAGTCACTAGTCAGGGACACCTTGGCTTCATAAAGGGCAGAGTGAGAACAAGTAGAGGCCTCCAAATACCTCTGATCTTTCTATCACCTCATCTAACAGTGAAAAACATTTAGAATAATGAACACTGCTTTTCTTTCACCTCCTCATGTGGCCAGCTCTAGCCTAGAGACAGTGGGGAGCGGAGATTCCAGGAGACAACATTTAAGTTTAAGTTGAGAATAGAATAATTCAGCATAGAAACATTTTCATAATGCACTGTCCATATTTTAATTGTCTAACTTCAAAGGAGAGCTATATATCATGTTTCTGTTTTTCACAATACAATAAATAATATAGCTGTCTATTCCCCAAGAGCACTTCTGATATCACACATGTCAATGGTCTCATCCTTTGGGAGTATTTATTCCACTGATAATGCTTATATTTACCCTTCAATATCCTGTAACATGAATATGAACATATAGTGTATTGTTGTATCTCATGTTAGATAGTATATGAATCAGAAAGAAATAATAATTCATGTCAAAGAAGAATTACAAATTACAAATTCATATCAAAGAAGAATTACAAGTATGTATTACAGCCCTCTTTTCTGTAACTGAACCCTGGTCACAGCTTTTGGTAGCTGCTGAAACTATCTGATGGCCCACCGAGATCCCTCGTAGGATAGCTTATTTATCCTTTCTAGTCATCTAATCACTTTTCTTTGCCCCCCAAAATATCTTAAGTTATTATGGTTCTTGCATGATGGTGGGAAGGAGAAACTAGACTTTCACTCTTCAAGGACCTGTGCTATTAGCAGTCCAACCTGTGCTGGGTTATTGTAATTTCATGTTTATTTTTATTGCAGAGCATGGGAGCATTAAAGGTCTCTGCCTCTGTTGTGTTCTGATGTGGTATATTTGAGAAATATTTGGTCTTTGTCCCTGATTCCTGGCATAGTGCTTTTAAGACTCCTAAAATGTCTGAGTGATAAGGATGATAGGAACCTCTTTTGTTATAATAAGCGGACTCCTGTTTGGCTCTCAGACAACTTTAGAAAACCACCAGGTAACCAGGTGACTAGAGTATCAAACCTTTCTGCCCTACATTTTACCTTTCTTGGAGGAGAGATTGAGTTCATCATCAATGACCAACAATTACTCAAAACCTAGATAATGGAACTTTCATTAAAAACCTTAGATGATGGAGTTGGGGGGGGGGGAGTTTCTGAGTTGGAAAACACACATGTGCCAGGGAGATGGTTTATTCCAACTCTGTGTGGACAGATGGTTGGAATCTTCAGGACCCTTCTGGGCATTACACCAAGTGCCTTTTCATCTGGCTGTTCATTTGTATCCTTTGTAATATGCTACAGTAGTAAGTATAGCTTTTTCCTGAATGCTGTGAGTAGTTTTGGTGCATTGTCAAACCTGAGGAGAGGGCCTGGAACTCTCTTGTAGTTAAGTCAGACAGAAGTGTATGTAACTTGTTGAACTGAAAGTTGGAATTGGCACCTGAAAATGAGCAGTGTTGTGGGACTAAACCCTTCACCCGTGAAGTCCAGTGCTAAGTGAGATAGTGCCAGAATTCAATTTCATTGCAGGGCACCTAGTTGGTATCATAATTGATTTGTAAAAAGAGAAAAACTTCTCAAGTAGCAAGCCAATTTCCCCCTGATAGAATTGATTAACCCAGCCAAGTCACCTTCTTTGACTATTGGTTTGCTGATGTGAAGAGCTCAAGTGATCAGGTGTTCCTTTCAGCTTTCAATTTAATAAAAACACTTTCTTTTGTGTCCCCGAAAGAATTTCTCTTTAACAACAAAGCTCCTAAACCAGCAGAGCTCAAAATTGTGAGTATACAAAGCAAAAACCTTATTATTAGATGGTTAGGAGTAATATCAGAATGGTCACTCCCATTTCCATTCCTTGATCCTCAGTGTCTGAATCTTATCCATGAGAGAAAAATACAGTATGCTAGTTACTGCACCAGCAGTTCATTTATTCATGAAGAATATCACACCATGCTTGCAAATGGTTGGCACTCAGCTCATCGTATTACTGAGTCATCAAAGGTCTTTCTGCCATTCTATCAAGTCAGCAGTTTCAGGGAGGGAAGATCATGCTGAGTGCAATGAATTCCATAAGCATAAGCCCATGACCCACTTATTTACTTGTCAACAGTAACCCTTTGTAGATACTATAATAGTAAACTGTACTATATAGTAAAGATAAGGCTTTCTGTAACTCCACTGGTGATGATTTTGACGTAAGTATTGTGGGAAGGTAAACTCATAACCAGAGTAAGTGTTCATTTCATGAGAACAAAATGCTGCCTTTCATGGAAAAGCATGGAAGGCCAAATTTGAAGTGGTCCAATGTAATCACCTTGTCACTGGATGGTTGGCAGATTCCCCAGAGAATGATGCCATGTCACGGGCTAGGTGTTGATCTCTGCTATCGACAGATTGTATATTCAGAAACAACTCTAACCATACCAGCAACCTTTTGAGTTCAACAAATTGTTGACCTATAAAACTATGAACAAATACTTAATTTTAGTTGGTTGTGCAACAGAAAGGTAAACTAAAAATAAATTGACACCGGGAAGTAGAAAATGCTGCCATCACAAAATTTTGGTCTGACTGTCTTTCTGAATTGCTATGGACCACTGATTCTTAAATGTTTCATATTTATCCTTTGTATGACTGGAAAGGTATATTATGATTACTTTGCTGCCATTCCACCAATATATGTTTCATATGTGGGAGGAAAAGGCAAATAGAGTTTTCTTCTTTGTATACGTATTTCTGGATTGAGAGGGGCCATACGCACGATGTTGTACCCAAAGGAATTCATCCATATAAGAACCAGATATAGTAGCTGAAATATTAGGATCTGAGTTTCTTGATAACATTGAGATTTCTGAGCAGTCTTGAAAGGGGGAGCAGCCTTGAAAAGGACTCATTTGAACTATTGGAGGGCTCCAAGTCATTACAGCCAGTGGGTGACTGTTAGATTAAATATATATGGCCACAAATTCTTTGCAACTTGTCTCAGAAAGAGATGCAGTTGTTTCTCTACCACTTGCATTGTGACAGATGATATGCCAGCTGTAAATAAGGGTCTGCACTTGCTCCCCTGGAACTTGTCTGCTCTATGAATAAGCCCGTCCTTGCCTTCTATGAAGAGAAAGGCCTATCAGCCCCAGACAGATCAGCTATTTCAGCTGAGGCCTCAGACACAGGTGTGAACTCATCAAATACTGTGGAGGCCAGAATCTCAGCTTAGTGCAACCCACACCACCAACCCACAGAATTATGAGTAAATAGTGATTATTTTAAGTAATGAAGTTTTGAGGTGTCTTAGAAAAATCCAGTTGAAACTTTCCAATGTTTGCTGTTCCATTTATCAGTCTTCTGTTTTTCTGACAGTGTAAAAGTCTTGAGAGTAGTGAAAGTATTTTTTCAACTTTTTGAAATGTTTACAATATTTAGGACAAATTGAGTACAGACTTATGCTATATGACTGCATGAATACATTTTAGGTCCCAACAGTTCTTGTTCCTTTGTTTGGAAACACTGAGCTTGAAAGTGAAAGGAAAACCAGAGGAAAAACTTTGAGTTTAAGCATTTTATAGGGTCTGTTGCTCTCTTCTCAGCTTCACTTTTACCCTGCAAAGGGGAAGAGGTTTGGTCTTTACTTCTGGTCTTCAGGACCAAAGGGAATCCAATTTTCCCATTAGCTTCACTGTTAGACTGTCAGTGTAAAGAAGTACCTATTGCTTAAATAGGTGATAAATTATAAAGCAGATAAAGAAAAGAACCTAATGGTTTTGAAAACAGTAAGTATGCCCCAATTCTGAACCTTTTAGTGCATGCCCATGTACATCACTGCCCCCAGTAACCAAAGCAGAAGTGTATCAAGCAAACCTGTGAGAGTCAGAAGAGTTGCCTGGAGCCATCTTGCTTCCTTCCTGATCTGATTCTGCTCTGCTCCTATTTCCTCTTGGATCCTGACCTCAGCTTTCATTTCCCATTTGCAACCCGCTCTTCTCTGAACTTGGCATTGCTGTTAGGTTTTCCTGGCTTGGACCCTTAGTAATTTGTACATATTTTGGCTTAGACTCAGTCTTTGGATCTTTTCATTCAGGGTTACCTTAGATAGGATACTCTGAACTAATTTAAACTCCTCATGAAATGACCACCTGCTCAGGATTTCCCCCAGTGTGAAGAATCCCGACTGCTCATCATTTTGACAGACAACATGATGGGCAGTGGTGCTAATGTGAAGAGGAAATTAGGTGGAAGGGGGAACCTGAAGAAGGCTCTGACAGGGCACCGCCTTGTTTATAGTCTCAGGAATTTCTGATCATCAAGGAAAATGATTGAAATTGAAATGGTATGTAACCAGAGGAGGACTCGTTCCTTAAAATTAATTTCTAATTAATTCTCTTTTTCAAGGGCTACTCAAACCTTGAAGGAAGAGATGTCTCCACTAGGTCTGTCTTGTTTATTAGATGAGGCCCTTGAGACACGCTGTAGGAGTGAGCTGCAAATGGGTGGGGCCCCCACAGAATCAACTTCATATCCACTGCTATCTTTCCTGAGCTATCAAGACTTGGAGTTAGGTCCTTCAAGTCAAGGCTGGCTAACCTGGCAAAAGGAAAGATACAAAATATTCTGCTCATGTCTAAAACTTAGGGATGTTCAGGGACCTCAGCTGTCTGGACTCCTTTTCCAGTAGGGGCAAAGGTGCATGGAGCCCTGGGATGGGCCCCTCCACCAGTGAACCTGAGTGGGGGGTCTGGGCAAGGGGGTTGTAGCCTCCGTCCGCCAGTGAATAACTGCATGGCACAGTTATCTGCATGCCCAGAGAGTCCCAGCATGGCGGGGTCACACTTCCATGCCAGGGGGAGTTTAGGCAGCACTGTATGGCCATCGGGCCCCCATCCCTGAGCTGGGAGGTTCCCTGGCATGCAGGCCAGGATGGGAAGAGGGGGAGATGCCCCATCTATTTCCCTCTCACTCTAGTTAGTCCTCAGGAAGAAAAAGAAGTGCACAAATAATGCAAACATTGTCTCAGAATGGGTGAGGGACAACTTAAATATCCAGCCCTCACATTAGAGAAGCATGCAAAAGATGGAATATCAAGAAAACCATTGCATGTGGGACTGGAAAGACTACTATATGGACAAGCTGTCATGGATTCACACCTGCAAGCCTTCTGGTAATGGATGAGCCAAAATCCCATTTCTGAGATGCCATCCATCTAAGAGAGCAAGGTGTCCCTTACCACACCATGGGAGAGGAAGGCCACAGAGTCAGGGCATCAGCAAAGTGGCAAACGAAGGGAGAGGAGATCATCTCCATTGACTGTTCACAGATGCCTGTACCCATGGAGAAACTCATCACTGGCAATGACTGAGTCAAGCCCCCTAAACCAGATACCAGAACTATAATGTGAAGAAGCAGCAAAAGCACCACCAAGAACAGAGTGGAAAGCCCACCAACAATGGGAAAACAATCTGCCAGCATAGTAAACTGTGTCCCAAGAACACAAACCCCTCACCCAGAGAAAGCACACTGCCACAGGAAAGAAAGATTAATGGGCTTAAATAGATAACAAAGAGAGAGGGTTTTGAGTGAATGGAGGGGGAATCAGAGGAAGGGGAAGGTATCCTAATAACTATTTACAAATGTTAAATAAATAAATTAAAACTAAATAAATAAAATAAAAGGTAGAGATGTTAGGATTCCCTTATGAAATATTTGTGACATATATAATGCATTTTCTTTTGCTGGGTTTTAGAATCATGGTTCCCAAGCTATGGATACCCTGGAGAGGGAAGTATCTGCAGAGCTGTGCTGAGGGTTCCTGCCTCACACACTCTGCTCCAATGTGCTTACACAGTGCAGGTGATGCATGAAGGGCCACTGTAAGATGATTCTGCTAGCCTAGAGAATTATCTGCACAGTCACATCCTCTTCATTTTTTTAAGATTAGTATAGGAATGCATCCCAAGAAACTTGCTCAGTGTTTGTTGACTGACAGACTGTCTTTTCTGCAAGAGACAACGAATTCTAGGACTCTTTGTTATAAGAACAAAGAATTGCTTTAAAGGCCACGTGTTGATTTTTAATTTTGCAATGAAGTAAAAATTTGACTTGTTTCCTTTATACATATTTGAAGAGCAACACATACATCTGTAAAGTGATGGTTGCTAAAAATGTGTCAGGGCAAAGTCAGCAAATGACAGTACTTGCCTCTCTGCATGTGAGGCCTCATTAATACTTCAATATTCTTCTAAATAGAGAAGGAGTGTGTGTCCCCCAATCCCTTGCCTCCCATTATGTTTTTGCTTGCTTATTGCAGGTGTGCAAAGCCCTATTCTGTGAGAAGCCACATGTCTCTGCATAGGAGCTTGGGGTTTGGGAGTGCATTTATCAAATGCATGCCAGCTCCTGCAAAACTCCCTGAGAAAATTGTAGAACACCTGCATACTAATGGCTTTTATTGTTAGAATTATTTTATTGCACTATCAAAAACCTACAGTCATATCATAGAAACATGCTACATGACTCCAAGTACAGAAATTAGCTGTGGACTTCACTGCTGACACTTTATTTCTTGTAATTAAACTTTACTTTTATTTCACCTATTTTATCCCATAAACAGGGAAAGAAAATAAAACATATGGTGGGAACTGTGGGATGTGGTGGTTTATTCCATGTTGTGATATTTTTAGCTGTTCCTAATAAACCCAAAGCCCTGAAATTTGTACTTGAAGTGTATTAAAAAATAAGTTCACTATTTAAGGGATACCGAAAAGTTGGCTGTATATTTAGGTTGGAATCTTCTCTATTTCCTGGTCTTGCAGAAAGTAACAGACCACAATTGTCCATGCTTTTGTTCCTCTTTGAAACCACTTCTGCTCCAAAGACCATGAACCTGAACTGAAGAAACGACTTTCCTGCTGGTGTGAGATAATTCAGTCTCCATCAGTCTCCATGATGTCTTAATCCAGGCCTCTCTTAATTGACTTCTAACTGTGCTGAACTGTGGCTTCTGGAAGTTGCAATGTGCATGGCAATTTACAAGGTGCTGGAATAGTTTCTTGTTCTCAAATTAGTTCTGAGCTATATGTGAGATAGAAGAAAAAGAGGCTTCCCCTGCCCCCTGCTTCCTGGCTATCTTGCTACCTCAAGTGAGATTCTCTTACCATCTCTGAATGAATTTTAATCCATCAGGACTACGTTTTAATCATCCTGGACAGAAAGAGAAGAGGACAAAGCTGCTGATACCTTATCCATTTTGTCTTAGTAGAGTCACTTCTCACCACCTCTCTTGGTCTAGGGAAACTGGAGAATGCCTGATGCTTTTACACTTTGATGAGGGGATGGAACCTACTTTAAACCCTGTTCTGTGGGGAATTCAAGGTGAACCAAAGATCATTTAGTTCCCTTTCCCCATGAATGATTATGGGCTATATTTGTTAGTTTAGAAGTGTTCTAGGCCTAGACAGTAGGAAAAGGAAACAAAATAATTTATTCTATAGCCCTTTATGAGTATTTAATATTTTTTCCTAACTATCATCTCTAATTTCTTCATTTCTAAGGGTTCCAAATTAGAAGGCCTCAACAGACAAATGCATACATATACACTTTCGCATGTGCACGCGTGCATACACACACACACACACACACACACACACCGGTGGGTATAGGCACTCTGTTAAACTCTCCTCCTTGAAGTTCTAGCTCAAAGGGGAGAGAAATACTTAAATGGTAACAACAGTTTAGGAAGATTTATATGAAGAGTGTTTATAGGAGCAAAGAGGAGGGCCATCATTAACAGACTGGGGGTGTAAAGGGTGGTTTTCTGGAAGAGATGAGAACTGAAGCCGCTCTTTAAGAATGAGTCAGCATCAGCCAGATCTGCCAGAATAAGAATGCTGGGGGCAGGGAGGGTTAGGCAGAGGAAATGAATTATAAAAGCATGGGGCATATATACCATGTAGTGATGCAGGAATTATAAAGCAGAATGCAGACAGAAAGGGGTGAAGATCATCAGCTCAGGTGGTCATCATGGACCAGTTATGAGGGTTCTAATATGCCATGTCAGATGCTTGGACTTCATTGTATCTAGGATGGGGAGTTCTTAAGCAGGGAATGAAACTGCTCAGATCTGTGCCTTTATGTACCTTTTGTCCAGGTAGCAGGGAATAGAGTGAATTCGAGTACAGAGAAACTAAGTTGGAGTTCCAATTGGACTTTCTCCAGGAAAAAAATCTAGATTTGGGCAGTGAGAGTCAAACTGCAAGGAAATAAGATGGAGAAATAGCTAATAGGTTAAACTGGCAGATAGAAGGTGATTCACCAAAGTACATCATAACTGTAATGAAAGTCACGTTAATCTACTTATTTAGTTAATACTTATCTTGCAAAAACTGAGCAGTGAATAAATGGAACAGGTTGATCAAGTTGAAGTGGTTTATTTGAAGTTCAAGTATTTTTTGGAGGAGAAGTTCGGATATAATATTGAGGGTCAAATGACTGAGTTCAGTTAGGTTGGTTACAAAGACTAGGATTGCTGGCAGGAGATTGGCCCTCTTATAGCTGATTGACCTTGAATAAAACCTCTTGGTTTCAGTGGCTTTCTGTGGAAATCCTGCATAGTGGGTTATATCTCCAGATTTGCCATGCAGTTCTGTGAGAGTGTGGAAGATAGCAGGGGTGTGGATGTACCTGGCTCCAGGGTCAGCTTTGAGTGTGTCACTCATGCACTAGCACAAAGCCATTTCCTTGCAAGATCACTGTCTTGGTGCAAGATGCTATTGACATCTTGAAATTCTTCATAATTAAACAAGGGGCTTCACATTTTGCTTTTGCTCTGAGTCTCTTAAATTATGTAGCCAGTTCTGCCTGACACATAATAGGCACATAATAGAACCCTCAAAAGACTCCATATTCTAAGCCTGAGATTAGAAGGGAAGTGGAAGGGCCACCCCTAATGAGTGGCTTTGATGATGTCTTTGCTTTGCTTTTCCACAGAAGGTGAGCTGTTGCTCATTCTTTTCTCACACCTGCTTCCTGTGGAGTATATGGATTTTCAATTCTGCCATCCACTTTCTCTCATTTATTTAAAAATTCCATACTGAGATCATTCTTTTATCTTAACTACTATTTTTATCCCCCACCTGCCCCCTCTCCCTACCAAGATAAACACATTGGCCACCAGCTGTACATAAAATCAAAAACGCAAATTCCTTTTTGATGCCATCAAGGTTTTAGTTGCATTTCTTTCTATTTTTGGTTTCAAAATACTTTAGAAAATGTAAATTTTCTTTCAAAAAAGAAAACCAAGTCACTGCAGTGGTTTGATTTTGGCTCCTAGCAAATGCAGAGAACTTTTAGACTCTAATATCTTTGTTGGTCATATATTGACTGTGAGTTTTGTCCTGATGAAAATTACTTTTGCCAGAAAGTGACACTGGGTGGAAACATTCTGCCCTAGTAATCCCTATGGGTTAGAGAATATTCAAGCACAAACAGGGGAAATAGAATGCTTCTTTTAAGCCACTGAGCCAACAAATGAGGTCATTTGATGCTAAGAGACTGCGAATATCCACTAAGGGGCTAGTTCACCAGGAACATGAAGCGGACTTGGGTCAACCATTCCTTATTTGGTGGGAAGAGTGCTAGGATTTCTTTTCTTTCTTTCTTTTTTAAAAAAATATTTATTTATTTTTAAAAATTTAAGAAATTTTTTTGTTGGAGGAAAGCAAGTTACATACAGATAGGTATACATATTACAATACCACAATTACAGAATTATAACCATGCAAAACAATATATTATTTACTGATATGTGATTTAAAAGTTTCAAATACCACAGGAATGATAAACATCAGATCCAGTGTACTGACTATTATTTCTGGGAATGTATGGTGGGGAATAGAAGAGATATCCACAGAGAATGTCAACTATCTCTGTGATGGATGATTTTTAAAAATTTAATTTAATTTTTAAAATTTTGCATATATACGTGTGTATTTATATTTATATTTATATTACATGATTGTGTACCCCTGGGGCTTTCCCACTTCCCTAACACCTGTTAACCATCCTACTCTTTTGTGCCCTTCACCTCCCCCGCCTTCTTGCCCCTCCTCCTCTCGCTCCATCATTCAGCCCCGTTGATTTTTGTTTCTAATTTTTCTTATTCATTTGTTTTCCCCTATATCCATCATATAAGTGAGACCATTCTGTATTTCTCTTTTTCTTTTTGGTTTATTTCTGCTAATATGAATCCTTCTAGTTCCATCCATGTTGCTGCAAATGACATGTGTTTGTCCTCCTTGATTGAGGTGTAGTATTCCATCATGTACATATATCACATTTTTTTCAGCCAATCGTCAATTTTGGGGCATTTGGTTTGTTTCCAGATCTTGGCAATTGTAAGCAGAGCTGCAATAAACATGCACATACAGGTGTCCTTTTGAATGTTCTTATCAATCTCCCTTTGCTTGTTTTTATTCATCTATGTTGTAAGATAACAAACTAAAAGATGATTGCGTGTCTTCATGGGTAAAACTAAGTCAACTTTATTTCCTTTTAAATATTCTAAGTGATGTAAAAATGGCAAGGTGTTAGGCACTTTGGATCGGGGGAAATTTCAGGTGACATTTCTAAATGACAATTGAGAAATATTTACTTTGCATCCCCTGAAATGCTCTGAGATGGAAAACTGAATGAAAAGAAAAATGGGAAAACAAAACACATTGGAATCATGCCTGGCTTGTTTACTTTAGGAAATCTCTTAACACACATTTTAATCAATTGAAAAGAGATGGTTCATCAGATCATAGAATTTTAGAGGCGAAAGGAGCCTCAGAGATTATCTCATCCAACTCTCTCATTTTATGGATGAGGAAACTGGGACCTAGTGAGTGGAAGATGCCTTCCCAGTGTTCCATGGCTAATTAGCAGCTGGGCGGAGAACCCAAGTCTTTGAATGCCAAGGCTGGTGTCATTTCCAGCCCAGAAGACTGCCTCCTTTTCATGCCAGCTTAAAGTCTTTATATATTTCCAGATCGAAATGACTTAGGAAAACATAGTGAGAAAACAGATAATATCTTTTTCTATTCAATGAGAATATTCATGTCGGCTTATGAATACAGAGTCGTGCTGGATATATGGCTACTTTTTACATAGTAGATATTAAGTAATATTTTTTGATTGGTGGAAGGGCACAGAAAAAGTTAAGATATTAAAAAGACAAAGGAAAAATTCCCTAAACAAATGCAGCTAACAACAACTAAGGAAAAAAATGCTCATCTCTCCTATCAAAGACCATAAGCCCCATAAGAAAATAAAATCCTACATTCAATTTCAGATGTTCTTTCCAAAAATAAAATGTAATCTTAGTAGTGGGACATTTGTAGAATTTTTGAAGGTTGCTTTTCAATAGATGGACCATGTAATTCATTGTCTGACATGAATAGTTTTGAGAGTGAAAACAGACATTATAAACATTACAAATATTTTTGTTGAGGTATCAATTGTCAACTGGTTCTGTCCAGGACAACTAGGACACATGGATCACTTTTCATTTAAAAGGATGAAAAAATTTACATTAATTATTTGAGTTCCATAGGGAACTTCTGTACTTGGGTGTCTCTTACTGGTTGAACAGGTCAGTGATATTTTTTTCTCAGAGGCTTAAATATAATATGAAAAGGCAGAAGTATGGAATTTCATAATATTCATTTTCCTTAGTTCAGAAGTCTTTTCTGATTAGCTGGGTAGAAAGCAATGAAGGTTTTTGTGTGGTTCTCCTCCACTCTCCATCCCTCCCCCCCCACCCCCTGCAATTCTTCCCAAGGTCCTCTTCCTAAGACTTTTATGAGTGGCAAAATTCAAATAGGATTATTTGGGTTCTAATATTTCTCTGAAAACAGCTTCCTGGAGAGGAAGATTTCATTGTCCTGACAAGATAGGTTGCTGCTGAATTCGCTTTTCTCACTTTTAGTTAGTTTTATAATGGGGTTGTTGAAAGCAATGAACAGTTTAGAAAAATACCCTTGGTACTGTGAAATAGGGACCATTTCCAAAGCTTGTTCAAAAATCTGATTACATTAGCAATTTCTCAAATTCATTGTATTAGCTTTGTAATTTGCTTCCATGACCCAAGAATCTATTGATTTGGGCAGTAACTTCTTTTTTAAAGGAAGAGAAAACAATTTGTCTCTCTGGAAAATACAAATTTGGGAGAACTTGGAAACTATTGATTTCTAGACTGACTGGAAGATAATATCCACAAGTACCCAATAAACTTGTCATCGTGTGCAGTGCTTCTGTAGGGTGTTGAGATGTATGCTTTGATAGCTCTTTTGGGTTTTAAACAGACTGTTCCCCTAGAAGTTCTTTCTACAAGAGGGAGAAAACCTTGACCTTTGAAAGGAGTTACTATGCATGTTGAACCTAGAACTGTGTCAGATCTTAATAAAAGTAATGTTTTACTTTCAGCTCTTCACTTTTCCTTCATGGCAGTCCTATGAAAATAGAAGCATTATGTAGCCCAGCTCATATAGGAGGAAGTTGAGGTGGAGAGGTGGCTCCCATTGGCTGGCAGCTGCTATATGTAAGCAGTTTTGTCTGGTTCTAAAGGATGTGCACTTGATTTTAAATAACCACTCTGCTAGGCAATCTTTGAGAATTCTCTTGGCTTGAACTCAGTATTGAAAGGATTTTCTCCATAAACAGCCAACCATCCACATATTGAATCTAGAACACAAATACATGTGCTCTTAAGGGGTGGATACTTCTAAATGTGACTTTAAAAAAATTCTTTTTTGATTTAAATGAGTCATTAATGTGGAACTTAATCTACTATGACTGGTATCCTTATTAAAAGGTGAAAATTTAGATACAGAAGGAAAACAATATCAAGAAACACCGAATGAGGATGATCCATCTACAAGCAAAGCTACAAGGCATCTACGAGGATAGGCTGGGCTGGGCCCTCCCAAGCTCCTTCTTGGGAAGCAGCACCCTGCCAACTTCTTCACCTTAGATGTCCCAGTTTCAGAAGTGTGAAGCAATAGATTTCCCTTGTAAGTCACCCAGTTTGTGGTCCTTTGTGACTACAGCCATAACAAACAAATATACCATGAATACCCCTGCCCTCCCACACTTCAGCAGGTGGTGACTAGCTCTGGTCTAAGCTCCAGCTCTGTCTTCTCTTTTCTGAGTGTGACTGCAACTAGTCCTACAGCAAGTGGAGACCAGGTCCAGGCCCAGAAAGCCTAAGATGGAGTAAGTAGTCAGTGGAACCCATGTGCTTCAAGACTCAGGCTGACCCCTGGCTGTCCAACCTCTGAGGAGGTCAAGGAGAAGAGAGGGAAGGAGGTCAATGAGAGGGAAGGCAGCCTGGTGGTGGCTCTGATCTTCCACTTCTCAGATACAGACAACAGTAGATCCAAACAGACTTCTTTTTCTCTCTCGCCTACCCTCAGTGGCTTCCAATACTCTAGTGGCGTTAATTGATGGGGGATGATCTGTCATAGCTGCTGAATAATGCACATGCTGATGATTTCTTAATAACTTAAAAGCCCTTATGATGGGATGAGGAGAAGGAAGAAAACATGTCCCACTTCCCAACAAAAGCCTTCATTGAAATCATTCTCAGGAGGAACCTTGGAACTGCCAGATGAGACCTCATCATCAACTGGAAAGCTGGTTTTATCAAACTCCCCCCTACCTCTAAATCAAAAATCCAGTCTCAATATTAGCTAGAAATAATAAAATGCTTAATAAACCCAAAAATTATGAAGACTCAGCCAGGAAACTCTCAAACACTCCTGTTTACAGCACACCTGGCAAGCATCTTTACAAGAAAATATAAAATCTGCCCTTTGAAATTGCTCAGAATTGGTGGCACAGCACATTTATGCCCTTTAAGTTGTAAGCCAGAATTTTCAGAGTTTATAACCCTTTACTATAACATAAAAGTTTAGAATAAAGAGCAACTTGACAAGCTGTAGAGGTCAAAACAAGCAGCTACTATTTCTTGTCTGAAGAAAAGAAAGCTGAAAAGTGCTTAAGTATTATCATGAAATTGCTATAACCCAGAGGAAGAAAGCCCAAAGAGAACTTGAATCAGACAAACTCCATCTCCTCTTTGATTTCTACAGTAGGGTGGAGGCCAAGCTTCTAAAGAAGGAAACGTGTCAAATCAGGCATTAGGTGGTGACCCCTGTCAACTGGCGTTTCATCACAGTGATGTGGCTATGCCATGCAGTGGTGACTTTGGGAACTCTCCATTCCTCCCAGTTTGTATTTCCCCTGTAGACGTGTAATATTTTGTGGGTCTGTCTTGGCTTGAGGATCTTCTACATTCATGCCAACCACCCTGAATGCTCTTCTGTCATCCCACCATCAATTTCTTCATCATTTTTTCAGGCATAATCAGTGACCCCTGTAGCACACTGAGTACCTCCTAGTCCATCACATCTTCTCTCTTCCCTCTTTCAGTTCTTCACTCTAGTGGCAAAGCATATTTTCTTGAAACCCTCAGGTACAGGTTGGGTCTTAGGAAAGAGTCTGAGGAGACTGGGAGGTGCTCTCAGAGCATTCCCTGGTGAGGTAGGTGGAGTAAAGGAAGCTGGAAGGAAAAGAGGGAGGAGTCCATTGTGGTATTGTCACAAACAGGGCCTTTTTGACCCTTCTCTGAGAGAGGACATGACCTAATAGGGCAGCTTCCTATGACTTCTCCTCTTTCCTGGGGAGAGCTTTAGCTGGGCACCTGCAACTGCCAATCTGTCCTGTACCTGGGAAAAGAATATTTGGTCTTACAATATTGGACCAAGGTGGACACCACTACATCCACTACACCCTGATTATAGAACAAAAAGCTAAGGAAAACAAGACTTATAGAGAAATTCAGTAAAGTTCTGAGGAATAGCCTGCTTTTCACATTAACTGAAATAGAATATTCGATGATTTTACAATAATGGAGAACATACTATATTCCAGATATTTATTATTTTATTTTTTCATCCACATAATGTTTTTATTTTTATTAAGCAAATAGAATGAATGCACACAACCTTCATTAAACCCAGGCTGACTTTTCATAACCAATGGGCGGTGACCAGGCTAACAGGCATGGACTTAAGGGACCGCTGACTACTTCCCACGCAGCCCTGTGGGTCATCCAGAGGGTGACAGAGCCCTACTGCTTTTTCCAGTATTGCTCCTTGAAGAAGCCAGGGTGGGTTCCTGACAGCTAGGAGCCAGTCTGCGATGCAGCCTTTTGGCGGCTGGCAGACACAGCAGCTGCTGGCTGTCCTCGGCAGAGAAAGGGCAACGTCTCTGTGTCATGGAAATGTCTCAGTGTCATCACACTGTCCTGGACTTGGGCTCACAAAGGCAGATGCAAGGAGCCTGTGTGTTTTTTTTAACCTCCTTTAAAGAACTGTGATGTGCTGCTCCATTCCTTTCAACCTGCTCCTTCTACCTGAATTTTCTCTTCTTTACAATTCGAGTTGCTACTTTACTAGTCTACTAGTCTACTTCACGGAGACAACCCCATCCCAGTTCAGAAATACCTACCCCCCCAAAAAAAAAACAAAACCAGAGTTTAAATTTGATCAAGACCTAAGTCAGGTGAATGAGCTTCTAGATTTATCAAAGGTAAGCAGAAGGTAAAGTCACCTGAAACAACTGACCACCCAGGTCTCACCTGTTAGAACAGGGAAGAGGAGAAACCTACATGCGTCACTAGACTTATGAACACTGGGGCTTCAGGAGCCATTCCCAACTCCTGGCTTCCCCCTGCTTCCCCACCAGTTGCTCGTAGAGTTTGGGGACATAATCATCCCCTCAGCTTGCTAACACGTGCCAGCGACGGGTCCCCAGCTGATACTTCTTGTGGAAAGCAGCCACCTTAAACTTGCCACGATGGTCTTCGGATCGGTTGCTGAGAATGGGCTCATCACACTTGAGTGGCCCATCCTGGGTATATACCAGCCAGATGTACCGGTGAAGGCCTGTGCCCTTGGGAGGCCCGGAGCCCACGTAGTCGGAGAGGACTGTGCCATGGCTGATGTCATTGCCTCTCATATTCAAAGTGGCACTAAGAAATGGTGCCACTCCCTGAATTTAGGATCCTTCCTGCTGGGAGCATCTGGGTCTGTCATGGCCAAGGTGTAGAATTTCCCTGGGTCAGCACCATCCCACGCAATGCTCTTGGGCCAGTTCTTAACCTGGGTTGGTGTCAGTACTTCTTGACCCAACTCCACTCAGGCGTATTTGACCTGCAGCGCGTGCTGCGGACGCTTGTCCACTTTCTGCAGGGCCAAGGGCCCGGTCCAGTTGCTGAGGTTCACCAGCTTCGAGGCACACAGCGGCGGGCAGGCATGGTAGCAGCTGGGAGACCAGCGCTGAGCAGCCTTATCAATATTTATTATTTTAATTGGTCTTCATGAGACCCTGTAAAAAAGATACCATTATTCCCATGATGAGGAAAAACAAAATTTTGAGAGAACAAGTGATTTGTCATGTTTACACTTAAATGGCAGGACTAGCATCTAAATCTGGTTGACCCTGGAAACTCTAGTCTTTTAAGTCTATCATATTGCATTTATCCTAATAGGTAGTTTCCCCCTTTTTTGGTCCTCTTTCCAAATGTCCAATACTGCTTTGATTGCTCTTTTTCCTATAAATTTTGGAAATCCATTCCTGAAATCAAGACATGGGAAGCAGTGGGAACCTGTTTTGAACCTCCACAGAGTAGCTAAACAGGTGGTCCTTGGAAAGCCCTCCATCATTCCTAGGTGGAAGTGTTGTGCTCTCGGTGGGGTCACAGCTCAGCCATCTCCACCTGATGATGAGAATGTCCTCCTTGACTTTGGCTCCATCCCTTCCATTTCTGTGACCTTACAACTATACCTCCAACCATACTCCAACATTCTCTGCCCTTCCAGATCCTCCATTATTTTTTCTGATTATTAACAGAAATCACTACTGCTGTTTACAAATCTAAAATTCTTATGGCAACAAAAAGGGGGTGAATAGGTGCATCCTAGAATGTCATGCACAGGCAAGTATGATTTAGAAGGAACTACTTTAAGTACATTGACTACGTTAGTCACCTTGTGTTCTTTTATCAGAATATTTCACATCTGAAATCTGATTTGGTTAAGACTGAAAATTTCTACAGTTTAATGCTTCAGGTTTAAAAAAAATCCCTACTTAATCATTTTATAAATTTCAAATTAAATAGATAATTTTCCTGTGTTTATCTCTGTCTGTGTGTATATATAATATCTACATCTATTACCTATAAATCTGTAAGTATAATTTGTAAAATTATAACAAAAAGAATCTTATCCAGCCGACTCTATAATCAACTTAAAATGTACCATGTGGGCTACAAAGAAAAATCAGGATGAGGTGCTTAGCTGAGGTCTTTTTTGTACTAGAATGGTAGAATTAAAATCTCATTTTTGAAATAAAAAAGGGATAGATTTTCATCTGTCTGATCTAATTTAATATAACCTACCTGGAGGCAGAAGAGAATGGAGTGAATGATTTTTCCAGTCATTTCTAGCTCTATAATTATATTTGCAAAGGGAAAGAATAAAGACTCCTGCTGCTCTACACATTATTATATATTTTGAAGAGGATTCAGTTTAATATTTGTCATTCAGCCACTTTCCTAATTTTATGTCTAATTAGCCAAGAAATTGAAGTTTCAAAAACATTCTTGATTTGCCAAGTTCCCATATGTATTTTAATTCCGCATACATTTGCTACATTCCTTCTAGGTGTTTGGCACTTTATTAGGAAACCAGGGAAAGAGGCTGAAGCAGGAGGGCACAGATGAGTCTTCGCAAGTGTGTGGTTCAACGAGGAGGGAGGACCAGCTGATGACCAACTGGAAAGAGTTGCTAATTTACCCGAAAACCTGAGGAGAATTCACCGCATTCTATTGGCGGTGAAAAGAGCATCAGGTAAAGCTCAAAAAGCTAATATTGGAATGAGTCAAGGGTGAGCAGAACCTCACTTGAGGCATAAAAGGAAAGAAGGGAAGGTAGGGAAAGGGAAGATAGGAAAGAAAGGGAGGGAGGGTGGGGAAGAGGCAAGGTGGGAAAGAAGGAAGGACAGAGGGAAGGAAGGAAGACCTCTTTTGGCTTGTTGTAATTAACCCTCAACCATAGCTTAGCCTTTGGGGAACCTGAGGGCTCCAGCATGAAGGCCGGAGGCTCTGCTGGGTTTGTTCATTTCAGGACTGTTGGGCAGTGCTCTCCACTCGTAATTCCCTCCAGGAAGCAGCAGGCCATACAGTACTCCTGGTCTACGCAGCTGTTTGTGTCAGAGGACTGTGTACCACAAGGTCATCACCCCTTAATCAGCATGCTGCTTCCCAGTCACCCCATACTACAGTGGACTAATGAGAACGCTTCTCTTTTTAGGCTGCATTGTCTTCCTAATCTCCAAAACCAATAATACTGTTTCTCTCTCTTCCCATCGAGATGAATCTCTCCTCCCACATATGTATTACTTTGCAGGATATTGTTAAAAATATCTTTTCATAAATAACAAATATTATTTGTTTTTGCCTTCACAAACTTTTCATGGATATTGTAAGACTGCCAAGGATGAATGCTTTTGTGGGGTTTCTTGCAAGCAGCCACATGACCATGCCTATGCCCAGAGTCAGTACAAGCCTCATCTGAAGGAGGCGATCTCAAGTTTTAGTACAGTTCACTTTCTTTTGGCTTCCTAGTCCCCTTGGGAGCTGAGACCACCCCTCTTGCTCTTGTAGTCAGTTATTTGTGGTCTCATCCTTCTAAGTGGTCAATCCTTAACCTGCATAGGCACCTAGGCCACGTAAACATTCTAATGGTGAAATCACATGTACTGTGACATCCTACTTTTCCACTTCAGAACATAGGATTCTGTATCCGCCTGAGCATTTCTCCTGCAACTCTACACTTCACCCCCAAAGTGAGCTCAATAACCAAATTACTTGATTCATCAATGATTTGATTTCCTTGTAGGTAAAATGGAAGGTCCTAATTCAACTTTCAAAGATTCAAAGATCTTGGAAAACACATTAACCTCAGGCCTCATTTAACTTGTCTATAACACAGAGCTCATAAGATTGTCTTTTAGTTGATAGTTCATGGCAGTAGGGTATAACAAAATGTGTTTTTGAGAGCAATATAAAACATATCAAAATATTATCACTTGAATAAATCAATTTTCTTTTTTCAACTGACTTATCTGACACTCAATAATAGCAAAAATTCATGTGAATACAAATAGCAAAGAAATGAAGAGAAAATGTGGTATTTATGAAGAATTTTAAATTATGTTGAAAAAAGAAATTATTTGTCTTTAAAAAACAATATTTCCCATTTATCTTGTTGATGGGAATGTAGACTGGTTCAACCCTTTATGGAAAATTGCATGGTGATTTCTCAAAAGTCTGAAAATGGATCTCCTAAATGACCCAGCAGTTCTACTCTTAGATATTTACCCAGTAAACATAAAAACACTAATTCAAAGGGACGCTTCTCCAATTAGGTTCATAATAGCACTCTTTACAATAACCAAAATACGGAAACAGCCTAAACGCTCCCAAACAGATGAGTGAATCAAGAATGTGATGTTTATACACAATGGAATACTACTCAGAGATTTAAAAAAAAGAGACAAACTCATGCTATTTGTGGCAATATGGATAGGTCTGGAAGGGATTATGATAAGCAAAATAAATCAGAAGGAGAAAGACAAGTACCAGATGGTGACTTTCGTGAGTAGGATATAGGGTACTTAAACAAAGGGACAGATCTCAAACTTAAAAACTAACCCTTGAAAACTGACAAAGAATGGAGGAATCCAAAGGGGAAAGAGATGGAAGAACAAAACAACAAAGTGGGAGGGAGCATAATGAACTAAGGCTGTGAACTGTGGGTGCTTTGGTGGTGGGTGCAGTGTGGTAATAACACTTGAGTGGGGGTGGGGGGCATCCATCTGCCCCAAATGTAAACAACAATGTAAACCACATTCTCTCAATTAAGAAAAAAATAAAATAAAAGCAGGAATTACAGCAGCAAAAAAAAAAAAACAAAACAAAAAAAGACAAGCCCCCCCAAACCCCCAAAACAAACAATAAAACCAATGTCCTCAAAAAACAACAAAGCCAATGTCCCACACTGTGCATGTTATATAAATTGAAAAAAATTCTATATATGTTTAGACTTTAGGGTTCATCTGATTCTCTTCATCTAAGTTCATGGGAGAAGCTGATGCCTATCAGATTCTGATTCTTTCAAATTCATCCTTATCTGATTTGCTTCCTCTCAGTTCATGGGACAAGGATGTGTCTTTTCCTCTTACTGCTGGGGGGGGGCGGGGCATGAGACTAGGTGTGTCCATCCATGAGCTGTGTCGTTCACTACTTCCTGGATGAAGCACTGAGTTCCTGGTATGAGATGAGCACTTTCTTCCCCTACTAAATAGAGAAAGGAGGGCAACATTCCAGAGTTCAACAAGACTGTGACATCTCTCTCAGCTCGACCACTGAGTCACTGTCTGGGGGCAAGGTGCTTAAGAGCATTATCTGTATTCCCAGCAGATTTCATGCCTGTAGGAAATGAAATTCTGTGGGATTCAATGAGAGAACTGAAGGCTGTTTGTTACTACACATAATCTTGCCTACCTTGGGTTATGATTCTATGAAAGAATAATACCCTTCCCTGTGCTTATGTTCTTCAGACAATAGAATTAACTCGATGCTCTGGATGGATGCAGTGAACTTCTAATAATAAGCCTCACAAGACGCTCTGGAGGGAGCTGGTCTATAGCTCTGTGCTCATCAGGGAGGGAGGCCCCTTTGTGATGACTACTGGTTGTTTTCCCTCTTTTAATTAGCAGTTTTTGTTATTGTACTTGGGAGCCAAAGCTGGAGGAGCAAAGGCCATGGCTTTAATGATAAATGCTTCCTCAAACATTTCTAACCTGAAAATAAAATAACATAAAACCTGGCAAAATAAATGTGGGAGCGAGTTGCAAATGTCAATTCTGCCATTGTATGGATTTAAAATCAAATGTAAACAATGTTTGAGGAAACATTGACCTGAATCAAGTCTTTTTTTTTTTCACACTAATAATTAGTTCTCCTGTAGCAGACTCTGGTTGAAAGCTAGGTCAATGCCCCTCTCCCCTAGGAAGCAGAGAAAATTCTCGCTGTGGCAGACCGCAAGACAAGGCCCCTGGGATGGTGTCTGCTGTGGTTGTCACTTTGCCCATGTGATAAAGGGCAGATTTCTTGGCAAATGCTATCCTCACTTGATTTGTAAGGAGTGGGTAGAGTTTCTTTCTCACTTTAGTGTGGGCAGTAACTGGAGTATAGAGAGGCTGGAGCAAGGTTTAGAGAAGTTAAGAGTCTAGAAACCTGATGGCAGTGTTAACCAATATTGGGAATAATAGCACTGAGAAGATATGCTAAAATTCAAAAAAGATAAATGTCCACAGGTTATATAGCTTTTTGCATTTGTGGAGCACAGTACTGACTAATGTTGTCAAATTATCTGGGCGAGGGGGTTGTATTTTCATTTTTCTTTATTCTGCAGCTTCTTCAATAATTAGAACACTTAATTACACATTTTCCTGATTCATAAAACAATGAGTTAGGACAAATGTTTTTAAAAATTTGAGATTCATTGGCCTGCTTAAATTTCCCATGATGAACACAACCACTTTAGACCTGAGAAAGATGTATGAACATTGCATACCAGTTAATAAATGAGATCTTGGAACTATTACTTAGAACTCTATATATTCTATCTTTATGCATGTCAGTGTCATTTCAAAGTTTGAGAACTTTTGGCCAGGAAACTATTCTCAGATCATCAGGATTATCTTATCTCTTTCTATCTTACAGCTAAAAGAAGAAAATAAGAATTCAACCTAATGAGGTGAAAAAAATCATTTAAAAATCAGATAATACCAAAGACTTCAGTATTAACAATTTATTATTGTACTATTCATTAACCTTCAGCAGACTGGATAGAAATGTTCTCTAAAGTGCTAAGATGAAATAATTCAATGATTTCAGTTTAATTCCCCATTGTATTGAAGTCCATTCTGCAAAGCAAAAATAAATAAATAAAAACCATCAACATACATTACACTGAAGGTCTGAGTCTCAAAAGCAACCCTAATCTTTAACTGGGAAAACAAAGTATCTAAAAGTGTGTTCTGAATGTACTAGAACTTCATCATTCTTGAGCAGGTCTGTTGTTATTAGTAGCCAGTTCTTTGTTATGACAGTAAATTAAAACACCATTCTTTGCCTTAACCAGAAAAATGAATAAGAAGAATAAGAAATTTAAATGACTTTGCCAAATCAATTATTTGACTTGCTGTTTCGTGTCTTCTTCCTTTTCTAAGACCTTACACCTGATATCCTTCAAATAAGCAAGACACAAGAAAATGGCTCTTACCTGTCTGCTCCCTTTTCTTGCTTCTGATCCTTCTGGTCTTTGCTCATCACTTTTTTTCAGGTCATTACATCCCTTCTGGATTAATTTCTTTAATATCCCATTGGTGGGACTGCCAGAACTCATTTCTTCATTACTGTTCTTTGCTTAAGGGTGGCAGTTGCTGAATCCCCTGCCATATCCCCTTTGATCTGCCTAGGATTTTATTTTTTTTTATAACATCTATTTCTTTTTTCCTTCTTTGTTTATCCCAGTGGCAGAAAAAGATTAATTATTTCTATGAAGTCAGCACTTCTCTTTGTGTCAAAGAGCTGGCAAATCGAACACATTTACCTTAAGAAGGCATTTCTCAGTCCCTTGTGACTTGGGATTCTAAAAATTGGACATTGAATTGGCTGAAGGCAGGATCTCTGCTTGCAGGTTCTCTTAGCAAAACCTGTCTAACAGGACAGGCATCTGCAGGTCTGACTACAAGTCCTAACTAAGCCTTGTCTCCAGCTCTGCCTGCCTCTAAACCCATCCCAGGATGATCTTTCTGAAGCACAATGAGGTCTTTTTATGCCTTTGCATGGAATTTCATGGTTCTCTACATCCCTTAGGAGAATCCCAAGTTCTTAGCATAACATTAAAAATACCTTTTTTCCCTACTTACTCTATGTATCTTTTCCCATTCTCTTTGCACCTCCCTTCCACACTCAGACTGAAATATATGTGGGTTCACAGAGAACTTCCTCTTTCATCTCTGAGCTTTAGGTTTTTATGAATGCCATTCCTTCCTTTCACTATTTGGCAAAGTTCTCCCACTTATTTTTTTGACTGAAGTAACATTGAACTATAACATTATATGAATTTCAAGTGTGCATCATGTGTATATATTACATTAAGATCACACTTTTTAATACTCAATCTGATGCCTCCCATTCTTTGAACCTTTTCCCCTTTGCCCAGAATACATAGCTTTACTGTTCCTATAGACTTTTATGCTTGGCTATAATATTTTGGCCACCATGTTCAATGTCATTATATACTTGTTGTTTGGATCCTCCAGTACTTTGAAGCCAGGATCCCTGTCTTACTTATCTTTTTAATCTTATTTATCTTCATGTCCTGTTACAGAGCCAGGAATAACATAGTTGCTCAAAATTATTGTGCTCTCAGATAAACGAAAGAATTAATGAGTAGGTAGTAAAGTAACTCAATATCTCTCATTAGTTGCATGGCATAAATTATGAATCACTGTAGATTTATTTTTCTTTTTGGTAGACTGTAAGAGTATTCCCGAATGCAGGTACTTAATAGTTGTTATTGCTATTATTCTAATTAATTAAGGCACATACTTTGAATAATATGAATTGATTATATATACAATCTGAATTTATTTGAAAGTTGGTATTTTCTTTTTATAATTTTGTAGAATTTCTCATGTTCTTTCTCAGTAAGCCACATATCTGTTGGGTTTCTTTAAAGAAGGTTTTAAAACTGTTCACTTTAAGAATGTCCTTTTTACTTTTGAATTCTAAAGAAAAATAGCATTAATGATCTGATTTGTCAAGTTAGCATTAGGTTAAAAATTGGGGTCATGCTATATATGCACAGTTATTTTCCTATATTTCATTTTATGTTTTATTGTGAGCATTCTACCATGTTATTAAATATTCTAAGTAAATGTACTTATTGACTGTATAATGCATCATTTCAGGGTTGTAATCTTCCTTCATTTCTTTATTCCTGTAATCATCACTTACTGAAGTATTGTTTCATGTAGTATATGTGTGTGAGGTATACTTTTGTGTATATATTTATATGTGTCTATTGTGTCATGATTAAAATCTATTTCTTACTATGAATTAAGTTCAAAACTGTTTGAAAGCCACTTCCTAACTGATAGAGTAATTCTCAGACTATGTTTCCCTTCAGTATATTTTTTCACAAAGGTAAATCATGTTGAGATGAACCTCAAGGAAGGCACCTTTGATAGGTTTAGCAAGTCTAAGTTATGTGGATAGGAATTAGGATTATCCTACAATAGAATGATTAAATATATGATAAACATATTATTCTTGATTTTGTTGTATGACTTAGGGAAACTACTCTACCTACGTTAGGCCTCCTAACTTGTTCTACTTCCCTGAGTCCCTATCCCTCTGTTTTACTGCAGCAGCTTAGGACTTGGGAATCCTTTAAATTAGGAGCCCAAGAAAATGGCTGTTATACTTGGGTATGTTATTTCTGCCTTTGATCAGCTAACCTGAATCTTATGCTGTCATTCCCATTGTGTTCTCTGTATTGTCAAAACTGAGCTATGTCTCATATATGAGCAGTTTCAGTTAAAAAAATCAGAATAGTGGCCCCCACTTCAAAAACATTTCACCTTATATTCCTGCACAACAGTAGAGAAAATGGAAGCTTCAGACTCCTTGAATCTTATTTTTTTGCATTAACACCTAGTACACCCCACAGACACATGGTCTGATAACTCCTCTTTTATAGAATTTCTACAATTCACTATTGTGATTCACCATTTCCAATGTTAGTAATTTACAACAATGAACTATGAGCTGATATCCAGACTGGGTGATACAGAGGCATTGTTCAATCTACAGCAAGTGGCAAAGAGTACTTGAGGGATACATTCTCTATATTCTGTAAGCCTCTTAATGATCCTAAGTGCTCTGAGTGTTTAGAGGAAGTTCAAAGGCACTGAATCAATTGTACATCATTAAAAAATACAATACATAAAACTTGGGAGCTGAAGGAATGGTGTCTGTTTTCCTACTTCATAGACTGCAAAGACTGAAGAGGTGGCATGATGGAAGGGTGCTGAAGTAATGCTCTTGTTTCCTGAAATCATGGGATGAATGCGTGTTGATAACATGGTTCCATGTTACCTGGATAAGGATGAGTGAATTCAGGCATGTTTGGGATCACAAAACATCTCAATATATTGTTCTTTTCAAATGTCTCACATCATTCAGCACAACATCAAACATCTTTAGATAATACTACTTCTTATTCAATTCTTAAATTCATGAATATAAATATATATATATGAGAAGACAGAAGCTCTGTGACCACAAAATCTTTTATTTATGAATTTTTTTAAAGAAAGAGTAATTGGGTATTTTTGAATCTTTTTTATAACAAACTACTTCTTTTGTCATAATAGGAATGATGAATCCATAATTACTAGAATAAACTTATCACAATGCAGATTCAAGCATTCAACTCAGAAAGTTGAATTATAATGTAGGTATATAAGACTTAGAGGCTAGGTCATTCCTAACATATGCTATAAAATATGATATATCAGTTGATCATCATTTTTAAGTTCCATATTTGTGAATTTACCTTCTTACTAAAATTTATTTGTAGCTCCAAATCAATATCTCTGGTGTTGTTGCAGTGATTCAGAAATGTAGAATGCAAAAAATTGAATCTCTTCTGTGGATAAGTTCTCAACTGAGATAGAACAAGGTGGCCCTCTGTCCCTGTCTTGCTCTCATGCTAAAGTGAGTAGAGGATGGAGGTAAGAGGAGCAGCGATATGTAGTGCAAGAAGTTCCATATCTGGAGCTAGTTGGGCTGTATTCAAATGCCAACTATGGTACCTATTAGCAATATGACTCCAGGCAAGTCACTCAAAATTTCTGAGGCTTGTTTTCTCTTCAGTAAAAAAAAAAAAAAAAGATCTACTATTCTGACTATAAGTAAGGCTATAAGAAAGATTATGATCTATATAAAATAAAAATACATGTCTGTCTACCATTTACCTACCTAATTTCCTAAGAGTTATCCAGTATTCCCTATTCATTATGTCAGTATTTGTAGATAATTTATAGAATATAAATACTATGAATAATGAGAACTGAATGTTTTATGCACATTGTGTGTGTGTGTGTGTGTGTGTGTATGTGTGTAAGTACCTCTCAGTGAAAAAATAGACAGGAGGTAATAACTAGACATTGACTTCAGTTCCATTTCTATCAATAGGCTCCATTGATCTGTGAGCTAAGTTACTTTCCTCTATGCCCCATAATTACCTAACATGTAAAGTTAGGGTAAAGGTGTCTGCTCTCTATACAAGAGGTTATTGTGAGGATAAAATGTGTTTAACAAGCATGAGCTTCCTTAGTTACTTTTAAAGCACTCTAGTAATGGGAGACATGATTTTCTTGCTCTTTTGCAGGCAGCAGAAGAAACCAGGAGAAATCAGAAGTCATAATTTCTGGTTACTCTGTTGGAACTCTAATCTATGGTGGGCTGTTCTAATTCAATGTTTATTCATTTGCTAATTTTTTCTGTTCAATATTTCAATGAAGTTCTATTAAAAACTGATTATGTGCCCAGACCTATACAAAATGTGAAAAATACAAATGAATAATCATGACCCTGATTGCAAGTTTCTTACTGTGTCTGGTTCCTAGGATAGAACTGTTTCCTAGGATAGGGGAAGCCAAGACTTCCATTCTTCCACCAGACCCAAATTCTTCACAAGGTTTTGGATCTCCACCCAACTGTGAAGTCTCTCATACTCGTGTTAGTTATCATTTATATGTGATTGTACATGTGTGTGAATGGGTAGAGTGTGCCCACAGAAAGAAAAGCGAATGCAAAATATCCTGGTACATCTGCCGATGCGTTCTCTTCCATGCTTCTCTTCATTTATACTCATTCCCTTAGAGTAACAGAGAATGTGTGATTCTTTCTCTAGGTTCTCAGGCATATCTTTTCATGCCAGAACTACTAATATATGGAAATTCACACATGTCCGGATGATGATTGCTGAGAGTAAAATGCATCAGCTGAACAAACTGTATGTATTTCAGATGTGCTCTGTGTGCGGCATGTTGCACTTTTAATGTCCAGTGCCTGGCCAGAGGTTCCAGTATAAATAAATCCACTAATATGATTCTCTTGTGTCATTATTTATCTAACAACTTCAATCCTGTGATCACAATGAAAGCAGTTCTTAAATAAGTTGTGTGTAAATGAGTAAAAATTTATTTTAAGAGGTTATTGCAATACCTTTTCAAGTGATCTTGATGGTATTTGTAAAACAGGGAAAGTGCAGACTTCTCTGGAAATTACTTTGACCCAAGATTTAAGTGAACAGAAAATTTGTATTAAAAGAACAATAGAAAAACTTATTATTATGAGTCCAATACTTCTACATGCATGATGAAATGGAACTCCTCAGTTTTGAATTATTTGTATGGTGACATACAGTTAGTATAAAATATATAAAATATACTTTGCATCTCTTCCTTCTATCTTTTCCTTTGCTTTTTTCCTAATTGATAGCAAATTTTTTCATTCATTTTTTCATTCTTTCATGCATTTTACTAAGAGAATTAGAAGCCTACAGTGTTCCGGCTGCTATCAGAACTAAAGTTCTTTTCCTGTAACATGTCCATTTGGGACAAGTTAAGGTAAATATCTTCAGCAGAAAATGAGGTAGATATTTTCTGGGTAGTTTTTGGTATTATATGTCTGCTAAGTTCTGGTAGTCATTCACTTTTATTGAATTTTCAAATATTTTTTCTCTCAGCCTATAAAAGATTAAAAAAATTGTAGCCAGAATATGGGTGGGGGTTCGTGTTCTATTTGCTGTTTAGTTTAAGATGGTATTCCTGGCATCTGGCAGGATGGTGAGAAGGCAGAGTCTGGCTTTGATGTCAAACTGACTAGATCTGGACTCTATCTATCTATCTATCTATCTATCTGTCTGTCTGTCTGTCTGTCTGTCTGTCTGTCTGTCTGTCTGTCTGTCTGTCTGTCTGTCTGTCTGTCTGTCTAGACTAGGTCTTGCTATGTTGCCTGGGGTTGTCTCAAACATGTAGAATCAAGTGATCCCTAGCCTCAGCCTCCTAGGTAGCTGGGATTACAGGTGCATACCACCACATCCTCTGACTGACATTTTCTAACCACATGACTTGAGACAAGTCACTCAATTCTTTCACAACTTGCCTTTACTGTCTATAAAGTGAGAATGTGATGTCTAGTCATAGGGAGCTTCTGGGTGAGAAGTGAAAGCCCATAAAGCACATAGCACAGCACTTGAACCATGTTAATCACATAATGTACTTGATGGAGGTCAGTTGTTATTCTTGATGTTGGATAATGAAAGCAGATTGATTTGTTAGCATTTACCTAATTACTAATATTTTTTGTAACTCCCAATCAATATCCTGGTGCTTACATCATTCACAGCATGCAGAGTGTATAAAAATTGAATCTCATAGGATAAACTCTGCCAGAAATTTTATAGTTCTACCAATATGACATATAATGCATGTTTGGATAGTGCAGAGTCCAAGAATTATTTCTAAAGCCTGAAAATCCAGTATAGAACAGTAGAATGGGGCATCTTATATTCCATAATGGGAAAGTTACCACTTGTAGCTGTATCTCTAAGGACAAAAATAATAAACTATAGAAATATCAGGAAATGGTAAAACACAGTGAAATGAAAATATAAGAAAAAACTGGTGGAATTTCACTCCTGTTCTTGTACCAGGGAATGTATTGAAGGTTTCTCACAGTAAGTCTGAAACTAACCCTGATTAGAATCACTTTTAAAAAAATACGCATCTTGTTTTTTAAAAATACACATATTATTTCTACATGAGAGGTATTTCTAGTATATAGAGTATCTCCTTATAAGCTATATAGAATATAAATGATATAAAATAAATTTGACATCTATATTCGGATTTTTTAGATCGGAATATTCTGGAATGTTTATTTCAAAAGCCTCCCCACCAGCTCGTAATTTGTATGCAGCCAGTTTAATACCAATATGTAAAAAAATTTAGCCTACTGTACAATAAGTCTTCAGTTAACATTGTTTATAGTTCCTGCATATTGTTACTTTAGTTGAAAAGACATTTATAATAAAACCAAACTTATCATAGGCTGCTTTATATAAACAAGAGTGAAGTTCCTGCAGCATATCTCTCATCATAAAAACACACCACACTTCTGGTATATTTACACAATGGAACATTATTCAACAATAAAAAAAGATAAACTTATAGCAACATGAATGGGGCTAGAGAGAATCATACTAGTGGAAATAAGCCAGAGAGAAAAAGTAAATACTGGATGGTCTCACTCATACATGAGTCATAGGGAAAACAAAAGAACAAGAAAAAATTAGAACTAACAACTGAACTAAAGCATACAGCAAAGGAGTGGGAGGGGGCTTGGGTGAAGTCAGGGGAGGGATGAGCACAAGGAATCAACATGGTGGTTCATGGGTGACATGGTTGTGGGAAAACTTCCGGTTATACAATGGTTAAAAAATATATGTCTATAATCAATAAAAAGAAATAAGAAAACACACTGCAGTTCTAAAGAAAGACCAGCAGTGCATTTAATATTGAATAATATGTAGTCATTCACCATGCATTCATTCCTTTTCCAACCCGCTTATTCTAGCACAGTGTTGCAGGCAGAGAATCTATATCGGTCATAGCTCAGGGTATAAAGTGGGACCCAACTGAAATATTTTAAGAAAACCCACTCAAAATGGAGAGAAGCATAAATTCCACAATGGCCCTACCCCAGCCAGGAATTGATTTCTTTCTTCTCAGCATCAGAATGAAATGACATTGAATGAAGTGACATTATTTGAACACCTGCTGCAGTTGGTGGTTGATAAACAATTGTCATTATTTGGTAGACATTCTGGACCAAGCAGAAAAGATAATTTATTTGCAGGCATCCTAAGACCTGTATATCCTCACTTACAGACTGGTGGCATCAGGAGACATAAAGGAAAGTGATGTGAAAGTCAATACCTTGTGTGATAGATCCTTTACTCTCTGTACATATCTGGACATATCATCTCAGAGCTTAGAAGACATCTCACCTCTCATGCTTTAACAACTGTTTCTGCTTTTATATGTAAAAGCTCCAGTAAACTTCTGACTCATGGGTATAATGCCTGGTTTGACAAAAACAATACAACAACCAAAAAGCCCATGTAGCTGAAAAACAGGAAAAAAATGCAAACACCAGCACAAACTACCGCCTCAGGAAAAAGTAGTTTGCTTGGTGTTTTAGACACTTCATTTTGTAACCAGCCTTTTGTTTTGATGACTAGAAAGCCCAGAGCTGTTCATGGTTCAGTGACTGCACACAGGATGTTCTGCCAGGTGTTTTATGTACTCAGCTCACTCTTGGACCCTTGGCATCATTGTCCCTACCCTTATTTACCCTTTGCCATTATACCTTCAGTTATCTATTCTTTATCCTCGGAGACTATATATAGTGCAAAGCAAGGTCATTTTGGAACAAGTTGGGATTTGAGCATAAGATATATATGATAGGCAATTGGTGCATAGGATATATTTGCCATTTAGTAGACAGAGTCATAGAAACACAGAACATCGTGATGCCATTTTCTAAGTACAAGAATGATAGCGTGTGTACAGCGTTACAAGGAAGTCTGTAGGGGAGCCTCCTGAATTGCTCAGTGTAGCTTATTCTGTGCCTCTTACGTAGAAACTGGTAATTGTTTGAGGCCTGAAGTTACAACCTTAGCTCCAAGGAGTTCTTATCTATGGGGGAGACAAATATATGAGCAAAGAGCTGTTCTCTAATGTGATTCATTTTAAAAGTGAGGATATATAAAATGCTATGAAAACATAGGTGAGGGGCAATTAATTATGTCTAGAAAAGGAAGTCTCAAAGAGAGAGAGTTACGGAGAGGTGATGACATTTCGGCTTGATCTTGTGCATAACAAATGACTTCCTATAAGGTATTTTCCACCTGTTTTGAATTAACTAACATGATTAGGTCTGAGAATTTATAAAGGTCATCACTACGAGAATGGAAAAAGTGGATCATTCTTATAAAATAACCACTTATAAAGTGCCAGCTTGATTTTCAATGGCTACCAGAATGAGTTAGTGGTGAAGATCATAAAAATGACAGTTCAGAAGCATACATAGGGAGAGATGATGAGGAATTTGGCAAAAATAGTGCTAACAAATAATTATTTGTAATTGTTTATGTACAATAAATATAAAATAACTCACTTCCTATTATACTCTATTGCCTCTTGGTTAGTGTTTGACTGATGTCAGCCTAACTATAGGGTAAGACTATTTTAACAAACTAAATGTACATGTTGCTAGCACTGTGTGAAAGAAACCATGCTAAATGTACTTCATTTCCTTTTTGGGTCCACTGCTAGACTCTATTTCCGCTAACCCTAAATTGATAGCTACCAATTCCAGAACTGGCCTATGTAAATCTCTCATGCCCCATCTTTACTCTCTTTCCCTTCCATGTGCTGAAGACCATGGTGTCAGCAGACAGTGGTGTCAGATATCAAAAGAGCTTGGTCTGGGTAGGTGGGGAGTCAGTGGGGGGATGGTATACTTAGAAGAAAGCTCTCTAGAAAAGTTGTCTAACTAGGAACATTTGCTTTGGATTTTGCATGAACAAGACATTATTATGTTATGGTATGCTATGTGAGGCACCCCACTTTGGGACAATTTATTATAGCAGTTTTGAACCTCTGTGAAACTATATCAACACTTCCATTTTTACATTTACCTCCTTCAACTCCATTTAATCTACTGCATAATCGTATAGCACACTGTGTAATACAAGAACTTGTCAGAAAGTACATGAATCAGCTTTCATTTATTGAACAAGGTTACTATTGCAACTATAATCTGATCATAATCTAGATCTATTTCACAATACACTCTATTTCTAGAACTATAATCTATTTCATGTTTATGAAATAGAGATCATGAAAACAAGCAGATGTTTCAGTTCTCAGAGGAGCTACTTTATATTAACCATGGCTTATGTGACACTGTATGGTGCACCTCGGTCTCTTCCCTGTGTCTGGTACAGGACACATATAGATCATGAGGGGAGCCAGCTCTGCTGTTGTGGTGTGAACATGATCAGAAGAAGGATCGTTGCTTGGTATCAGTCTTCAGAGACCTGAACTTATTTGGCAGAGTAGTAAGTTTTAAATAACTGTTTCCATTTGTGAGTTCTGAAAGGCTTTCCACGCCTTCTAATGCACTTGAGTAAGCAATTTATTCACTCAAGCATATTTTATAAATACCTCCTGTGTATCAACAAGGCATGACTTTAGTCAATTGAGAACAATAAAGTCAACAATACAGATTTGGCCCTGCCCTTAAGAATCTTCTAATCTAGTAGTAAAATCAGACATTCAAAATATAGTAGTGAGTGTTCCCATGGAGACAAGATGGGGTATGTTGCATTTATTTTCAGCATTTTCTCTTCTTTTTGCACAAAAAAGATTTCCATTTCTTTATGTATAAAGAAATTTTATGTATTTCCATTTCTTTATGTATAAACTTAAATTCAATTATTAGATTCCCTTGATTTTTTTTTTCCTCTCCTTAGTCATGATGGGTGGGTGTGATATGGACAGAAACAAGGTGTGAGTGGAGGTAGTATTTTGTTTTGCATATGCTGAATCATTTTAAGGTTCTGCTGGGACCAAGTTTCTGCATTTATCTGTGGATCAGTGGTCAAAGCTTTCTTTGTAAGCAGTTACAGATTTGAGAGAATTTCTTTTTTGTCCCTGTCACTAGGTTACTTGTCAGCCAGGCCTTGTTAATATCTTTGTTAATTCCTTAGTAAGGAATAAAAAACAGTGAGTTGTTGAACCTGTAAATCTGCATTTCTCACATTCATGCCTCAAACACATTGCTTGCTTACTTTGCCCTGAGATTAATTTCTTTATGATCACTTATTGTTCCTGTTTTTTCCTTGAAAACACTTTCAGGGGCTCCTGCACTATTTAATTATCTCCAAGTATGTAGTGGCATTTTCAGTGCCTTCCCTTCTTGTCTGGTGTAGAATTTCATCAATAGCAGCTCTCTTTCTTCTCATCACATGTTCAAAGTCCTTTATGTTCTCTCAGTTCCCCATTCTCCAGTAGGCTTCTTCACTCCCACATTTTTTGTCATCCTCCAAAGATGTCCCAGGGCTTCTCATTGAGTAGGTTTTCTGGACTTGGGTTGTCTTAGAGAAATTCTATTGTCAAGGATTGGAGCTGAATTCATTTACAAGATAGGTGGGACAGCTGAGCTCAGCACCCATAGGTTGGTCCTAGAGGAGATTGCAGCAACCACTATCAGAGGTCATCTGTGAATCTTAAGATAGTAGACTTGGGAACTTCCTCAGCTCCTCTCTGTGTGATTTCTCCCTGGAGGACCTTTCCTCAAAGTCAGAATTATTTGACCTGCTACCTTCTGAAGAAGTTGTATAGTGGGGTGGGAATGATTGAGCCATAGATATCCAAGGAGGCCAGTAAAAGTCTAGCCTCTTCTTTCTGGCTGCAGTTAGTCCTGTTTCAGCATTGCCTGGATGCTAAAAAAAAAAAAGCAGAATTCCAGGCCCGTGTCAGACCAATTAAAGTGGACTTTTCAGGGGAAGCCGCAGGGCATAGATAATTGTACTTTGACAGTTATTCTGTGTAGGTGACCAGTGTGAGAGCCACTGCTTCACAGATGGGAGGACAGTCTATGAGAAAATCCTATATTCAGCCTGTGGCTGCCATGGTCAAAGTAACTTTCATTTCTTTGTTGACACTAGTGTTCGACCTGCCAGATGCCATGAGGATAGCTGGGAAGGGTGTCCAAGGAGTGATAGAGTGAGAGCAGATCTGGAAGGTACTTCGTGAAGGTGTGGTCCTGGACAATCATCAAGGAAAGAATAAAGTTTCTAAGCTGGGGAGTGACACAGTTATCCTCGATATCCTCCCACTCTTTTCTAGAGCCTTGGGTACTGACAGATAACCCTGAAGCATTATAGTCCTGGAAGCCTTTCACTTCTTGTCTGCCACTCCTGCTGCTACTTCATCTACACGTCTACGTTTGTCTGAAATCACTGTAACCAGGAGTAAGATACTGAAAAATACAAAGAAACATATAATCTTCTTTATTTATTGTCACTTTCTAGGTTTTTACTTTTGTATGTTTTTTATAATATGATCTAAAATGTATTTTATAAGTAAAAATACATTCACATAACATGTATACTTATAAACTGATCATAGACATTTTCAAAATGTTTTGTCATCAACTAGCTTGACCATACAGCAACCTGATCCTCTACACTCTAGCTAACCACTAGCTCCTTTTACCCAATGATTCTCTAAGGCCTGGGAATTTTGAACTGTGGACTCTCCCAGGGTTTTAATGAATTTCCTTTTGATGCTTGTCCAATGGAACAAGCATTGCTATTTGACATTTTGAATTTCTCATTTCAGCATGTGACCTTGTAGGGTGTTGTTTTGAAGTAATCAAATCTTTTCTTAGTCTAGTGAACTTAACCCTTGCCTGTTTTTTTTGCTAAGGTTGCGGTCAATGAAATGCTTTGGTTTTTATATAACCCACCAGAAAATTAAACCAAATCCTCAATTAAAAGTCCATCCTCTTTTACTCCCGCCTAACTCAAATTATTTTTGTGTAGTTTTATGAATTTGACGCACAATGTTTATATTCTTAGCTTCATGAACTCCTGCCAATTAAATATATCCAAGTAATCATTATATATCAAATACCTGTCTATTCACATAAAGTCCAGTATTTTCAGCTATGTTAATTATATTATGGCAAAGTATTTTCAGATATGTTTCACCGAGAGTCATTTAATTTTTTTTCTAGTTGGGCACTTTTTGGTCTAAGGATCATTTTTTTTTTTTTTATAATAGATCTGAATTTATATGAGTTCGTTACTATTTCCCAGACAACCTTGTCACAGACATAAATCGTCTCATTTCAGCAGCAACAGTAAATAATTGGGCCCCTGAGACATTGTTTTCCATCTTCTCTGCAGAGAGCTCCCTACAACCTCTGGGTTCTCCCCTGGGTGAGCAGGGTGATGGTGCAGTTGCCTCTGGCCTTTTCATTTATTATTTATTTCATTTATTGCAGGACTCAGAACAAATTGGAACTGGCAAAAAATGGAGAGAGAGGTTGTGGAATGATAATAATAATGTCTAAGGTTCCATGATTACCAGAAACTGTGGGAAGAGCAGAAAGGGAAATGAGAACAAGAAAAGAAAAAAAAAAATTAAAAAAAAAAATCTCAAATCAGAATACTTAAAAAAATGCTTGCAATCTGGTGAATTTGCCTGTCTCTATAACAAAAGGCTAGTTTAATAAAGTTTTTTTTTTGTTTTGCTTTGATTTTGTTAGTGAAAATGCAGTCTTATTGCTGGGAGGCCAGGGGAGAGGAGTGCTGGGTCTAAGCCAGGAGCTCTATCAGGAAGTTGACACACTTGCTGTATTGCCTCCCTGGGGCTAAGCTTCTCCCCTCTAAGCCTCAGTGTTTCCTGCAGTAAACACCCTTGGACTGATTACATTCCTCAGTCCCTAGAGTATGAAAGGGTCAGCTTACTACTAAGTTATAAGAAAGCTTTCTCCTTGGCTTCTGGTTGATGAAATACTTTCCAGTTTGTGCACCAGTATTAATTTGCTGCAAGAGTTTAATTACAATTCAGTAGCTTTTAGCATACAGCATTCATCTTGGACCATTTCTTTTAAAAACAGGGAGCTTTTAAATAATTTGATATCAATTGGTGTCAAGTAAGATTTTATTCAAAGACAGCCTAAAATATTGAAGTGCCTATTTGGTTCAGTAGCCAAAATAGGGTAAATATTTAATAAAGTATCTATCTTTCTGTCTGTCTGTCTACCCATACATATATGCATTTATCTATTTTCTGTTTTCCAGATTATTAAAATTTGAATGATCCTTGTGGTCATGGAGTTTAGTGGTTTAACTGGTAATATGGGTGCAGTAATAGGTAGGTTCTGTTATTATTTATATTCTTCAAATAAGGAAACTAAAGTCCAGAAAGGTGAAATAGTGTGCTGAATCACCCAGCTAGAACTAACATACAGGTCTGTCTAACTCCAAGACTGTTCCTAACCACCACGAGACTGTCTTTTAGGTTACTCTTTGAAAGCATTAGTTATCTTTTGCTATGTAACAATTCAACAAAATACTTAAAAGAACAATAATTATTTATTTCTTCCTTGTTACCCAAGGACAGAGGAGTGAATCAGAAAAAAGAAAAAATCTTACAGATAGTTACATCTAATACATATAATAATATGCAGTTATATAAAAATGTGTTATATATACAAAACTGTTCAGCAATTAAAAAATGAAGAACTCTTGTCACTTGTGACAGTATGGGATGAACTGGAGAGGATAATGTGAAATGGAATACATTAAAAGGAGAAAGACAAATATTGCATGGTTTGTAGACTATAAAAAAGCAAAACACAGGGCCAGACAAAACCAAACCAATCCTTGACATCTGACTGAAAAGCTGAGGCAACCCAAAGTGGAGATTTGAGAGATGGGAGTTTGAAGGGAGAGAGTCCAATAAAACATGATGGAGGGTTATTGGAAGATTTGGGGCTTTAGTGGGCACGTAGTGTGAAAACATATAATTGTAGAGGTTTGAACTTACAGCCCTTACAACAAATACAATGATGTAAACTAACTTTACTGCAATAGATGGAATTAAAAAAATACTTAGCAGTTCTGATTAGATCATTCCCACTCAGGGTTTCTCATGCTACTACAGTCAGATGTTGACTGAAACTGTAGTTTACTGGGTCTGGAAGATGTACTTCCAAGGTGGCTCATTCACATGTCTTGTAGATGAGTGCTGCCTGGTGACTGAGCTATTCGGTTATTTTCCATGGGGCTCTTGAACATCTTCATGACATAGTGACTAATTTTCTCTAAAATGTATAATTCAAAAAACGAAGGCTGAAGCAGTATTTCCTTTTATGATCTAACTTAAGAAGTAATAAACTATTATACTCCTTCTGTTGCTCACACAGCCCACCCTGATTCAACATGTCAAGGATTATACACATTCCTACATATGAATACCAGGAGGCATGAATCACTGGGGCCATCTTGGAGGCTAGTTACTGTAGCAAACCACTACTTTACTCTCCTTTTTTCACTATCACCTCTAGTCTACTATGCTTAGTGAATACTGGTCTATCATATACTTTCGAAAAATAGTTGTGTAGCCCTTGAACTATAAATATTTGGTTTCAAGAAAGTAAAGAAACACCATTTTTTTTAGCTGTGGCTAAAGGCATGTTTTACCAAAGATCCAATTTTTCCTTCTGCCTTTTCTTTTCAAATATTGCTAACAATCCTGTAATCCAGTGATTATATAGGAAACTACACAGCTGAAGCAGCACTAGCTGGATCCATTGAGAGACACAAGAATAGATTTGGCTAATTGGTCTTTTTCAGTTGACCGGCATTTTCCCCAGGAAAGCTCTACACATGCCCTTAGCCCTAGAGACAATCATGAAACAGGTCTCTTAGATACTCCATTTCAGAGACAGCTGTGAGTCAATGTACAAAGAACTATAAATACCACATGCATTAATGTTGGCTGGTGGATATATAAAGATAGCATATTGAAAACTGTCTCTTTGGGAAGAAGGCCATTTTATTTTGTCATCTCTCATTTACTAATATTCTTACCCTCTTTATTACTTAATGAAGATAGGCCACGGAAGCACTAGTTAGAACTGGAACTGTGTCTTTCCAGAAATGATGCCTGATATGATGTTTAAAAATACAATACCCTCCCATCCCCTGCTCCTTTCTTGTTCCAAGGATGTCATTATCAATACGAATATAAATTTTTCATTTCTGGAGCCATTACAATATACAGGCAATAGATTTTTCAATTTTTCAAGTTCCACTGAGTATATTAGCAAAATTATCTGGCTGTCAGCAGGCATGTGGTGACGCCAATAGCATCTCTGATTTTGATTGTTCTGAATCTTTTTATTACTACAGCTCTCTGGTGGACAAAAGACTGAGGATTTAGTTGCAAACCCTCCTTGTCACCCCTTCCTTCTTTACATTTTCTCTATTCTTTCTTATTCTCTTGTCACAGTCATTAAAGGATGAATGTTTAAGGCAGCCTAAGAGAAGGGGATGTATATTTCTTTGGTAAAACTGTGAGCTTTTAAAAAGCATACGTTAAGATGCTTTATCTTATTAGTAATTTTAATATCCCTTTAAGTTTGGGAAGAAATGAAGAGGTTCTTGACCACACCTTAGGAACATACTTGGGATAGAGTCATATTCTCTTGTAGTTTAGTGATGATTCTGAATTCAAAACAACTGATCTATGCCAGTTTGAAGTCTCTATTCTTTCATAATCATCACGAACTACAAATGGTGTGCATGCCTTTGGAATGAATTTCAGTTTTCCATGTGGCCCAGCTTGGAAGGATCCAGGGCATATCATCATAGCAAATTAGAATCAGCAAACATTCTTAATTGAACAGGTGAAGTCTCTTGGACCAAATATAATATGTCAGGAACCTAGAATGACAGATTTGGGAGGTAGCTTCAGGGCCTACTCAGCAACGCTGATGTCAGAATGCAGAGAGAGAGGGCAAGTGTGAGATTTGGTATCTCAAAGCTGAAAGTGATGGGTGAGCCTCACATCAATATTTCTGACTTTTCATCGGGAATTCTCCCCAATACATTGTGTTATTTCAGAACAAAAAAGAAGAGATTAATTAATCCGTTTTCTTTAAATTTAGGCTTTCAAGGATAGAGACTAAAGAAAAGAGTTTTTTGTTTGAATGTTTGAATAGCTGGTGCAAGTAACTAGCTGTATAGATCGAGTTCAACAAATGGCTCTTTGCTGTGATTTGTTTATCTACCGAGCATGGTATTGTAACATAAAATCAAGAGTGCTTTATTATTATATTATCTTGAAGACATCCTCATCAGTTGGTCCAAGGTCCTTAATATCTGTATTAGTTTACTACTGTCACTGTGAACAAATTACCACAACTTAGTGGCCTAAAACAACACAACACAAATTTATTAATCATAAAATTCAGATGTTGGAAACATGAAAAACAGAACTAGATCAGCAGGGCTAGTTTCTTTTGGAGACCCTTGGGAGAATCTGTTCATTTCCTTTTCTATCTTGTAGAAGTTGCCTGCACTGGCATCATGCTAACCTCTGTTTCTTCATCAAGTCTCTGACTCTGATACTTTTGTCTTCCCTTTTAAAGGGCCCTTGTGATTGCATTGGCCCTCTGAACAACCTAGGATAACCTTCCCATCACAAGATCTTTAATTACATCTGTAGAACCCATTTTCCCAGCAAGACAGCAAATTCAACAGGTTCTAGAGACTAGAACATAACTCTCTTTGGGGTGGGAGTTACTATTCTGTTACAACATCTAAATTTCAGTGAGAGAGTGAGAGTCTTGCAGTGTCTGATTCCAATTGGGTTACTGTGAGGAGCCTTTTTTTTTTTTTTCAACCTAATGGAATTTCTTCATCTGCAAACAAGCAGATAGAAATAAGAGTCAGAATATATTTCACGCTTAGTATATTTACTTAGTCTCAGTTCTTTTAAAAATATTATGATGTTCTTTTCCTCTCTGGTTGCCACTTCAGACAATGGCCACAATAACACAGTATCTGGCCAGGAAGCTCATGACCAATCAACTGCTTCAGTGATTGGTTATTCGTAACAAATGGTCATTGATGTCCTTCACCCTGGGAAAGCAACAGTGCCTAATACAAAATTTCAGGGGAAAGTAACTAAATCTATATGACCATCATGATATCATCTTTGTATTTGGATTCAGAACCTATTTTGGAGGTGGCAAGACAACTGGGTTTGGCATGATTTACAATTTCTTGGATTATGCAAGGGAAAATGAAATTGAATATACAGACTTGCAAGACATGTATGTGTTAGAAGAAAAAAAACCTCAAGCGAACAGTGAAAGGAGCACAAGAACAGAATGAAGAAAGTCAGGAGGGCTGCCAAGGCCAATGCTGGTGCTGGCAAAAGAAGGAACAGAGATTCCCTGGGGACTTAATCTGTAGTGGTTGTGCAGATTTTCATGAGAGGATTAACAAATTAAAATCTTGAAGAAGAAAATATTATTGCACACTTCCTTTAAGACAATGATAGTGTCACAGGCTGAGGTACAGTGATAAGCAAATGCTGTCATAGGACCCATCTTGAAACCATAGAGAAGGCAATCCTTCATCATATGTAAGATTGGTACAAAGAGCTGTGACTTTCCAGGTTGGAAAGCATTCTGTTGTAGAGCGAGGCAGGGGGGATAAGGGAGTATGTTGCAAGTAGAGGGACCAACCGCTGCAAAGGGAAATGGGAGGAGAATATGTGCAATGGACCTGAGGAAGTAGGGATAGTAAATATACCCCAGGTACTCTGTGTCAACAGTTTAACACACATGCTCCAAACTTCTCCTTAGGTAAGTGGCCTCAGACAAGTCACTTAAACTTTCTGTGCCTCAGTGTCCTCAGTGATAAAATGAAAGTAACAGTTGTAACTCTCAAGGAGATGGTGGATCAGATTAAAAAAATGTATGTGTAACCACTATACACTACACACTGAATGGATCTTAGCAATTGTCCTAGTCAGCATCTCCTTTGTGCATCAACTTCATGATGTAGGACTATTAACTTTTATGTAGATGGAGAAACTGGGACAGAGATTAAGTAATTTGTTGAGTGTCAGTGCTAATGATTTGTGGGGCAGGAAGTGGAACTCTGCCCATGTGAGGCTGGGGCTCTCTACTCTGGTTTCCTCCCTTAGAGGTGGGTTTTAGGGATGAATGAAATAATGTTGTTGATTTATAAAGTGATCCTCAATTAAAACAAAGACTTGTGATTATTCATATTGCTCTCTTAACTACTATTTCCTCTTCTATTATTACATTATGACAAAGACAGTGTAAGCTGACTGAAGATGAGACATTTTATTTCTTTCTGATTCATTTTCTTGGTAAATAAATATCAATAATTGCTAAAGGGAACAGGAATGCATGGGACATGCAAAATCCACTTGTGTCTTCATTGCTTTGTGGCCTGGATTCCTTTTAGCCTGGATGCCTGACTTCATTTTAGCCTGGATGCCTGACTTTGTTTCTGAGGTAAGAGTAAGGGCTGGAACAGCTTACTTTCTTAAGCTCTTATAACCCAGAAATCCAGTGGTGATGTATTTTAATTATCTGAGATAACTAGATTGAAATAGTTAACCTATTTGTGGTTTGCCTAATTTCAAGGAAATGGAGAATAAAAATACATTTAATATTAAAATCATATATATTTAATTTTCTTTTGATAATTTTGACGATGCCTCCAAACTATGATGTTTCTCAAGATGCGCATGACTACCATGTCAGTCACCATGTCAATCACCATTGCCTTGATAAAGACATGAATGCCAACTTAACAGTCTTAGTAACAATCGTCTGTTATTTGAAGTCATCTCAGATAGAAATATGGATTCAATATTTTAATCCTATAAGTTTAGAACAATGCAGTGAGGGCTTTGAGTAATCTCTTTTTTATTTCATAATTAATATCAAAAAATAAAAGGATGGCATCTTAAGTGGAAAATGCATACTTCTCCAAATGCTTCGACTAAATCAAGCAAAACATGAAGTGAAGAGAAAGAGCTTCTTTTTTCTTAAATTATGGATTGTTTTTATCATTCCTGCAGATGTCTGTGTTAGAATACAAGTCTTTAGTCATTATGATGAGAGAAAGATATTCAAGGACAGATCTATTTTCATAAACACCCACAAAAAGTATATTTGGCTTTTTATTGTTGATATTTTAAGACTTTAGTATTTAAGAAGAGCCTAACATAAATTTGACATTTCTTAATTTCTATGATCCTGTATCTTTAATACCACCTGCAAACTGAGGGCACACATTTAACTGATGAGAAAATACGGCTTGAGCCACTTTGATAACTAATTGTAAATTTACGGATTCAGAATAGCTGAATTAAAGAAGATACTGACAGCTTGGAACTCAGATTTCAAAGTTGGAGCCAATAATGTATCTTGTGTATTGACTGAAATAATACAGTGAAATTTCTTTCTCTGTTAACAAGCTTCCTCCAGTCATAAAATTCCCTTTGCTATGCTGCAACCCCAATGTAGAAAGAAGAACATGTTCAAATATTGAAAAACTGTAGGCCATTACCTACTTTATCACTCATATCAAAGACACTGAAAAGATAGCACATGTACAATTGATGGATTATTCTCATCATGAAAGTCTGATGACCCCACTTGGGTTTTCAAACAAGGCATTTAATAACCACTGTCTTGTTAAAAGGTGGAAAATGATCTGGCTGGTGGCCTGATAGGACGAGGCTTTATTGATTTTACTGAGGCCCTTGACTTGGGAGATCACAGGCTTCTTAAGGGCAAACTTAAAAGGAAGCATTAAGATGGATGAGTAATTACCTGTGTGATGGATGTCATTCTGTAAACATCAGGATTGGGTAGCTTCTCCTTTGGGTATCAACTGATGGGGGAGGGAAAAACCATACACAAAGTCTTATTTCAAATGACTTTTAGTCCTTTTGCATATTTATTTAGCTTTGTTCTATTAGAAGTATTGGGTCTCGGTGATTTTTAAAACATAAACCTTTTTTAAAAAATTTAAATGTCCAAGAAAGAGATGGATTATTACAGATGCTAGAATGATAGAATGATGATTCAAAATGTTAGCAGAAAAAGAAGAAATCACCATAAAAGTCTATATTTCTATCAGGTAACTGAGCCTACCTGGGTGTGAGGCTTTCTGAAGTCTGGGGATCCCAAAAAACCAGGTTGAGTTTGAGATTATCTCAGGAAAGAGACCAATGATGTTAGACTGTGAAGGAGTGAGTGGGACCTGATCAGTTGGAGACATGAAGGAATCACTGGAGGTGACAACATGCCCTGAGCAGGCAGAAGTGGCACTGAATGCATAGCGGTCTGTGGGTTGGAAAACGGTGGCCCCTTAGACTGTGAATTATGATCTCAGCCCATCTCCTTGGTCCTTGTCCTCTTTGAATTGATCTCTTAATGGTGACTTAACCAAGTTCTGCTTAGGGTGGAGGAAGAGGTTGCATTTACTGGAAACCACTGGACTGTTGAGTTTGAATTATGCATGGAATTCCTGTGTTAAACTTGAATAGAACAACCCTTTTGACATAGAAAAAATAGATTTTTCCTTTTTTTGGATATAGTGGAAGTATGTGAGTTTTGGAATCAGACAGGGACCATCTGCTTTCCACTCCTGGCTCCTATCTGTGACACTGTGGTTATGTTGCTTAATTTCTCTAACCTTACCCTTTCCTTTTTAAGCTATCATTAATTTACTTATTTATCAAGATTCTATTGAGAAAATTTTATATATTTTGTGCTAGCATCACCACACTATATTATAAAGATCAGCAATGATTTCAACATGACTATTACCTTAAAAAAATTCCAGTTCATTTGCAACAGCCACATATGTAAAAAATAAAAAAGACTATTATTATAGGTGCTGTCATATACTGGATAGAGGATATAGTGAATAGAGTAATTACATTAAAAGGGTATGACTGAATTTTTCTGAATAGGGATTGTACAGGAATTCTGGAAATACTTCAGAGCATCTGGAGAGGAGCTTCAGAGAGAAGGAAATATGGAGGATAAGGGGGGTTTAATAGTAGGGGGAAGGGAATAGATAGCTGCATAACAAAATTTATTGGTTTATATGATCTTGAAACTCTATCATTGAAAATTCCTTGAAAGGAAAATGTATGGTATCATTTTTGATACCCATATTCATTTCATTTATCCTGGACAGTATTAAGTTGCCTTCTTGTGGAAATCACAAGTACAGATGGTCCCATAGTGTAGAAGCAATATTACAGGCCACCTAGGCTAGGGAGTATTACATGACTATTCAGTAACACATCCTCCATCACCACAAATGGGAGTCTGCTCTCTATAGGTATTTCTATTAGAAGACACTGTACCCCCAACTCATCTACACAGGCAGGAAGTTTTTGCTTTCCATGCAGTTATGGTTCTGTTGGCTTCCATTTTGTGGGCCAAAGAATAAGTTTTAGGGTAACATATAGCAGGGCAAGTCATTCACCTAAGTTCTTACTGTGATACATGAATTATTCATAAAATAACGTAGAGGTTTAACATGATTTACTCTAGATGAAAGCATCATAACAGTATGTGTGCCTTAGAAGAGGAGAGGAAATCCCTTGCTTTATTTCCTAATTGGAAATACATGTTTGAAAAGGTCAGATCCAAGAGTGAAATTATGGAGGTAAGGTTCTAGAAATATATATTAATGCTGTCATTAAATGAACTAATCATTTTGTACAAATGAGAGAAATGGATAGGAGGCTTCTGGGAGACATAGAGGAGACTACTCTGTTAAGTGTTGTAACAACTATATTGCAATTACATTTCAAAGATATGATTTTATATATTCAAGGAATACACAGGAGATTATATTTCTATCAGAGGAAATAGTCAACAACTAGAATACATTTTTCATTGCATGGATTTTTATATATTTGTGTATATTGACTTTTTCCCAGAGAAAAAAAATTAATACATAAGATATTTCACTCTGTCAGAAACAATCTATAGTGATGTATTGTAAAGAATGTTTTCCTTTTAACTGTTTTGTTCTCATTCTCTCTTATAAATGTAATAAACTATAATACTACCACAGGGTAACCTGTTTTATTATTGTTGCATGGCTAGAGATTTCTTGATAACACACAGAAAAGAAGAATATCAAATTCCAATTCAATTATGTATTTTTATTTTCATTATTCCTCTGTATTTAAGCTTGCTTCTCATTTTTTTGGCCTAGAACTTTTGATTCCAGAATATCCAGAATATGTTTTTTCATTACTAATATCTGTGAGGATAACATTGATTGGAAGGTCTACTCATATGGCCATGATGTCATGCAGGAAAAGAACTCTCTACAATGGATTATTTCAATGAGTCATTTCATGTCTGACTGACTGAGGTGGTACTGGTGCTTACTGTTGAAAGTAAGATTTCTCCTTCACTGTGTTCATGAGTACTAGTGCCTTGAGAACATCTGTCTAATGAAGAACTTTGGGGGCACAATTTTTATGAATAATATTTAAATCTGAATGCATGCAATGCTTTAATTAATAATGTGTATTTTTTCAAACTATATTCTTGAAATGTTGGAGTCCTATGTACTGAAAATCTAAGTTTCTTGAGATTAGTGAGAGTTGTAAAAGGAAGGTGCTCCAACTAGCTTTACAGGAGACAATGAAATGCCTTGTGAAAGACTTTACAATGGGTAAGGCTGTTAGCAAATCCTGGCCCTACAACCTTGTAAACTGTGCCATGTTATATAGCCTCTTTAACTCCTGCTTCTTCATCAGTAAAATGGGGTTAATCATATCTAATCAAAGCATAGTTATGAAGTCCTTACCCAGGACCAGGTGCATTATGAGTTTTAGCAAATGATGGTTATTATCATTAAGTGTAAATTCATGAGTAACTTTGAAATAATCTCATCGCTCACTTGAAAGTGAATGGCTAGTCTATCTGTAAATAACAATCTATTTTCAGAATAACCCTAATTAAGGATCTCTCAGAGTTTTGTTTTCACATAGTCTGATTATATGACTATGGTACTTCATCTAGCAATCCTGCAGGTTACTTGTCCACATGGTAAACTGACTTGAGTTGACATGACATTAAAATAATATTTTTCTGACAATATGTGCTTATTGTAGAAAATTTAGAAAATGCAACTGTCAAAAAATATGGAAAATATCTCCCTTCTTCCCATTGCTCAGACCTAAATTTTAACATTGGCATTGAAGTGTAAACCTGTCTAGTTCTTTTTATTTTCTTGTCTTGCCAAACATTCACATAATTATGTAATCTCAGGTATATAGTGGTCACATCTTCAAATGTGTACATATTTCATTCTCCCTCCAATAAAGCTTCAGTGTCAATAATCCTCTCACATTAACTTTCTTATCCACTTCTTTACCCACCATCCCTTCTAGTTGTAAACAATATATTTTTCACAGACTGTAAATTACTTTTGCTCTGCTTTGCCAGTTGTTTTCTTTGGTCTTTCATACTTTGCAAGTGAGTGAAACTATCCAATAACTGTCATTTTCTTTACCTTATTTCACTTAGCATAATCACCTCAAGAATCCATCCATTTTGCTCTAAAAGACACTATTTCTTCTTTTTTTTTAATTGCTGAGGAATATTGTATTTAGTATATTATATTCTATGTTTTCTTTATTTAACCATCTGTCAATGGGTATTTAGGTTGATTACATTATTTGGCTAGTGCAATTAATGCTGCTATAAACATAAGGGTGATTAAATCTTTTTATATTAATGTTTACTTATTCTTTGAGGAAAATACCTAGAAGTGGCATTATGAATCAGGCGCTATTCTAGTTTTTTTGATTTAAGATTCTCCATGCCATCTTTCATAGATGCTGCACCAAATTACAATCTGACCAATAGTGGATTAGTGCTCCTTTTCCTCCACATACTCACTGACATCTGCTGCTTCCAATCTTTTTACTATAGGCCATTCTCACAGGGATGAGGTGATAACTCATTGTGGTTTTGATTTGCATTTCTCTGACTATAAAGGATGATGAACATTTTTCATATGCCTGTTGGCCATTTGTATTTCTTCTTTGGATTTCCCCCTTACAATATGTGATGCTTAACATTTTTTTTTTTTTAAATATACCCATAGACCATCTGAATGTTTTCTCTGGAGAAGTGTATTTAGCTCTTCTGACCATTTTTTGATTGGATTATTTGTTTTTGTTGTTGTTGAGTTGTGAGTTCTTTATATATTTTGGAAATTAGCTCCTTGTCAGACGTGTGATATGCAAATATCTTCTCCCAGTTCATAATTTGCCTTTTTGTTTTTTGTGATGGTTTCTTTCATAGCACAAAAGCTTTTTAGTTTAATGCAGTCCCATCTGTTTATTTTTGTTTTTGTTTCCTTTGCTGTCAGGGTTGTGCCCTCATCTCTGCAGTTGATGTCTGGGAATGTTTTCTTTAATGTACTTTATGATTTCAGGTCTTATATCCAGGTCTTAAATTCATCTTGAACTAATTTTTTGTATGTTATATTTTGAGTTAAATAATCATCTAGTTTTTTTTTGCACTTGGATCCCCAAATTTCCCAATACCATCTGTTAAAGAGACTTTCTTTCCTTTTCCTTTTCTTTTTATATTCTTGGCTTTTTTTGTCAAAAATTAATTGTCCGTATTAAGTATGGGTTTATTTTTTGACTCTCTGTTCTCCATTGGTCTCTGTTTCTGTTTTTGTTCCAATACTGTCCTGTATCAATTGCCATTACTGTGTAGTATATTTTGAAGTGAGTGAGTGTAATACTTTAGTTTTTCTCCTTTTTTCTCAGGATGGGTTGGCTATTTGAGGTCTTTTGTGGCTTCTTAAAATTTTTATGATTATTTGTTTTATTTTTTGAAGACTGACATTGGAATTTTGATAATTATTGCACCAAATCTGTAATTCCTCTAGATAACATAACCACTTAACAATGTTTATTCTGCAAGTCCATGAACATGGGATAACTTTCCATTAGTCTATATCTTCTTGTATTTCCTTTGATAGTATCATTTAACTTTAAGCATATAGATTCTTTCTGTCCTGCATTAAATTAAGAAAGCACAGAAAGGTATTTTATCTGTTTTGGTGCAATTGTAAATAGGATCGCTAATTTCTCTTTTTACTAATACATATTTACATTTGTAAACACAACAGAATTTTGTGTACAGATTTTTTGTTCTGCCACTTTACTGTCTAGTTTTCTCTAAAAATATAGCACTTTCCCCCCAACATAATAGAATAATTTTGAATAAATTCTTTTAAATATTTTTTTATATATTAATAATGTATTTTCAAATATTTACAGTAGTCTAACATTTTTATGAATGAATAACATAACATTATATTTTGATCAATCCTCTAGTTTGAAATATTTTATGTCCTCACTCTATCTAAAGAGTGGGTATAAACACAGGATGACTCAAGGGAACAGAGTCAGGGAACGTTCCCTGACTTGGAGGTACTAGACTAAGTCAACTGGCTCAACCTTTTCAAATCTAGCTTCATGAGTCAATACATTTTCTCCTTTTTGAAGCAGTTTGATTAGGGATTTTGTTACTTATCACCCAATATAAACCAAAGAATATCAACTAATACAGTGGTCAGAAGTTAGACTGTTGTTTTGTACATTTTAAATTAAAAATTTCCAGAAAATTTATATTCTTTTACAAACAAATGGTAATATAGCCTCTTAAAAATATGCTAACATTTATTTTGTGCTGCATGAAAAGAAGGGTATCACCAAAATATATGGCAACCTCAGATCTTTTATATTACTGAGATGCAAACAATCCTTTTTTTCAATCAAGTCTGTCCTTTTCTTCTTTACTCTTTCTCCTCTCTCTGGTTACCCCCATCTTTTTGTATTTATATCAAGACTAAATCTAAATGAACTTGAACTGGCTACCAAGTGTTCTGTGTTCACATTCCTTCATGTGTCATTTATTCTCTCTGTGATCCACTTTCTCTACTTGTCCTCTCTTAATTACAGTGTTCTTGGATGAAAAGAAATGATAGATCCAAAAGTTCTTTGAAAAAAAATATGCAATTAGTATTAAGTTCTTTCTTTTTATCTATATCCAGTGTTTTTTACTGTTATGTTTTCAATTTCTCTGGCTGTGCCTTAACCTATTTTTGGAAAATAATGGAAATCCAGCTTCAGATCTTTAAATTCCTACCCAATAATTATAACTTGTTTTGGTGGTTCTCTATTGCCAACCACATGGCATCTATCATTCTCTTTCTCTTCTATTTCAAATCATGTTACATGTTTTCCAGCACTGTTGATACCCAGGGTACAAGTATTTTAAGGACACATACCAGAGCACTACTATTAATGTTGTTCTCACAAAAATCATTGTCTAAGACCGATGCCATGATACTCTTCCATGGAAAGAAAGTGATGTCTGGTATTGGGATTGCAGAAGAAATGGCTATCACTACCATTTTTTCTAGTGATTCAGATAATTCTAATGCCAATCACACTGAGTCTTCTTACATATTTAGCTCTAAAAATTCTTTCCGTTCAATATATTCCAAATATACTTTACCCTAGCTAACTCTCATTCTTCCTTGAATTTTTGACTTTATGTTTCTTCTTCTAATTGGAAGCTTCTCTGATCTATCCCTTGCTGTTATTTCTGACATCAGGTCATTGTTGTAGTTATGTCACTTTTCTGTTCAAACATTTCAGTGGCTTCTCATGAAGTGAAAACAGGTGTGGGCACATTGACTTGTTGGTTTGGTTGATTGATGTAGTCTTAAGATTTTACTTTGACTTTATCTTCTATTACATCACCTACTCACTTCCCTGCTTCCTAAACACCAGACAAGGAATTTCTAACTCAGGGACTTTGCACTTATTGCTCTTTCTTCACAGAAAGCTTTTTCCTGAAGTGCTTTCCTTGATTGTCATCTTCTGAGGTAGACTTTGTCTGCCCAATCCATCTAAATGTCAATACACCTTAGTCTCATATTCCCTTCCCTTATTTCTTTCTTTAGAAAAAAATGCTTGGTAAATATGTTCTATATTTTATGCATATGTTTTCTTCTTACCACTTTCTAACTCTAACAGTTTTATTAACTGAGGTTTTTATGTCTTTCAGTGATGTAACTCTCATATTCCCAGTGTCAGAGACTTAATAAATACTTGTTGAGTTGATTAAATAATGCAACTACATATGCATTTACTAACTACTTCATAAATTTTCCTATTTTATTACAATTTTCTTTCAGGAGGCCAAGAAGGCTGAAGCAGAAAGCAATGTGAACGAGGACATTCTTTTTGCATTCAGAATTGCTACCCATCCTTTTCTAACTCTCAGTGTCATTCAAAGAAGCTCTTTATTCCATACATCCTACCTTAGTACTCCTCTAGACATTTCAAGAACATTTAAATTCTGGAACACAAAACAATGGAGTTCAACCAACCACCCTCTCCTTAAGCCAATACTTGAAAGTTAATAGAAGTGAAATAACCTTTTTTGTATGCTAGGTACAAATTTCTGTTGTAACAAAATTTAGATATAGGATAGCAAATAATTCTGATATTCTTATCAAACTTGTTAAAAACACATATATTAGATTATATGTATGAAGGAGAAGAAAATTGTTCCTTCTCATACCCCCATATTAAAAACTACTTTGTAGTGAAAAATCAGTACCCTACATGCCACTTAAAGGAACAACATGCAATTCAGGAATGAAGACTCTAGCATGTTAAAATTTATAATATCTCTTAACGCTTGAACCATAGACTTTTTGATGGACATGGGCAGGTTGTATCTTTCAGACAAAATTAGTTTTAAAAATTCCTGTGATGCTAGTGGAAATTGCTCACTATTTTGCTCTTCAATTGGCATCCCTGGCTCTTGAGAAAGATTTTTGAAAGCCTTTATTTAATTCTTGACAGCTGTGCATTCTTCCAGGCTGCCAGATGAGACTCTATCTTGTCTAAATGTAAATACCTGGTTACTAGACTCCCTGTCATGGAGGGCAGTTTATTCTTTTTGCTGGAAGCTTGACTTTAGAGATAGAAGAAACTAAGGGCTTTCATTAGTAGGCAGGCTTCAAACTGTTTCCAGACCCTGTGTTTACTCTTGTAGAGCTACTTTGTTTTCATGCCCAATCGGGTGGAGAAAGCAGTAAAGTCATTCTGGTAAATGGGTCACTGACAGAGTGGAAAGTTTTGTCTTGCAAAGTACAAGGCTGTTGCTTTCCCAGGACTATGGACACCAGTGGGGCAGCAAGGGAGTGTTCCAGTTTCCCTTTTGCCCTGGGTGATTGGGAGTCCAGAGGAGCGTGGATGGGGGAGGAGCAACTTTGACTTTGTCTTGTGTCATCTTAATGGCATGAATAAAGGAACCACAGAAGTGCCTCGAATAGAATACACAGGCACATGTCGCACACATACTCATAAGGCCATTAAAAGCTTATGGTATTTTTTTTCTCTTTGGCAGGGGGAAGGGAGTGTGAAAACTCACAATTTATGCTGTCATTTTAGCAGCACTTCTAGTGAAGTATCTAGGTGTTTCTCCTAATATCTCCACTGCAACTTCCAAATCATAGTCTTCCTGTGTTAGTTGAAAGCATTAAAACCAGAAATTACCATAATAGTGCTATTTACCCCTCATTTATGGAGCTACTACTGTTATTTTTCTACTGACTTTACAGAATGTGTTTCAACCAGCAGTATTTTTGGTCTGGCTGATGAAACTCAATTGTACTTAAAGAACACAGTTGGGCATTGTATCTAAAGACTAAACCAGCAGGCTTGTCATTTCACAAAAGGAACTTACAGAGGTCGTATAGTCTCTATAATCGGAGAGTATTTCGTTTGGTGTTTGAGACTGTGGACTAATGCCTTATTTCATAGCTAATCATGTCCATGTGCTTATGTAACAGGACCAGAGCCTGAATGAAGCCTGCACATTTCAACAGTACTAAAACCTGGGTATAAGACATTCCATTTCATTTTATGTAAAAACAGACCCCAAAGTAAGGGGTGAGTGGGTTGCAAACCTTGAAAGGGTTGGTTGGTTTGAACCTAGAGGTTGTAAGATTAAAGTGGGGTGTGTGGATGGGTGTGTGTGGGAGACATGGGGGGAAGGGGAAATTTGGGGTTGTTAGTACAGTGTTACTTCATAGATGTTTTGTTCTCAAGCATATCACTTGGAGATTCACAAACAGTCCTGATTATGGTGCTTGTGACAATGCCACAGGGTCTTTGCATTATTTATCCCAGTCTGCTTTACTCATCCAGCTTTCTGGGAATATTTTCAGATGGAATCACTAATTAGCACATATGTGGAAACTTCTCAAAGCAATCCAGCCCCTTCCTCATTACTTTTTAATTTTTTTTCTATTTGCCTAATATATGTCAAACGAAATTTTAAATGATGGGTTAGGGTGGAATTTTCAGACTGAATTTACTCACATCGCATATAAAAAAATTAGCAGAGAAGGGAGTTTTTATATGAGCAGAAAGAAAACAGTTCAAATGCATGCCAACACAGATTGGTATTGGTTTGGTCAATGAGGTGTTTTATAGGGTACCTAATTAGATAACCTCTAGGAGAGTTCTAAAGTAGCCTCACAAATATTTGCACAATCCTGTAAATTATGCTTTTGCGTATCAGTGTACATTCTGACTTTGCTAGACTGCACTGTAGCAGTCTCCTTCTACCTTCCTTCGCTTTGAATTCTATCGATTTGGGGCATGCTATTTCCCAAATTAAGTTACAATTCACACATGTAAGAACTTGCCTGGATTTTTCTTTCATTTTGAAGCACTAGAAACAATATAAAGAAAGGTCTTTGAATCTTTGCATCTCCTTATGTAAGTTTTTATTGTTCTGTGGCAAAAGGAAAAATTTTCCCTAGGTAATAGATTAAACACATGACATGAAATGTGAATTCCTAGGCAGTACCATTTTTAAGCTGACAGAAAAATCTAGGTTCAGCCAGAAGAGAAAATACTTGTAGTGGAGTGGGGGTAAGAGACCCACGGGGATATTAAAAATAGTCCATCAAAATAAGACACATTTCTTGACCAAAGATTTGGCAAGAATTCAGATTTGGCAAAACTATTTTGATTAGGTAGAATGTTATTTTCTGAGTAATATATACCTTCCAAGTTTATATTGTAAGTAGTACAGTATGTGTATGTGTGTGTGTTTGTGTGTGTATCATTAGATTGCTGTCTCTAAGGGATCTTCTACACAGTTTATTATTGTTACATTTGCTTTCTGAAGAACTAAGTGTAAATATATTTGGAAAACCATCAAAGTATTCTCTGCAAAAGTCCAAAAACAAATAAGGTTTTATAGATGATGCAGTTTAATTTCAGGTATAAAACATGTCATCATTTGGTGAAGTGACCAAGTTAAAACTGCCATCTGAAGGGTGTAATAAATAATGTTAGTTGAAGGGACTATAAAAACTGACTATCAATGGTTTCTTATGTGTTATGTTTCTAGTGTCCTAAAACCTAGTGTCTGACTTGAGATTGCATTTTCTTTGTGGTCTAAAACCAGTCCCTCTGAGTTTAGGACATGGACAGCAGGTGGACTCAAATGTCCAACTTTTGAGAGGGGCTGCCTGGAGATTTAGTGGGAAAATGTGTTGGGATCTAGAAGTAATATCTGTAACTATTATAATAGAGTATTTGCGACAGTAATAATATATATGCCAAATATTTTCCATCCCTCATCTAAATATTTCCACTCAATTGTGCAAGCTTGTTGTTTTAACAGCTGATTTACAGATGGAAAACTACAAGGCATTGTTCTAAACTCTAGCTAGTTCAAGATGCTCCAAATCTGTGGTGTCCAATATGGTAGCTATCAGCTAATTGTGGGAATTGAGTATTTGAAATGTGTGACTCGTTCAAATTGAGGAATACCATGATTGCAAAAATACATATTGGATTTCAAAGACTTAGTGTGAAATATATATTTATAATATTTTTTTTGTTACATGTTGAAAAGATAATGGTGTGTATATGTTGGGTTAAATAAACTCTACCATTAAAATTAATTTTACCTATTTCTTTTTACTCTGAAAAATGTGACTACTAGAGAACTTAAAATTATGTAGGTGGTTCACATTTCTGGCTTAGATTATATTTTTATTGGACTATTTTGGCCTAAATTAACATGTCTCTCTTTTTTTCATTAGTTCTAATGTTAAATATTTTAAAACTTAAAGGCAGATTGTAGTTTCTTTCTATAAATCTGTAGAAAGAAATTCTTTTTTCCCCAAAAAACATTTAACTTAGTTTCTAGGCTATTTTGTGCCTTTGGGCCTTGCTCTCACTTCTCCTATTTGGAATCCCAACTCTTACCAAGCCACCTATTTTGCTTTATTTAAACTCACTGACTTTATTTTTTAAGACTGTCTCAAGTATCACCATGGTGTAAACCCTAAAATTAAGGGCAGTGTTAGGTGCTGCCTTGATGTGTGTTTAGGTTGGAAGAGCCTCCAGTGTTCGAATTCCAAGTTTCCTTTCCCACTCTGCTTCTGCAGATAAGCTCCCCATGCCAAATGACCTTCTTATCAGGGAACCAAGTCCAACTCTTACTTATTTCTGAGTAGTGGATTTCAGTTTCTTAGTAGCCACAACATTATTCAATCAAGAAATCACATTCTTTTGTGGGGACTAAGGGGTTCCTTACCCTTTTGGTACTACCAAGTCTTTCTCTCACAGTGGCCAGCTATTCATTTTATTCCTGACTGAAAGCCCCTTATCGCCCTGTGTATACTACAGCATACTCCTCAGCCAAGATGAGAGCATATATGTATATACTCATAAACTGTGGTCAATTTCTTTAGGCCTGTGCTAGTGTCAATATATTCAGCTATGACGATAACTGCAGAGAGGAATCTGCAATGGTTGAATTAGTTGTATAGGAGAAGGAGAAAACAGTGGCTTTCTCCCTCAAGCTTTCCCTATCCCTCTTCCAAGGTCAAATTGGCTGTTCCACTTCTCTGTCACATTCACTGTGTATATCTTTCTTTTTAGGAACCAGACCACTTACTTGTATTAATCATACACCTGTGTCCTTCTGAAAGTTGGTTGAATGTAGACACAGCTTCTCATGTTTTAAGAATAGAGCCTGATACATAGAAGATATTCAGTACATAGCTGATGAATGAGGAGTAAATTTTGAAAACTGCTGTATGGTTGAGTTTGGCATTAGGAATTTCCTGCTTTGATTACTTGGTCATTGTCTGTGTATGTGCATAAACTCGTGAACCTTTTTGTTGATATATCAGCACTATTGGAATCATCTTATGAGTCAAAATCAACTGTAGATGGGATCCTTATATAGTCTCTGTCTAAAAGTAGATACAAATACAAATTCTACTTTTGCTTTAGTTATTTTTAGACTGTGTGTACAAGTGTAAATGAAAACAGAGGCATAGGTATTTCTAGGTATATTTGTAGAAAGAGGATGACCTGGAGAATAAATTTACAAAATTTCCATGTAAATATGATTGGCCACACACAAAAAAATGACTGACCATAACCTGTCTTTCAGGAAGGTAGGATGTAAGTGAACATTTATTATTTTGTAAATTTAAGAACAAGACAATTGTTGGTGTGATTGTGAATAACTCAGACTTGCTTGAGAGGAGAGTAAATTCATGTTTGTGGAGCAAAGTCCTAGAGCACATGGGTTTTTACAGGAAGATGAGAAGAATCTTATCTCATCCATGGAACTGGCTGAATCCAGTGCAGATGGCAAGCCAGAACCTGTAACTTTTACAAGGCTGTGTTTTTCTCACCAGCCACTGTGGTGCCTGTACTACAGGAACGTCGAGACCTACAACTGTGCGTGGAAGGGTCCTGCTGAATCAATTTGCAGTCTTTCTGAATCAGACATCTGGTCCTCCATTGCTCCTCCAGACCTTGCCCAGAAGATTGGGGGCATCCACAGCACTGCTGTACTAATGCTGCTCAGCACCATCAAATGCTCCCATTGTAGTGGAATAGTGATGGTGTCTTGGCAGTTTGCAATCTGCTTTTCTCCTATCACTGATCTGAGCAGGTTGGAATTCTCAAATTAATAAGTAACTATCAATTTAAAACAATTGAAGTTATAAGATGAAGTATGATAGGTTGGTTTAACTGCAGGAGAATTTGTTTTAAAGATGGCTTATTTTAAAAAAAATTAGCATGGGTTGGCTCAGTGCCCTAGCTTGGAAGAATTTTCTTTTTATTTCTCATTTTTAAAATAAATTTTGATATGGAATTTTCCTATCTTTCACATATTTATTGTGGTAGTAGATAGCAGGTTGGTTTAATGTCCTGACCTAAAAATAGCAGCTTTATTTTTATCCCTCAATTTTCCAGAAATATGGCTAGACTCCGATTAGGTCTCACTCATTTTTCTCTTATGTTGCTTTCTGTTGCCACTTGGGTAGTACAGGAGTGAGGATGTGGCAAACCAATAAACATGTCTCCAAAGCCAAGAGGGGTTATGTGGCTGGGCCCTCCCCTCATCAAGTTTCAGCACCAAAACAGCCCATTTTATTGATATTCTTAGCCTCTGGCCTTGAGCATCTTCAGGGTTCAGAAGCCAGAATTCACAGTTTACATATTGCAGCTTCAGTTTATATCTCAGTCTGCAGACTGTCCTCCATTTAGAATTAAATTAACTTAAAAAGAGAGTGCAAGGACCTTGTTTGAAAATCTGTTCGGTTTGCCTGGTGATTTAATTTTCAGTCCAGATTTGATTTGGTCTCCCTGTTAGATAGTGTCTGCTTTTCATTTGCCGAGTGTTGTTCACGAGGTCCCAGGACATAGCAGGAGGCTGCCAGAAGAACAACAATAGATCTTGGACGCCAGTCCCCTTGCATACTTTGTGTGCTCGGAGTCACAGGCCCAGCCTCTTGGCCAGCTGTAGTTGCCCTGGCTTCCAGGAGGAAGACGTGCTCTCTGCTCTGCAAAGCGTCTTGCATTAGTTTTTAAACATTTTGCCTTTGATCTACGCCCAAGTACCACACATTTTTCCCCCTTAATTTTTAAACCCACGTACACTTCAAGGGAAATTGAATCCATATGTTTCTGATTCATTTACACACAACTCATCAAAATGTTGTTTTAAAAGAACTAAAAGCAAATCCCACAAGGACTAAGCTGGTTTCAGGCTTGGCTGAAGACTCTCTCTTCTCTGGTCATGGTCATGGTGAGATGTGAGTGCACAAGCCCCAGTGAAATAGGAGCCCTCACCCTTCCCAGAACTTGCATTGAATAACACCACAGATAGACCGTGGTGACTTCTTAGCCTGCAGTCAGCTTTCATTTGCACAGCTGCCTTTGCCTGTGCTGTCTTTAGTCTGGATGGTGAAGAAAGCCAACAGGAAAAGTCGCTCTTTACATTGTCCTAACTAAACTGGAATGATCAAAAAATCTACTAGATGGCTGTTTATGTATATTTTTCTGCCTGATTGCAGATTTGCAAAAATCACAGAGCTGGCAGACATCCTGCACAATCATCCTGCCTTTGAACAGGCCTCACAAAACTCCTAAACAAACAGTAAAGGTATCTTAATTGTTGCCACAATTAATGCTAATTGTTCATTCTTAATACCTTTTAGGTAATTCTGATCAAAACTCAGCAACTCTCTGTGTCAGTAATTTTGTGATATTTAGATAGATATCCAATGTTGGTATACTTGCCCTCAACTCAATTCTTGAGGTTGCGCTAGTTTTTAGATAATGAAGTGTGAAATTGTCCCATTGTGCCATTTGATTCCCAATAACCATTGAAACTGAAATGAGCATGGAGACTGGCAGGGCCGCCAGCAATGAGGGGCTTTGTCTGTGGTTAAGAACTGGTTTTGCCTGAATTGATCAGGAAGCTTGAGTGGAATGATTGAAAAAACTGTGTACATCCAGATAGCTCCACCATGAAAATTTCTAAGATACTCATATCATAAAAACATTGTTTGGGATTCCATTCTGCCATTGCTAATGGAAAATAGGAATACCAGATGTTGTATGCACCAGAGAAGTGGCTGATGAGGTGGCTGAGATGCAGAAAGGTAAGCAGGAGAGACAAAGTCTCCACTGGATCTCAGGACTCTGAAGGCAGGTATATTTGCTAATTGGCAGAGGGGCCCCATTACACAGTTGTCTCTGATTTATACTTTGGAAGAATGAGTGAACTTTCCAATAGATGTTTTGATTAATGTCAAAAGATGTTATGTCTCTGAAGTGATAGAGCCTCATTAACAAGAACTGCACATTGGCACCAAAATGGCATCAAGGCATTCAGTCAAATTCTTGATTTCACCAGACATGGCCAGTCTGCCCAATTCTCCTGGGGGTTTTGACTCCAGTCTTTGTCCACATGAAACAAGTGAATCCTGGCACTCACACTTGGATGGTCTTATAAACCCCAACAGATGTTTCTTTGCAAAAACATGTGGTCACAATGTTCCCTGAAACCCTTATATGTATGTTAGCCTCTCTTTCTTCAAACTTTCTCCACCTTGTTTATCCTCTTACTTGACTAAGCTCCATAAGGAGAACTGGGCTGAACCGGGCCCCAAAATAACATTGTAGGGATGAGTTTGGGAATTTAAACAGTTTGTTATTCTTATTTTGATTTTTTTCCACATTTATTTACATATGAGAACTGCCTACTGGTCACGGACTATTCCTCTGGGTGAATCTTGTGTGTGACATCGTATTATTATCTAATTTATTTTGATGGGTTGGTTGATGTACCTAAAAATAGATGTTCAAGGGGACATTCCACAAGAGCACACTTTGTTTAGTCTTTAGAAGGCAGCTTTTGAAATTGGCTCAACAACTTATTTGAAATGAAACACAATTTATTTCTAAGTAGCTCTAACCTGAATAATATAAAGTATTTTCATAAGAGTCAACTGTAATCGGGATAGAGTTAGATATGGGATTTGGGTCTTAGCCTTTTTTTTGGAGAGATCTATTAATAGAAAACATGATGGTGGTGGGAAAGCTATGGTAACAAGACATGAAGGGGATAGCCTCTACTCCTAAAATACAAGCAACAATGTAAATCAATGTTACTTTCCTAAGAAAAAAAGAAAAAAAAATAGCAGCTGCCACCTCTGGTGTTCTGATAAGTACCCAACCCTATGTTTAGCACATCATTTACATTATCTTATTAGGTCAAGACAGCCAGGTAAAGTGGACATTACAACCCATCTATGAGACAGATGAGGACATTAACCCTCACAGGAGTTGGATTCAACTATTTGTCCAAGACAGCAGAGATAGTAAATGGAAGAAGAATTCAGGTCCAAGCTGGTTGGATTCGAAAACCTTCAGAGAAATCAGAAATAAAAATGAAATAAAATAAAAATAAAATAAAATGGCCTTAGAAAACAGCAAACACTGCTATTTACTATATTTTATTTCAAAAGATCATAGAAGACAGGATTTTTGCACAGATTAGGTATTCTGCTTCTTAGCTGAAAGCCATGTGGAGAGAGTCAAAACGTAGCTCAGCCATCACCTCCATTATGATGTCCAACCTGATCTCCAGGTGGACCCTCTCTTTTCCCTTTGCAGAGGAACTCCTTTCTTCTACAGTGTCCTTTCTGCACTGTATCTTTATTCTTGAGTCTTTCTCTGTGTTAAGCTATAATGTCCTTGAAAGAAGGGACTGTGTGCTCTGGTATTCTCAGTGCCTGGCCTGGTGCTTAGCATAGAATGGATGCTTTCAGTGACTGTGTAGTGAATGGGGATATCAGAAGCTGATCAGCAATCCCCAAAGAATGGAGATGGACAAAAAATAACAGGACTTGTTTTTGGAGTTAAATCAATAGGACTTTAGAGCTGATTAGCTGATTAGCTCTGGAAACTTTCATGAGATGGCAATCAGCGAGGGCCATTTATGAATAATTTGACACCATTTTTTTTATATTTCAAAACACTTTATAAGTAATGTGGGGAAATATATACTGTAGAAGAGAGGAATTTAAGAAACAAATTTCTCAAATTTCCATTTAAAGGAGAGAAGTTCACAAGATCATCACTAACTTATATTACCTTTGAACATAATTTTGCATGATTATATTAAGTACTTAGTTTTGTATTTTTATACTGATAGTTCAAATGCGGATATAAAATCAAGCCAAATTCTCAAATGAAAAATAAACCAAAATTTAAGAAAAATCACAACAATCTAAATCAGTAACACTGAGTCACTTATGTTTTACTGAAATTCAAATAAACTATCCACGATGTGATTCTGATCTAATGACCACAATGCAGTTCATTATGCTGATAATATTGGGAACTTCGTGCCTAGCAGCACAGATGTTGCTCTCAACTGCTGACATGGGGAGACATAGTTTTCTCCTAATCAGGTCACATAAACTGGACCTTACATAGCCAAAGTGCACTGGTTTGGAAGACATGAAAAGTCTTTTTTGCTCCAGGGGCACATCATTGTCAAATCACAAGCTCCTGATAGTGTTTCCTTTCTCTTCCCCAACCTGAGAGACAGACATTGCCATGGGAGTAAGTGTTCTGTAGTGGGCGTCCACTCTCTAGGTGTAAAGATGAACTGAGCTGCCAATTTCACCTTCCCTGAGACCACCAACACAGAAGAAATTCCAAAGGCACTTACCAGGATGTCTAAACTTTCATTGGCAGAGATACTCAAAGACATTATTTACAGAGGTGGAATGCTGTTGGAGCTAGAGACAGACTCTGGGCAACTTGGTGTCCGAACTTGGTAACTGAGAGACATTAGGTAGGTTGTAGAAGGGCTCTTGACACTTCTTGTATCATCTATAAAAACACCTCACAGAACCATTTTGAACATCGAATAAGTACACATGTAAGTGCCATGTTAGGACAGTGTCTAACACTGACATAGTAGCTGCTCAGTAAATGCTATTTTATGGTTGTTTTGTTTTTTAATCTTTTGGGGCCCCTTTTCTTTTTGGAAGAAACACTGATGTACATGGGTCTAACTATACAACTAGGGGGCTCATCTTGCAGACACCACACTACCCTGCTTACTTAGGGATGGGACGATTCTTGGTGTGAGTCACAGAGGTCTTTGATCTAGAGTAACAGATCCAAGACAACATTCAGGGAAGTGCTGTGTGACAAGGTACTGAGGGGCATATTGCTTAGGGTGGAGTCATATTCTGTAAATGGTTAGAATTTCTGCTCCCCTAGTAATGGGACACGGAGAGGTGTTAGAGTAGCTGAAAACCATTTTCTCTCTCACATCAACAATGACTACAAGCCAGGGCTATGTGCCTCTGCCAAATCAATCACTTTGTCCTTGTGCCCTGAGCGCTAAGAGAACAAGTGGTTTGTGATTTACTTTTTAAAAAAAATTATAGCTAAAGATACATAACTAAAAGTTTTCTATTTTAAGTATTTTAAATGTATGATGTTGATGATCGAACAAAGGGTTCGAGAAAAGAATCATGAGATGGCTTAGTCGGAGGCTGAGGGTCAATTTGGAAGTAATGAACCAAATGACAATTTATTAACAAAAGAAAGCAGGATTTCTAGAGATGGGCAAGGGTCTGGTGAATTCCAAAGCAAGGTCAACAGTGAGGAAGAGAATTAAATTGGTTAACATATTAACATATTCGTTTCTGAGGGGTAATTGGGGTCAGGGGGATTAATCACAGGTGCTCACTATCTCTGTTTAGAGGGATTTCCATAGGTAAACATTTTGGAGGAGTAGAGGAACCATCACATCTTCAGAGGATCAGTGCTAGATTTTTTTGTCTCCAGTTTGCCGGAGGCAATTAAGGTGAGAGGGAGTTTTCCCCATCTCATAGCACGATTCCTTCTGGCCTGTGAACGGCGTATGGCACTCTGATTCTGTGGCATGCCATATATTCGTTGTATTACATAAACACCACTACTATCTAGTTCCAGAACATTTTCCCCATCCCAAACAAGTCTTATAAACATTAGCCAGTCATTTCCTATTTCCTCTTGCCCTCAGCCCCTGACAGCAACAAATCTGACTTCTCCCTCTGTAGCTTGGTCCATGCTTGATATTTCATATAAATAGAATCATGACATGTTTGTTGTCTTTCATATAACATAATGTGTTCAAGTTTCATCCAAATTGTAGCATGTTTAAGTACTTCTTTTTTTTTTTTAATGACTACAAAAAATTTAATTGTATGTGTGTTTAGTACTTCTTTTAATCCATCATCATGGTTGGGTCTCCGCAGGGAGTTGTCCAACCTTTGTCATGATGAAAAAAAAATAGCTGATGATTTCCAGGTGAGCCTGGTGTTATCAGATCTTCCATTTCACAGTTATAAGAAATTCAAATATGATGGGATATATTCTATCATTTAAATGGATTACTACTTAGGAGTTCTGGTCTACCATCTTTATGAATAGCTTTTATTGGTGGTATTTTTGGTGGCATTTGTTTTTATTTTGCATTCAGAATATTCCCAACATTTTCATATGTAAATGGTTTAATGTATTCTATTGTAATATGAAAGAGGTGTGACTTTTTGTGGAGAAAATTCTGACTAACCACTGAGCTATGGACTTTTTGGAAAATCATCGGTATTTATGAAGAACTCATATATGTAGACAAAGAAGATCAAAATCCTGCTATGCCATGCTTTGTTCAAAGTAAATGCTGTTGACTGGTCCCAGCACAGTCTTTTGGTACAATCCTATTGACACCCCTTACTTTCAGAACATAGTACATGACACAAGCGGACAAGCAAACATAATTAAACACTGGCCCAGATAGGGTTTTTCTTAATTAGTTGTGAGTTTCTATAATGAAAATACCTGGAGATTTATTTGACTTCAAAGTCCCATTAAAGCTGTGCCGCTTTTGTTGCTTTGAAAATTTGGGAGTTTAGGACTCCTCGCCTCATGCTTCTTAATGATGATAATTATATGATATGCTTAAAAGTGCTTTTGATCTTGGCCTCTCAAAGCACTCAAGTGAGGCATCAATTCCCTCATCTCCACACTGAGGCAGGCCTTCCTTGTTTACGGGCTGTGTGTGCTGACATGGATGTCACAGCTATTGCTGCTTCAGAGAGAATCTGCTGCAGCTTTGGTGAAAATACTATGTTACACAGTGGAACATTCCAGCCTTAATATTAATCTGTGGAAATAATTGTAATACCTCACACTTTTATGGTGTCTTCCATTGCTTTTTATCTCATTTAAGCAAAACAAAAGATCATAGAGGGACCAAATAACATAGCACTCACACTACCTATACAATGAATACTTGAATTTTTTTCCCTTTTATTTTCCCCCACTCTAGAAATTTCTCAGAAGGCAGTGATATAAGAAAATGACAAATGTACTTGGTAAATCTCAACTGCAAGAAACAATTCTCTACCTCTCCTGCAGTTCTCACCCTTGTTAATAGAACAATTTAGAGCTGAGGAAATTTCTTTACTCATTTGCAACTGATTCTGTTGAGTTTGTACTTTGCTAGATGTTGGATTCTTTGGTTCCTTCATTTAAAGTTCAAGTTACAAACAGAAATTAATGTCCATTGTGGAAAAGATAAATAAAAACTAGACATTTAGAGATTAGTGCTAGCATAGACCTTTATAGAAAATTAACTACTATAAACTAGTTGAAGTTAAATGAGATTCTTTTCTACCAGCTACATTAGTTTATACATACATTCATTTACCTAAAATGACTGAGTAAATCACAGATTTGAGCAGATGGCCCATGAGTCAGACTTGGGGAGGTCTTTCAAAATTCATACATAAGAGACCTTGACATATTAGCATTAAGTTTAAAGATGAAAAACATACTTAGCTTTTTCAAAGCAAATCTTGGAGTACTATGCTTTTATTAAAACTAAGACAATCAGAGATCCAGTGACAACTGCTGTAAGTACATGCAACTGTAAGTTTTTAGTGCATTTGAGGAGAAGCTTGATATTAGTGAAACATTATCATTTTACTGATACAAATCCATGGGGAAGTTACAGAATCAGACTAAGAAAATTAGAAGTAAAACATACAAATAAAAAACTGTACAAACAAATCCAGATAGCATTTAAAATATTTTAAAATCATACTAAAGTAGTAATGTGACTCTTATAAATATTTTACTCTGATGGTAATCTAAAGTGTACATTTTTATCTCAGAGAACTTGATGTACTGTTGGTGTGGTGAGAGGGAATTAAAAAGTTAAGAGAAAGGAACAACCAATATTTATTATATTTCTTTCCTATGGACCAGAATTGTTCTAAGCTCTTCAGATGTAATCTTTACATCAACCTTACAAAGTAGTTATTTCTCTAGTTTAGAGATGCAGAAACTAAAATTTAGAAAGCTTAACTAACTTGCTAGAGGACAATGTTAATAAAAGAGCCAAGATTATTACTCAGAGCTGTCTGAAGTCAACGCTCACATTCTCATCCAGTAGGTTATTCTGCCTGGAGGATGCAATTTGAGCTGGAAGACAGGGGGCTTGGAACCAATAATGCTAGCACAAGAAAAATCCATCTCATTATTTGATATATTGTTCCTGCTATAGAGAGGTAAACACACACACAAACATACATGCACTCACACTTGTGGTGGCGGAGAGAGGCAGAAGGAGAGAGACAGAGAGACAAAGGGACAAACAGAGAGACAAAGACAGAGAGAGGCTAATAATCCCATAATGGATTATGAGATCGGGAAGACTTTATATACTAGCTTAAGGTTTAAAGACAGCACAATGGGTGTTAACTAAGTAGTAAAAATGTAGTCAACAGTCAAGTATTAGATATTATACAGGCACATTTTAAAAAATTAATCTGGTCTTTAAGAAAACAAAACACTATTTAGTAAAGATTATTCAAATTTTGGAATAAGACAAATGCAAGCCCTTACAATGTCACATTCAAGCTTTTCTCACAGAACTTATTAAGGATTAAGTCTTCATTGTATTTCCACTTATTGTTTAGGGTCCAGACTCTGTATAGATGTAAAACAAGTTGAAGATTCTCCCCCAAGAAAGATACAAATGATTTAGTCCGCAGAGTAGATAACCCTAAAGGTTATAGTTTTATTGTCCTGAAGAACATTGACTAGATTTGTCTATAACTTAGCAAAATCACTTTAGCATGCCTTACCTGACATACTAGATAAAACTCTGGTCCTCATAGTTACCATAAAACCAACTTTACCCCTTTGCTGGTTTAAATAATAATTAAATTTATTAATTTAATTAAAATATTTGACACTAACTTTTTACTAGCACATGGGCATGCTTTCTCACTTTTTTTAGAAATATATCCCTGAATTCTGAGAGGGCTGCACAAATTAAATGACTAGATCTGAGATAAGATTTTAATGACAGATTCAATAGACCAGACCCCAGATCAATGAAAGAGACTGGGTATATTAGAAATCCCGAAAGACTATATAGCTTAGACCCAAGTAGTAAGCAAACTTTCATTTCTGCTTGGGCAAGAATAGCCCTTTGCTGGAGAGAAATGACAGGCATCAATATGTCCAGTGTGTTCTAATGAAAGAAGAGACAGGCTGGACTTCTGATTTTTTCCTCACATTCTAAAGAAGAACAGGCTATCCTTCTACCACTTTTCAACTTCTAAGATGGAAAAGATCAGAGTGAGATATTTCAACAGTGACTAATGAAATGCACTAAGTCATTTTAGGAAGTCAAACATCAAATTCCAGCAGTTATCTGAGATGATCTAAGTGATATGTGGAGAGCGCAAGCATGTGTTCCCTATTGTAGAACAGCTATGACCATCCCAGTGAGCTCTATGGTGACCCAAAATATGATATTTTTTTGAGTGTGAATGGTGTAATTCCTCTCTCCTTTATATATGACTAAGACTAGTAGATAGCATCTATCATGTCTTAATATTATAAGCAAAATTAATCTCACCAGAGGACTCAAATGTTATTGCATGTTGCTTGTGTTAGTGACAGCTAAGCTCTGGGAGAAGGACTCGACAGTTCAATGGTATTTCCTGAGCACTGGCAACAATACTTGCTACACCTCATAGGTACATTAAATATTGAAAGTACTGGATTACTTTTGACTTTTTAAGTCATTGTTTTATGATATGGAATTGTATGTAAGTTTATAGTTAATGTGTGAATTTTGCTATCATTGTCTCATCCTAATTACTCAGTTCTTTGTCTATTAAAAGCTGTTCACCCATGAGTGAGAATTACTGTTTTAGAGCCAGTATTTCAATATTTGCCAAAAGCATATTAAGAACCTTGAATCTTCAGAGACCTTCCCTCTATACTTTTTGATCCTCTTTTGTATTAATTTCCTTGGTTGTTTCTAACAAATCACCATAAATGGGTGGCTTGAAATATGATAAATTAATTTTTTTTTTACAATTCTGTCAACCAGAAGTCTAAAACTAAGGCATTGGCAGAATTTGTTCCTCCTAGAGGCTCTGAGGAAGAATTTTACCTCAACCTCTTTCTTAGCTTCAGTAGGAGACTGTCAATCCTTGGTGGACTGTGGCTTAGAGCTGCATCACTCCAGGGTCCACCTCTGTATTTATGTGGTTTTCTCCCTTCTAAGTCTGTGTCTTTATGTCCAACTTTCCCTCTCCTTATAAGAATACCTGTCCACGTATTAGGGTCCGCCTTAATCCAAGTATGGCCTCATCTTAACTCACGGCATCTACAAAGACCTTATTTTCAAATAAGGTATTATTCACTTGAACCTATCTCTTAGGGAGACACAATTCAAACCTCAACATCCTTATTGATTGACTTTTTTTCTTTTCAACTCTCTGCTTGGAAAGTCCCCTGGAACTTTCCAGCTTGACTTCTGCCCACTGGTAGTCTAGTCCACACATCTGTGATGAAATTGAACTTGCACAGGGTAGACCCTTGTTATATATCTGCTAGCCAGAGTCACTGGTTCTTAAAGTTGCCAAATAATTTTTTTTCTAATTTAAAGAACCAATAGTACAGAACATCTAAAAATGGTTACTTATTATTAAAAAATAAGGATTTGACATAATTTTTTTTTCACTGAAAACAACAGTGGAAAATGGCTTTTGGAAGACAAGGCATGTGTTATCGGCCAGTCAAAGCATTTCTCTGTGGTTTGGTACCTCACACGGCCACAAAACCATGCATAATGGCCCAGTAATACGATACATTATATTTTGCCTTGATGTATAATTGTGCTCCAAACAAACATTGGTTTGTGTGTGTGGTTTTAAGAACATTTTTATTTCCTGTGTGTGCTTGTATTTTTTTTAAGGATATATAGCTTAATCTAAATGAATTTGTTGAGAACCCAGATACTGATTACAGATTTGAAGTGGGGTCTCCATTAGCTATTTGCCTTTTATGTGCTAACCACTGTACACACAGCTTGGATGTTTTGCTTGAAGAAAGCACTGGGATTCTTCACCAAATATTATAGGGATACACTTAGAACTTGATCTCACCAGGAGATAGTTCTCATGCTATGATCTTAGCATTTGCCCTTTATACTGAGATTACCTGCTTGTTAATGGTCTACATACAAGTTTGAAGGTATTTAGAAGATAAACCTACCTCTTCCTTTTTTTATTGATCACAAACACACACATATTTTACACCATTGTATTCCCCAAGGTTCTCCCACCACCATGGCACCCTTGAACCATCATCTTGATCTCTTGTGCTTCTCCCTCCTCTGTTCCCCCCCATCCCTTGTTGAATGCATTAGTTCTGTTTTGTGTTATTTGGAGAATGTCTAGTGTAAGAGTCACATTAATGCACATTGAAGTAAGTTCAAGTACCTTCAAATGCATTATTCTAGATGAAACATAAACAGGAATTATCTAAAGAAAGTAATTATTCTCCATAGTCAAAGAGTAATAATGAAAAAAAAGGGGGGGTAAAGTCATGAAAAAAGTATACTAGATAAATGTGAGCTGAAAGTTGGTACAACATAAACATAATGCGAAACACATAGAACTCTTAGTAAAATCAGCATTCAACTTACATCTAAACAGTATTTTTAATAAACTTTGTGGAATAAAATGGTGGAAACTGGTAACTCACAAATTCAGAAATTCATATTTTTGTCAAACATATGTGGGACTTTGAAAAAATTATTACTTAGTGGTCCAAAATGCAAATCTTAACAAATATCCAAGAATTAGGATAATTAAAACCACATTTTTTCACTATAATGGAATTGTGTTAGAAATTGGAAATGGGAAATAAAAAGTCAAACAGAGGTTATATTGAAAATGAGAAAACACACTTTAAATAATGCAAAGATTAAAGAAGAAATTATAATGGAAATAAAAGTATTTAGAATGAAAATAATAAATCAACCAAGCATCAAGATTTATGGGATGAAGCTAAATTAATGGCTGAGGATTATTTATAGTTTCAAATGACTACATAACAAAAGCAGAAAAATTGAAAATTACAAGCTAAGTTCTCAAGTCAGAATTTTAGATGAGAGGTGTCAATCTAAAGAAAATAGAAAGACATGTAAATCAATGTAAAGTGAAGGTATAATTTTTTTAAACAATAGAAAAGTGGTGGACAAATGTAAAACTGATTTCTTTGAAAAGATTACTAATAATAAGAAACTCAATCCAAAGGAAAATGAAGTAGAAAACAGTAATATTGGAAACATTTTAAATAGAACATAATTAATATGAGAAAATATAAAAGAATAGTTTTCATGAGTTATGTCAATACATTTGATACAACTAAGTGATATGTCAGTTCTTTATCAGCTTAACTGTCCTCTCTGTCCTCTCCAATCTTCAACAAATATCCCTTCTCTGAATACCTTCCAACATATACGCTATTGAGACATATGCAACAAGCTCAACGATTCCTATTCTTGAAGTAAAATACAAAAACATGAAGGCTATGTGAACTGTATATTCTTTTTATTTATTGCAGATTCAGATGGGTATTCAGAAAAGCACTCAGAAATATACAAGTCCAGAAAGTGAACCAAAAGCTTCAGATCATCATAGAGTGTCACTATCTTCAATGTCATTTCATTATGATATTGATGAGAAAAAAAAAACCAAAAAACAAAAAACTAGCCTACCTTTATCAAATGATGCTTCTTGAGGACATGTTGTTGTATCCTGAAGTTGCAATGTCCAGAACCTATCCTTGACCTTGCAGGTGAGCGCATGTGCTGCTAGGGCTTGAAATCAGGCAAAGTGACTTTGAAATAGTTTGATATGTCTCCAGAACAGGAGAACATAATCAAGATGTTGGGAACCAGACAATTCAATCAGTAGCTGAAAACAGTGACTAAACCAGTGTTGGGAGAGGTGGGTGGGTGTGTGGGGGTGGGGTGTTAAAGAAATCTTAGGATATATACTAGTTGGTTTGCTGATTACTTGCTTGTTGGGCCCAGTTTTTAAGTGAATCTGCCTCTTTTAAGACTCAGAGTAGAGTGGACAGTGTCTTTTCCAAATAGTTGTCAACTCTCAAGCTAAAAGAAAAGAATCTCAATAGTTGTAATAATCCAGAAACGATCACAAAATTTTTTATCATCTGCCTATGTGCTGTTGTGGTTAAAAGGTTAGATTTTCAGCTACTGTTCTCTGTTCTCTGAAGCAGAAAAGTAAAATCAATGGACTTATGCAGAAAGCATCCACAGAGCTCTTATTTTTCTATCTCAGATTAAGCTGGACGTTTCTTTTTTTCCCTGACAAATTGCATTGACTTTGACTTTGTATACAGTTCCCTTAGGTTGTTGAGCAAGATATTTTGATCCTAAAGTCAGAACACTATGGATTTAAGAGATTGAATTTAGGCAGAAATTAGGAATTTCAAATATTTTAATGATTAAGGTCTTTAGAAAAGATTAAAAATTGGTGCAAGTCAAAATTATATTGGAACTATATAAAATATAAAATATATTTAGGATGTAAAAGACTAAAGGAGAAAAGTCAAATTCCGCAGTGGCAGTAACTTTGTGCCACTAACAAATGAAAATGTTGAGTGGAAAGTAAGGACTCTTTTCTTTGTTGCCCCCTTAACCTAGCAACCTGCATCTATACCAACATAAATTGTTTCTTTCACCTATTAAAGCAAACGATTGAACTACCTTTGCACCATCCTGAAATCAATGCATCTCATCTTTTTCACCACTCAGGAACCTTGCTGCCCTGTTGCTTCCTCTTAGTCTTGTCTGCCTTATCAACTTGCCATTTTTTCCAACGAACTAAGGCAATTCTGGAATAGTTTCATTAAAACTTTTAAACACCCACAAAACCTCACCATATTTACCTTTTCACTCCCTCTTGTAGCAAACATTTAAGAAGAATCACGCACATTTCAAGTCTCACCTTCCCTACTCTGGTCTTGAGCCTTATCAGGTTTGACATTTGTCTTCTTTTGAAACTGAAGCCTTATATTCTTCTGGTTCTGTTAGTTCCCCTTGAAAAATATATTCTCCTACTTCTGCTACACCCTGGGCCTCTTCATCAGCCTCTCTTACCTAGATCACATTACAGTCTCCAGGCCTGTTGGCCTGTTTCTTCTTGCTCACTCAGGTCTATTTTATGTGCAGCAACATAAATTTCTAAAAATGCAAATCAGTAAAAGATGTTGATTGTAGGGTGAGAATAGAATTGAACTTTTGGTGGTGAACTTAATGTAGTATATTGAGAGGCTGACTTATGCTGCTCACCTGAGGCTCAAATAATGTTATAATACAATGCTACTGCAACAAAGGTCATAAATACAAATAAATAAATGAAATACAAGACAGATCTTGATATTTTCCTGTTCAAAACCCCATTTTATTTCCAATCAAATTCTAAAATCTTACTATGATATTCAAGGTCCTGTGTGAACTTTTCCCTGCCTGCTTGCTCTGAGATCTCCTACTGCTTCCCCACATATCACTTAGCTATTGTAGGGTTTCTTGTTGCTGAAGTAGGCCACATTCTTTTCCCCCCTGAAACTATTAAGCCTGCTGCTGCCTTTTCCCTGAGGATGCTTCCATATTCACAAAGCTATTATCACTCATATTGCAAGACCATTGAAAAGGTCTTCCCAGGCCACCCTGCCTGAAACATCACTCCCATTTATCTCTATGGTGCATTTTGCTTCATAGTGTTCATCACTTGCTAAATACTTCTTATGAGCTTACTTTGCTTCTTCCACTAGAATATAAACTCCACAAGGACAGGAGCATGTCTTATTCCCATTTGTAGCTGCTACATCTAAAGGAAACCTGGCACATAGAAGAAATTCAAATCACTTGACAGATATAAACAAAAAGAATGTGTATCCATCCATGCACATATAGCTGATGCTCTTTGTAGGAGAGAAAATTGGCAATGTTCAGTATGTTCAGTAATCTTCCCTCCCCCTCTCACCCCAAATTTGGTTATCACACAGTTAAAGGTCATCTTATTTTTCCTTTTCCTTTTCATTGCATGAATTAGATTTATTGGGTAGATTACTACCAACCAACTTGGCATGCAGAGAAAAAAGCAAATGACCCTATTACGAGTCATCAGTCAATTGAAGTTGCTGTTCTTTGTCCAATGACATTTACATTGCCATTGCCTCCTCTCTCTCTCTTATACTCTCTTCCTTCCACAAAGGCAATTTATTTGAAAGTTTTAAGCCCACAGACTCAGTTGGAAGGTGACAATAGCTGATAAACAGCAGTTATATTGCCACAGGGCACTCTGTGATTTAATGTAACAGTAGAATGTGGTTTCTGATTTATATACTGATGGATCATAAGGACAGCCTGGGTCTGTATTGGGACAGCAATGGTGGAATCTCAGGATGATTGTCCAAAGCACAGACCAATACACACTGAATAAATGAAAATGGAAGCCTGGTGTTTCTTTTCACTCAAAACCAAAACAAAAGCAAACCCGCAGGCTTTATCTACCCAAGGTTTACAGAGCAAGGTAAGATTTTTAGAAGCTTCTTGTCTAAATTGCTTGGTGTGGACTTGAGGAGGCTAAGATAGATGCTTTATAAACCTTGCTCAGAGACACAAGCCAGGTAAGACTGCCTCCTTGTTTGGGGGTCCTGCATCCATCCCAACACCATGGTGCCTGTCTCTGTTCTGGTTTCTGCCATATCACTCTACTGGAATTACCCTCCGCTGAACTATTGTAACCAGTTTTTATTTTCCAACATTTCATATTAACTGTATTGAATTCATTTGACTTGGGTTTCCTTAGCATACTCTTAAGTCATGGAAGAAAGTTTTACTGACCCTCATTTCTGCTGGATTATAGCAACACCATCTTTTCCACAAGGCTTGTAAGTAAACTCCATCATCGTAGTGTGACTTGGTACGGCATTTGTTTCTTACTCATAAGCAAATTAACTCTAGAGAATTAATCTTTATAAGCGATGTCAAGCCATCCCTCCATTTCTACAGAACTGGCTAAGTGGCAGTTTAGCAGAAATGGTTTGTGTACAGACCCTTAAATCACTTATCTACTTATCTATCATCAGCATTCACTAGCTTTGTGAACTTAGGAATCATTCTGTCTATCAAATTTCACATCTATAAAATAAGGGTAAATAAGAGTGCTATTTCATGTGCTTTATAAAGATTAATGGAATTAATCAATGCAACCCACTAATAACAATGTCTGACACAAAGTAACACATATTACCACCAAACAAGGGAAAATCTTGAGGTGATCAAATACATTCCAAGAAAATCCTGCTGCTTTACTATAAGGAATGTAATAATTTTTTTTCTTTTACTTTTCTTTTCTTTTTTTTTTAAGATTGACTTTCCCAGGATATAGTTAAACTATAAACATATAATTATTCATATTCCCACAAGTTTGTGACAAAGATACTCAGTTATGAAATAATAGTACTTTTTGCTCCACTAAACCTTCAAATACAAACATAAGGCAAAAAAGCAAATTGAGGCAATGTGCTCATTATTACAACATTTTAGGAAATAACTTTGAGCAATTTGGAAATTGATCCTATTTAGTATATTGGCGACAATTTTAAAAGCAGCAATAATGGATGGCTGCCAAATATTCAGAAAATTTGTTTTTGTAAAGGAATGTTAACATTGAACAAAAATTGTACTATATTTAAATTTCCTCTAAGTATGATCTTAGATGAATAAATGAAGAATTCATTTACATAATTCTCCGATTAGCTTGTAAAAACAATCTACAAGGAAGCCCCATTTTACAGAGTGCATAAAAGGGAGAAAAACTTGAGCACAGAAAATTCAAAAACTTTGATAAATTCTTATCATTTATTAAAGAATCAGATAAGGGGTTCAGAAAGCCAAGCCTATTTCTATAATATGATAAGCAGATAAATGTATTCTAAAGCCGAAATACTTGGCTTTTTTTT
>PVHY01000711.1:0-201259 GCA_004024945.1 Uropsilus gracilis | reverse complement strand
TAATCTTTGACAAAGGAGGGAAAAACTTACATTGGAACAAAGATAGTCTCTTCAACAAATGGTGCTGGGAAAACTGGACTAAGACATGCAAAAAAATGGACCAAGACATCTCTCTCACACCATGTACAAAAATTAATTCAAAATGGATAAAAGACTTAGATATCAGACCTGAAACCATAACATACATAGAGGAAAACTTGGGCAAAACCCTCCATGAAATACAATTCAGAACCCCCTTCCTGGAATCATCTGCAGAAGGCAAAAAATTGAAGGAAAACATAAACAGATGGGACTTCATCAAACTAAAAAGCTTCTGTACTGCAAAAGAGAAAACAGAAAAAACTAAAAGAAGCCCAACTAAATGGGAAATATTTTTGCCCTTCACAAGAGTGATAAGGGATTAATAACACAGATCTACAAGGAACTCACACAACTAAACGAAAACAAAACAAGATGCCCAATCAAAAAATGGGGAGAAGAACTAAAAAGACACTTCTCCAAAGAGGAAATACAAATGGCCAACAGGCACATGAAAAATTGCTCAATGTCACTAGCAATCAGAGAAATGCAAATCAAAACCACAATGAGATACCACTTTGCACCAGTAAGAGTGACCCACATCAAAAAAAGAGGCAACAAGTGCTGGCGTGGATGTGGAGAGAAAGGAACACTCCTACACTGCTGGTGGGAATGTAAACTCGTCCAGCCACTATGGAAAACAGTATGGAGGACCCTCAAACTCATGAAAATGGAATTACCATTTGACCCAGCAGTCGCACTTCTGGGAATCTACCCAAAGGAGACGTCAATGTGGGTACAAAAGGATACCTGTGCTCGGATGTTTATTGCAGCACTATTTATAATTTCAAGAACATGGAAACAACCCAAATGCCCCAGAACAGATGAGTGGATGAAAAAGATGTGGTATATATACACAATGGAGTATTACTCATCAATTAAAAACGACAAATTTGATGAATTTATAGACACCTGGATATACCTAGAGGAAATCATTCTAGCAGAAACGAGCCAGATAGAAAGGGACAGAAACCAAATGGTTTCACTAATATATGGTCAACCAAATGAAACTACACAAGGGGATAGAGGGGGCCAGCTGGAGCGGGCGGGGAGGGTAGGTGATGGTGATGGGTGACCCCCAGGGACTGAAATGATGTAAAAAAAAATAATAATAAAGCAGATATTGGTAAAAAAAAATAAAAAACTCTACCTGGACAAATTGGATTATGACTTCAAAATTAAGACATAAAGGCTTATTATAGAAAAAAGAAAGATGATTTCCTTTAACACTGATAATAAACTTATCATTAATAAAATAATGTTAAAATCAATAACATAATATCTCCAATGAACTCCAAGGGCATTAAATATTTATACCAGTTAAACTAGCATCTGAGAAGTGGAAAGATGGAGACATTGAGGCATTCACAACCCCTCAGAGTGATTACTTTTTCTAACACAGAATCCTTGCTCATTTCTTTCATTTTGATTTATACTTCTTCACAGTGCTTATCATTATTTGATGTTGGAGTGTGTTTTTAATATTAGTATGTTATACCACACTATTCATTTTACTTTTTCCACTGCTTTCCAACTAGAATGCAAGATTCCCCAAGGCATGAACTTTTTATGCTCAATTTATTGCTGAATTCCTAGTATTTTGAACAATAGGCACTCAAAAATATATGCTGAACTGTTAAATAGAACCATCTTGTGAGGGAGCTCTGCTTATATCATTTATGAGGAATAAATTAGATTTCAACTTCATAACTTCCTTTCTATATATAGTATTTCTTCCTTAATACCATTCTTCTGAATAGTTATCTTCTATTGCTTAATTAATGTAGTAAGATTTCAGATTTATTTCTACTACAAAGCCTTAAGTTTTTATCTATTATTGGCATTGTACTGAAATACATGTCAACCTAAGCTCAGTAACTCATGGAATTTTTAAAATGTCATTATTAAAAATTATTTTAAATATATTTCATTAGAAGCAGTAGGAATCATGTCTAGAAAGTATTATCAGTACCCTAGGGGGTAGCTATTATTTTAAACAACTTAATGTAGAATACACAGCTCAGAAGTTAGCATTAAGAGTTGAAAAATATGAGTAATTAGTGGAATATAGCAGTAAGGATTATTGAAAACATTTCCAATCTAGAAACTGGAGTGGTACTGAGTAAAGAGGTTGGCTGGTGAGATGGTGTGGGCACCTCTGCCTTTTCATGGGCTAACTCTTAGGGTCCAGGAAAGATTGAGCAGCCTTCTAAAAAGATTGTGTCACCAAAATACTGCTTCATTCCTTTCAAAATAAATCTTTAATTCCGATGGGCCATGTTGAACTGTCTGAGATAAACAGAGTAATCTTTGGTAATTTTTAAAGAAAGGGTCATAATATTGTCCCTATGTCTGCTTGTTAAAAATTTTACTTGATGAAAACATTTCATTGAAAAGAAAAGAATTCCACCATTTCTTCCAGCTGGATCTATGTCAGGTGGAAAAGTTTTAGAATAACATTGTATCAGTTAGCATTTTTCGGGAAACAAAATAAGATATGTAGATATTTATGTATGAGAATATAGATATACCTTTTCAAATATATTTATACTTATGTGTGTATGTGTGTGGATACACAGCATATGTATATATGAATAAGAGAGAGACAGAGAGATAGACTCAAGCAGGATGGCATGATTTCTGTTACTGCCTTTGAATGAGAATTCATTATCCAGAAGATTTACTTAAAGTCAAATGATCATAGATACATAGATGTTAACCACATCACAAAATATCTTCACAGCAGTCTCTGCACTACTGACCAAGCAACTGATCAGCACGGCTGGAGAGCTGACAGGAAGAATTAACCAGCACACAGATCTTCTCTAAGTAAACGGGACTCATTCCAAGGAAATCTCTGTGTGCAGAGAAGTAGTTTCAAATTTGCTGTCTAAGAGCACAAGTAGGTCCAAGACAAAGCAGGAGGCAAGAAGCACTCCTTGTATGTTGGGGAACATTTAATTAGAGGAGTCACGAAACATTCTGCTAATGCTAGACCATTTTGAAAAGTGGAAGGAGATGCTATTAATTCTTAATACCAGAACACAGATTGAAACCACAGTGGTTGCAAACTGTGATGCTATGTCCTTGAAAATGTCAGATTCTTTGTAATATACTCATCTGCACAAATCCTTTATGCGTCAATGACAATAAAGGGGGGAAAAGAGGGATAGGAATTACCCCATTGAAAGCCCCAGAATAGGATGAAATTAGATGCAAAATCTTTCTTCCTGTAGTTTATGTGGCAATTATAGGGAAGAGGAGCATGAGGTCCAGCAACACTCAGAGATATATCGTTGCAGAATGGTTAAGTGAACAGATGACTAGTACAACCTATATTTACAGCATTCCAAAAAAGACCATTCTTCTTTAAATGTCTACAACTTTCTATTATCTTATATATGTCTGGTGAGGGTTTGGTAGCAATAGCTTTCCTTTGATATTTTCCCATTTTTCTGGTATTGATAACAATCCACAGACAACAGGCTCCTGAAAACCGCACCCCAAGCTTGCTCAATATCCTTTCTCTCCTTGAGGGCACAGCTGCTATTGGTCTTCAGGTTCCTCCAATGAACTTTCTGCTTCTTCCATATTCTTTTGGAATCTACTCCCAGGACCCACTGTCACAGAGGTCAGGTTCCCTTGTAGAGGTGGCCTGAGAGGAAGATGGAAAATAGAGGGCTTACCTGAGGATAGCAACAAAGGCACACAGAAAGCAGAGGACTTGGGAGGGGGGAGGATCCCCTCTCAGGTGGCATTTCCCCTCTGCCCAGTCCCAGAAAATTAGCTGCTTCTTAGAATCTCATATTCAATACTTTATTTTTTAGTACCTTTTCTTCCTTTTTAAACCTAGGCAATGTTGCTTTACACGTTATACATGATTCAGAGGGATGATGCCACCCCTCTTTGAATAGTACCATACCCTGCCCATTACAGAGACTTCCTGAATGAGATTGTTTACTGTGGTTACCTTGTCCCTGACCTACAGTGTATACAAAATGTGTGAGGGGGGGATGGTGGCAAATTGTTTGTCTTTTGAGTACCCAGGGTGGAAAGGATCTGACTCCAACCTGAAATAATGGATCACATCAGTCAGTCTCTAGTAAAGGGATGAAGCACAACAGTTATTTTAACACAACATTGTTGTGTGAAAAGGTGGAAAGGGAGCACTAAGCATTAAATGGAGGATAGCTAAAGGAAGCAGATGCCACTTGCAGGAGCTGGAAGTTGAAGGGAAAAATAGAATTACTGTGAAGCTCAATGTTGAGCTGCGTCTAGCCTCCAGCCATACCTGGATGATGAGTTCCGGAGTGCAAGCCTGGGAAGTGGTGTTGCTGGCCTCTAGCTGTGCACTGGTCTTGGACAACATTTCGGAGTGTAGAAAATTGTAAACTTATCAGCTGTTGTAAGTGGAATAATGGTCACAAATGGATAGAAGGAACATGACTGGAGCTATTTTAACATGATTAAAGAGCAAGCACTATATATTTTTTTCTCCTTCTAAGCTTCCAGTCTCCTTTTAGAAACTCGGGAATAGTTTCCTAGCTGGGAATTAGCTGGAAAAACAAAACGTGACTTACAAAACCTCAGTGTCATGTGGAGTAAAGAAAGATGAAATTCAACTGAGAGATGGAGGATTAATGACAAGTGTAATGCTTGTCATTATTTTTTTTATTTATAGTGAGGATGTATCGTTGCACATCCTCAGACATATTTACCTTCAGTACTTACAGCAAGACATGCATATTTCTTCTACGTTTTCTCACTCAGGGAGGAGGCTGCAAGTGGAATTTACTGTGAAGTGGAGAATACAGATACTTGCTGAGCAGAAGGTAGACTGTGCTGCACTTTCAGTTTCAATGCCAACCTCTTCTCCTCCTGTTTTGGGGTCAAAGAATGGTTCATCTTCAGATTTCCAGTGACTGTCTGATCCGTTTCTGACCACAAAGTGGATGTTGGAATGCTGTGTGTTATTAGTAAGCTGTGTATTTCAGTTTTGTTCCAAGAATCTCAAGACCACTCTCTTCCTCTTTGCATTCAGCATGACCACAGAGTTCAGGGTGAAGGTTCCCTCTGCAGCCCGGATCTAACAATAGCAGAGTTCCCAGTTAACCACTGCAGTCACACAGAATGAGGAAGAAAGGAACCAGTATTGTGCTTATACTGACATAAATTTGGAGTATAATTATTACAGCATAACCTAACTCATTTGACTGATGAAGTCTTTATTTCAAAACAGCATCTTACTCATTTCCTTTCTCTAGTGATACAGCACACTAATGATAGCATTTGAAGTTTATTTTGAAAACTATTTTTCAAAGAGAATTTGAGACTACTCACGTGAGTGCACCAGCAAGGAAAATTCTCTAAGATTGTTGAAGAAAGTCAACTACAGCATATGGCTGCCTACTAACCTGAGATCTTGACCTGGACCACCAGAGACTCCTTACCTCTTCCCTTGTTCTAGGAATGAGCATCCACCCATGACTAACATGGCAGGAGTCTTTTCAAGTTATAGACTTGAGGGCTTAAGGTGTCCTAGAGATTGTCAGACTGAATAACTGACTGAACCCAAGACCTCACTATTCAATCTTCTGGCAGGCAAGCAGGGAGATCTACTGTGTGGCCACAGTAGATCTACTGTGTGGCCACAATTACTAGTCACACAGAGATGCTCCCTGACTTATTATACCTGCCACATCCAAATCTGAGTACCTGCCTCTTTTCTTGATTTTTCCTTGCCTTTCATGCCTCCTTGCCTGGGGTTAGTTTCAGAATTTACATAGGAAGATTCTAGGTTGTGAACCAGCAATGATGCTATTTTATATGGATAAAATTGATTCGAATTGCAACGCTGTGTGAATGTGGAGGCCTTCCCCAACTTTGCATAGGAAAGTAAAATATTTTTTATTTGGTCCACAAAACACATTGTACATAAAAACTAAAGGAGATAGAGATGCGTATGGTGCTTATATTCAGAGTTCAAATGCAATGCTACTGTTAGTAGTTAATTGTTAATGTGGTCATAAAACCTTGTCAAAATTGAAAAGATTTAACAATGCTAAGCATAAACAAATAAATAATTCATAACTGAAAATCACATAATTTCTCTTTAAAAATTTAAAATACATGCATTTGAAAGAAATGATTATGGCTACAATTTCAAATCTATGTTTCTGAAACTGAGAGAGTAAAACAAAGGATACATTGTAAGCATTCTACAAACTGCCAAGTGGTTGCCTTTGTTTTTATTTTTATGATGTTATGCTGTGTGTCTCTTATAATAAATATCATTGCAAACTTTTATAAAGTCAAATTATTAATTATTAGGCTATGTATATAGACCTTTGTTTTCATATTGCTTTTTACTTCTCTATTCTCAAAAACCATTTAAATTGGTGCAGAGGTGAGGTGGTAGTAGTAAGGAATATTTGATTTTTTTTTCTAACTTGTGTTTCATTTCTCTTCCAAATTTATTTAGTTCTAATTGACTTATAATATCCTGTAAATTTCAGGTGTACAATGTGTTGATTTTTTACATTTACTAATTGTAAAATGATCACCACTATAACCTTAGTTTACATTTCCATCATGCTACATAACTGATTGATACTTAATTATTGTGATAGTTTGGTATGTGGTTCCATAATGGTAAAATTAAGGAATTATAAGTGTCTTTGCTTCACTAAGTTTATCTTTTCTTTTTAAAAAATTGATTGCATATATATAACTATATATATACTCATATAGAAAACATTATTTTATGCCCTGAGTTTCTTCTACTACCTTGTCCACCCATGAACCATCATATGAATCTCTTGTACCCATCTTTCCCCCAGTTCTACCCTTCTGCTCCCTTCCTAGCTCTATGATTCAGTCCTACTGACAAAATTTATTTAGCTTCAAACTTTACTTGTCCTTTTGTTTGCTTTCCCTACATCCCAAATATAGGTAATATTAACCAGTATTTCTCTTTTTCTTTCTGGCTTATTTCTGCCAGCATGATTCCTTGTAAGTCCATCAAATTTATCTTTTTGAATGCTGAATATTCCATTGTGTACATATACCACAGCTTTCTGATCCATTCATCTATTTTGGGGCATTTGAGTTGTTTCCATATCCTAGCTATTGTAAATAGTGCTGCAATAAACATTCCAGGTGTCCTTTTGAATTAGTGCTGTTGTTTTTTTCTGTTTCCTTTGGGTAGTTACCCAGAGGTGGGATTGTTGAATCTATGGTAGTTCTAGTTTCAGTAGAGTAATGGTCCTCCACACAGATTTCCATAGTGCCTGGACTGTTTTTGCATTCACACCAGCAGTGTGAAAGACATCCATGCCAGCACTTTTTGCTACTAATTTTTTTGATGTAGGCCATTCTTACTGGTATAAGGTGGTATCCTATTGTGGTGTTGATTTGCATTTCCCTTATTATAAGTGATGTTGAACATTTTTTATATGCCTATTAACCATTTGTATTTCCTCTTTGAAGAAGTGTCCTTTAGCGCTTTCCTCCAGTTTTTGACTGAGTTTTTACTTTGTTTTGTTCAGTTGTGTGAGTTCTTTGTGGATCTTTGATATCAGACCCTGGTCAGTTAAATAAGGTACAAAACTTTTTTCCCATTTGTTTGGCTGTCTTTTTGTCTTGGTTGTTGTCTCTTGCTGTGCAGAAGTGTTTTAGCTTCATATAGTCCCAGCTGTTTATGTTTTCTTTCATTTTCTATATTTGTATAAATGTGTCCTGGAAGATGTCTCTGTGGTATAGGTCATGGAGTATTTTGCCTACATTTTTATTTGTACATTTTATGGTTTCTGGTTTTATGTCCAAGTCTTGTATCCATTTTTGAGTTGGTTTTGTGTATGGTGTGAGGGAATAGCCTAGATTCATTCTTTTGCATGTTGCAGTTTAGTTTACCCAGCACTATTTATTGAACAAGCTATCTTTGTATGCTTTCTATCCCTTTGCTATAGATTAGTTGATTGTACATGTGTGATTTCATTTCTGGACTTTCAATTCTGTTCTATTGGTCTGTGTGCCTGTTTTTATTCCAGTATCATGCTGTATTATTATGGTTTTATAGTGTAACTTAAAGTCTGGGAGTGTAATTCCTTCCTTCTCTCTCCTTTAGGTCAGTAGGCCTTCAGCTAGTTGAAGTTTTTTATTGTTACACTTGAATTTCAATAGTATTTTTTCTATTTCTTTGAAGAATGTCATTGAAATTATAATGGAATTGCATTGAATCTGTAGATTGCTTTTGTCAGGATGGTCATTTTAGTAATGTTGATTCTTCCAATCAATGAGCAGGAGATGTCTTTCCATTTCTTCTTGTCTTCTATTTCTTTTACCAATGGTTTATAGTTCTTTTTGCATAGTTTTTTCATATCTTTTGTTAAGTTTATTCCCTGGTATTTAATTTTCATTGGTCCATGATAAATGGCGTGGTTTTCTTAATTTCTTAATCTTCAGACTGAATTTTTGCATTTAAGAAAGTGACTGATTTTTGTGTGTTGATTTTGTAATTGGCTACTTACTAAACTGTTTTATTATTTTCATTAGTTTCCTATAGCATTTTTAGGGTTTTCTATATAAATTATCATATCCTCTGCAAACTGGTAATTTTTACTTCTTTGTTCACTATTTGGGTTCCTTGCATGTCCATGTCATTCTCTTGCCTTATTGCTCTAGCTAAGACTTCCAGTCTTAGTTAGTGGTAAGAGTGGACAACCTTGCCTTGTTACTGATCTCAAAGGGCCAGCTTTTAGTTTTTCACCATTTATGTTGATATTGGCTGTGGGTTTGTCATATATTGCCTTTATTATGTTAAGGCATGTTCCTTCTTTCCCCATAACTCAAGGACCTTAACCAGAAATGGATATTGAACTTTGTCAAATGCTTTCTCAACATCTACTGATATGATCATGTGTTTTTGCTTGTTTGTTTTTTGTTTGTTTATTGATGTGTTGGATTACATTATTGATTTTTGGTGCTGGACTATCCTTGTTTCCCTGGGATAAATCCCAGTTGGTCATGGTTTATTATCTTTTTGGAGCAATGTCAGATTCTGTTTGCTAAGATTTTGTGAGAATTTTTGCTTCTGTTTTCATTAAGGAGATTGGTCTGCAGTTTTTTCTTTCTTTGTTTTCTTTTGTTATTAGTGTGATTTGGCTTCAAAGAATATATTTTGCAATATTCCTTTTTCTCTATTTTTGAAATAGTTTTTGTAAGATAGGCACTAGTTCATCTCCGAAAGCCTGGAGGAATTTATTTGTAAATCCAGCCAGTCCAAGGCTTTTGTTTTGAGGGAAGGTTTTGACTACTGTCTCAGTTGCACTGTTTGAGATTGGTTTATTTAGATTTTCTATGTCTTCTATATCCAGTTTTGATTGGTTGTATAGTTCTTAATATTTTTCTATCTCATCAAGGTTATTGAACTTGTTTGTATATAGGTGTTCATAGTAAACTCTAAATATCCTCTAGATTTCTGCTTTGTCTGTTGTAATTTCTCCTTTCATTTATGATTCCATTTATTTTTGTTTCCTCCCTTTTCTTTGTGATTCACTAAGTTTTGCTTGATAACATGTAACTTAGGGGGACCTAAGAACCTCAAATTATAAAGAATACATTCTCTAAGTAGAGTCTAACCATCTACAAAAGCATAGTCTTATTGTAAAACAGTTATTTAATCAAATTGGTGGTGTGAGAGAGATTTCAAATAATGGTTTCCCAATAAAATTGCAAAGTTACCCATCTCCTTTAGTGCAAATACCCAGTCAAGCTGGCTTAGACCAAAGTTCCATCTGAAAACTAGCTACAATTCTAATATACCTTCTGACAGGGAACCACAAGAAAGGGATTGGGCAGCTTCCCAGTCCCAGAGACCTGGGGCAGAAAGAGACAATCAAATTTTAAAATATGCCACTTCAAGATAACAGCTTCCACTTTCTCTAGCAAGAACTAAGAACTGTCTCTCTATAGGTCTCCGATCATGTCTACATGTCTTCCTTCCATATGTTTCCTCCCCAGTTTATATATCCACCTGATTCCTTTCCAACTTCCCTCCATTTATAATATCTGGATCATGTCTCCTGGACCTTGTACATTAAGGTGATATCATGTAAGCAGGACTGGGGAAAATGGTACTTGTTCAATGTTTCTCCTTCTTTTACAGAGATTGATTTTATAACACAGTTGATTACAGACACCAGATATGAAGTCTCCAGTAAGATGCTATTTGAATGTCAGAATTTACAGTATGAAATATATTTCCTTTTCTTTAACTTGAATTATTAGCAAACATTGAAAGCTAAAATCAACTAGAAGCAAGGATCTGTTTGATTTTTTTATAGTCTGCAAAAAATATGCAGTGATTATTTTGTTTAAATTTAGATCAGACATAGGGAATCTTCTAAGGCATTCTCAGTGAGCAGTCACAACAGTTACTTCTCAGTCAGTGTATGCTGAGATTTGAAACATAGTACCAGGGAAACCTTCAGTAAAATGATACCAGGAACAAAACATAGATGCAACTGTGAATTGGAAATAAAATCTCAGTGATAGACAAAGAATTTATTTGTTAGTCAAAGCCAACATTCAGACCTAAGATGCAACCCGGATTCCAACAATTATGTAACAATGTATTCTATATAAGATGAGGTATTTCCTTAGTTTCTGACCACACTTAAGGAGGGTCTGAGCAGCAGAGGGGCCTGAGAATAAATAATTTAAAGGAGACAGGTGAAGGAGAGACATGTGAAGGAAGGTGTTCTTGCATCTCCTATTTGTACTTGCACCAGGGAGTTGGGGGGACATGGAAGGAGATACTTGGAAAAGGTCTGGGGGAAAGGCCTGTGGGGAGGCTAACAATGGCAGCTGTTACCTTGATTTATACTTTAATTTTATACCTTTTATTACAGACTTGTCTGCCCCTTTCTGTTCATTTCCTGTGGTTCTTTTCAGAAGGTGTCTTAGACTTGTCACAAGCTTTCTGTACTGTTGGGTGTTGATTTTGACTTTCCCCTGTATGACTGGGCATTTTTCCATGAGGAAATGGGTAATATTGGATTTCCTAGGGTTATCCTTTCTTTCTTCCATCTCTATGTTATACTCACTATCTCCATTAAAGTTATTTTCTATTAAAAATCTAAGACACTATAGTATGCTTTGCCTTTATGGGGTCATTGGGAGAACCCCTTTAGATATGCAGATATCAGGTTCTTGGGATACTCCTCACTCTGTCTACTAACATATGAACCTAAATTTAGTTTAAATAAGCAAGAACATTGAGTTGCTGACAGTAAAGTATTATTTATTTTGGATAGGGTGACTTCAAGTTCTAAATTGTCTAACCTCAAGATATAATCATGTATTCAAGAGAAAGGCTACTTGGTGGCAAAGAGCTCATATACCAATAGCCCGGTGAGGCTCAGGCTGAGGTGAGGCACAGGGAAAAACAACTTGGTGGTGATGAGCTTGCACCCCAGCAGCCTGGTGGAGCCCAGGTGAGGGCTCCAGCCAGCACCTGACTACTTCCAGTTGCCAAGGCAACACACCTGGAAATAGGGCTGCGAGATTTGCAACTAAATGGGTCCCTGCTATTCAGGTTAGGTATGGACTGAGTTTTACTGGCCCAGGGAAAGACGATTTGGTGGGAAGAGTTTGCACCCTAGCAGCCCAGAAGCACCAGTGCCACTGTGTGGCACCAGCAGCAGACTAGAGAAACAAGGACACTCACTACCCAAGAGCATCAAGACACCCCAGTCAAAAAGGTTTATATGACAAGCCCTAGATGCTCAGAGGCACTAATAAAATATTTGAGACTCATCAATCTAAAAGAGAAGAAACAATGAAAAAGAAGACAGACAATACAAGAGAAACCACATCTAATCACTACATCCACTCTCTGAAAAGGAAAATGTCCCCCAAAATAGCCAATGGAAACAAAATATAATCAACACAGCAGCAGAAGCAGAAAGACAGAATTAACTACAACTAAATAGGCCTCAACATGCAATCAAATACAAGAGCAGTCATCACTCAATACGTAGAGCAAGTTCAAAAGGAAAACACATTAAGGAGGAAGAATAAAAATATTCAAGCAAGCCTTAAGAAAAATAACTCAACACCAAAGTATAAACAATCTGCAGAAACCAACATGGATTACATGGAAGAAATATTTCATATGTCAAAGAATTCAGAATCAATGTGATAAAAGCACTCAAAGAGGCTAAGGAAGAGAGAGAAAAAGGGAAAGCAGAGGTTAGAAACTTTCAATGAACTAAAAGAAGTTGCAGAAAAATATAGGAAAGGGTGCAGCAAAATGAGCAATATCATCGACGAACAGAAAAATGAAATTGAAGCCCTAAATAAGAAGCTTCAGGGGTACAGTGTATAAGAGGACCAATAAAAGAGATAAAAAATGCAGGGAAAAGTCAAGAAAGCAGAATAGAAGAAACCGAACAATGAATCAGCACACTGGAGGATACAGAAATACAGAGGATGAAGAAAGAGAAAGAGAGGAAAAGCAAAGTAAGAAGATGGGAGAAAAAAAAAAATCCAAGATCTGTCAGATACTCTAAAGAAAACAAATATAAGAGGAATTGGAATCCCAGAAGGAGAAGAGAAAGACATGGGATCTGAAAGACTTTTTGATGAAATAATGGAGAATTTCCCAAACCAGAAGAAATAAATGAAAAAATAAATATAGGTAGCAAAGGAACACTAAAGTACTTTACTGCAATAAGAAACACAGCAAGACACATCATAGTAAAACTTTTAAGAGCCAAAGATAAAGAAAAAAATGAGAATAACAAGAGAGAGGAAACAGATAACCTACAAAGGAAAACCCATTAGACTGACTTCAGATTTCTTAGACGAGACCGTCCAAGCAAGGCAAGAATGACATCACATCTTCAAAACACTCCAAGACAAAAAGTGCCAACCAAGAATACTCTACCCGGCAAAATTGTCCTTCCTTTATGAAGGAAGAATTAGAATCTTCTCAGACAAAAAAAGCCACCAGAAATTTGTTACCACTAAACCCCCTCTCCATGAACTCCTGCAAGAAACTGAAACCTGCAGAAGAGCAAAAAGAATGAATAATAAAAAGAAAAGAAAGAAGAAACTAAAACAGAACTCAAAATGACCACCAGGAACACATTGATAGATCCTCAAATATCAACAATTACTCTAAATATCAATGGGCTAAACTCATCAATCAAAAGACACAGAATTGCAGACTGGATTAAAAGACAGAACCCAACATTCTTCTGCCTCCAAGAAACACATCTGATCCCAAAACACAAGCATAGATTAAGGTAAAAGGATGGAAAACAAATCACAAGCAAATGGCCCACCAAAAAAGGCAGGGGTAGCCATTCTTATAGCAGACAATGCAGGTTTCAAAAATAAAAAAAAGTAACAAAGGATAAAACAGATCATTACCTAATGGTTCAAGAGTCAACCAACCAAAAAGAAATTATCAACATATACTCATCAAATGAGTGTGCACCAATTCATAAGACATCTACTGAGAGAACTGAAAACAAATACAGATGAAAACACATATATAGTAGGAGACTTCAACACCCCACTATCAACAAAGGACAGATCAAAACAAACAAACAAACAAACAAACAAAAAACAAAAAGCTACACAATGACACAAAAGCCTTTAAAGAAGACCTAGACAAATGACCCAATCGAGATCTATAGGACACTACACACACAAGACAAAGAATACAGCTTCTTCTCAAATGCACATGGATCATTCTGTAAAAATGACCACATATTGGGCCACAAGACAAACATGAATAAATACACAAAGATTAAAATAATACCAACTTTTTTTCTAGACCATAAAGGTATCAAACTAGAAATCAACAATGAAAAGAAAGCAAGAAGAACATCAAATACTTGGAGACTGAAAAACATGCTACAAAATGAAGAATGAGTAATTCAAGAAATTAAAACTTACTTCAAAACAAATGACAAGACACAGCATTCCAAAATGTATGGGATGCAGCAAAAGCATATCTAAGAGGAAGGTTCATAGCAATACAGGCCCATATCAAAAACCAAAAAACTAACCAAAAAAAACAACCTAATCTACCAACTCAAAACATTAGAACAAGAACAACCAAAAAAGCCCAAATCCCAGCAGAACACAAGAAATAACAAAAATAAAAGAAGAAATAACCTAGAAACCAAAAATACTATCCAAAGGATCAACAAAACCAAAAACTGGTACTTTGAAAAAATAAATAAAATTGATAATCCCCTTGCAAATCTCACAAAGGAAAGAAGAGAGAAAATTCAAATAAACAGATTCACAAAGGAAAGAGAAGAAATTTGAACAGATACAAAAGAAACCCAAAGGATAATAAGAGATTATTATGAACAACTATATGGAAATAAATATAACAACCTGGATGAGATGCACAGATTCTTAGAAAGATACAACTCTCCAAAACTGAACAAAATATTGAGAACTTAAACAAATCAATCACAAGCAGAAAAATTGAAGCATTCATCAAAACTCTGCCTAAAAACAAGAGCCCAGGACCTGAGGCTTTACAAGTGAATTCTACCAGACATTCAAAGATGAAATAACACCTGCACTAACTAAAGCTTTTCCAAAAAACTGAGAAAGAAGGAAAACTGCCAAACATTCCATGAAGCAAACATCACACTCATAAGAAAACCAAATTAGGATAGGACCAAGAAAGTAAATTATAGACCAGTTTCCCTAATGAACATTGATGCAAAATTTTTAAACAAAATCCTGGCAAATCAAATCCAACCATACATGAAAAGCATTATTCACCATGACCAAGTGGGATATATCCCAGGAGCACAAGGATGGTTCAACATCCAGAAATCAATTAACAAAATACACTACATTAACAAAGAGAAAAACAAAAAACACATGATCATATCTATAAATGCAGAGAAAGCATTCAACAAACTCCAGCATCCATTCATGATAAAAGCCCTTGAAAAATTGAGGATTAAAGGAACTTACCTCAACATAATAAAAGTCATCCATGGCAATCCTACCACAAAAATCATCCTAAATGGGGAAAAACTCAAATCATTCCAATTAAGCTCTGGAACAAACAAGGATGTCTACTCTTCCCACTACTCTAACACTGTACTGGAATTTTTAGCTAGAGCAATAAGGCAGAAAAAGACATAAAAGTGATACAGATAAGTAAAGAGGAACTGAAGCTATCATTATATGCTGATGACATGATTCTCTATATAGATAACCCAAAAAAATCCACAGAAAAATTGCTTGAAATAATAAAGCAGTTCAGTAAGGTAGCTGGATACAAATCAACACAGAAGTCGATAGCTTTCCTATATGCAAAAAGTCAAACACAAGAAGAAGAAATCAGAAAAATCATCCCTTTTACCATTGCACCAAAAAACTTAAATGTCTGAGAATAAACCTAACAAAGCACGTGAAAGAACTATACAGAGAAAAGTTTAAAATGCTGCTAAAAGAGATAGAAGACATAAGGAAATAGAAAGACATTTCCTGTTCATGGATTGAAAGAATTAATGTCATCAAAATGGCCATTGTACCAAAAGCAATCTACAGATTCAATGCAATACTGATAAAAATCCCAATGATATTTTTTAAAGAAATAGAACAAAAATTACTGAAGTTCATAAGGGATAAAAAAAGACCTCAAATATCAAAAGACCTCCTGACCAGAAGAAAGGACAATGGAGGTATTACAATTTCAAGCTTCAAACTATGCTAATAATAATTAAATAATAATTATTTAAATTATTAACTAATTTAATAATTAAAGCCATAATAAGTAAAACAGCTTGGTACTGGTACAACAACAGACAATCAGATTAATGGAACAAAATTGAGTCTCTGGATAAAACCTCACATATATAGTCACCTAATATTTGACAAGGGAGTGAAAAAGTTATATTGGATCAAAAATAGCCTCTTCAATAAATGGTGCTGAGAAAATTGGACTAAGACATGCAAAGAATTAGACCAAGACAACTCCTTCACATCATGTACAAAAATCAATGCAAAATATATAAAAGACTTAGATGTCAGACCTGAAACCATAACACACATAGAGGAAAACGTGGACAAAACCCTCCATGAATTACAATTCAGAAATCTCTTTCTGGACACATCTACAGATGGCAAAAATGAAGGAAAACATAAACAGATGGGACTACATCAAACTAAAAAGCTTCTGTATAGTAAAAAAGACAATAGAAAAACAAAAACATAAAGAAGCCCAACAGAATGGGGAAAAGGTTTTGTCCTCCACAAGAGAATAAGGGTTTAATAACCAAGATCCACTAGGAACTCAGACAACTAAACAAAAGCAAAACAAGAAGCTCAATCAAAAAATGGGGAGAACTAAAAGACACTTCACCAAAGAAGAAATACAAATGGCAAACAGGCACATGAAAAATTGCTCAATGTCACTAGCATTAAGGGAAATGCAAATAAAGCCACACTGAAATATCACCTTACACAAGTAAGAATGGCTCACATCCAAAGAATGGTCAACAACAAGTTCTGGTGAGGATGTAGAGAGAAAGGAACACTCCTATACTGCTGGTGGGAATATAAACTGGTCCAACCACTAAGGAAAACTGTGTGGAGGACCCTCAAGTTTTGAATATGGAACTATCATTTGACCCAGCAATTGCTCTCTTGGAAATCTACCCAAAAGAGACCTCAAAGTGGAACAAAGGGACACCTATGCTTGGGTATTTACTGCAGCACTATATATAATTGCAAGGACTTGGAAGCAAACTAAATGCCCCAAAAAAGATGACTGCATAAAAAAATGTGGTATATGCATACACATACATACATACATACATACATACATACATACATACATACATACATACATACATAGATATACATATACACACAATGGAATATTACTCATTAATTAAAAATGAAAAATTCGATGATTTTTGATAACATAGATGTACTTAGAAGAAATCACATTAGCAGAAACAAGTCAAAAAGAAAAAGACAGAAACCAAATGGTTTCACTAATATATGGAATGTAGGAAAAAATAAACAAAAGCCATGAAGATAAGTAAAAAAAAAATCTAACCACCAAACTGAAGCATGCCATGGGTGGAAATTGTGGGAACGGTGGGGAGAGGGTGTGAATTCTGGGATTACAAATATCTGAAATTTGTATATAAATAAAATTAAAAATTATATTTTAAACAGACATCTTTAAAGTGGTCTCCAATTCTACATTCAGAAGTTGTTTTCATCTTTAAATGTTTTCTTGGTGCATTTTATTTTCTTTCCCTCTTTCCAAGTAGTACTGTTCTCTCTTTTCACCTACTACCAACTCAGAATAACATGACATTATAACTTAGCTAACATAAAAGCTCTATTTAAACTTAAAAATAAATGGTAAAATGATTTTAATAACTTGAAGTCACCCATTTATATAGATTTTTTTCTGAAAGCAAAACCAAATCATTAAAATAAAAGCATATCAAGATTTCAAGGAAATCATAAGGTGTTACTTCAACTGCAGTTCCTGGGGTAGAAATGTATTACCAATATTTTATGAGTAATATTATTGGACAGAAACTCAAGGGGAAGGTAATTCTAGAGTACACAGATGACTCGCAAGAATGTTTTCCAAGAATCCCTAACTATTTAGGATAATAGTATGTGATGAACATGCTCCCATAAATGCTTTCTGATTACATTACTTTGGGAAGTATGATGTAACTGGCTAAATATTTTCATAACATAAACCTTTGTCTTATTTCTTTTTTTTTTTTCTTCACAGAGAGCTTCACATATGGTTGATTTGAATGAATTGTGCAAATAAAGCAAGTTTTACTTCTTTTTAAGAACCTGAGTCCTAAAATCAGCCCCAAACCTGGTTTTGGGTAACTTCAATGATTGAATTGTGGAGAATCTATCTCTCTCTCTCTCTCTCTCTCTCTCTCTCTCTCTCTCTGGCATGCATGCATGCATGCACACACACACACACACACACACACACACACACACACAGAACTAGCCTATTATAGAAAGAGAGGTATAATAAAGTAAAAAGGAATCCAGATCTTTTACTGCAAGGCTGGAAAAGTTCACAGACTGCTGCTGCTCTGCACACTATCCTCACCACCCCAGAATCCAGATCCTACTTGGATTACTCTGGGCAAGATGGTTGGAATGTATCTGATGCAGAACTATTGGTATAAAATACCAAACCTGGCAAAATACATTTTTTTGAAGATATTAAAAAGGACTTGGATGTCAAGAAGAAACCTCTTAGTTCATGAGACCGGCTCCAACACTGATTTTCTATTGTACTGCAAGACCACCTATACTAGCTGAGACAAAAGCTTTTGTTTTAACCTCCAATTCCATGACCTTCTTTACTTGTCCCTGTGTTGCCTTCATGTACAAATGGGTTTAAAAACTCAGAATTGATTCTGACTTTTGTATTACCCATCCTCCTTTCTGCTATGTTGGGAGACTGTGACTGGTACCTTTGTACCAACTTTGTAAACATAATCTTTAATTAGTTAAAATATATATATATATATATATATATAATCATGTATTCATGCTCAGAAGAAGGCAATGTAGGACTTAAATTTTTCCTAAGGAGTTCAGTGAAAGATGCCATTGTCAACTCTTGTTTATCTTGCTCCATCATCACTAGTTGGTGTTGGTAGGTATTTGCTCCTTTGCATCAGGTTCTTGCTTCGGCTATGAATGGGACCTACTCTGACTTATTCTCTGCAAATAGCTTTACTGCCTTGTTTGCTAGACTAGGGAGGTGTGTGTGTGTGTGTGTGTGTGTGTTTCCTAAAAGTTTTGTAATTGTTCACACTACCGATTAACTCCCATAGGCTGTGAGTGTTAGAACTAAAGTTTCATGATATTCAGCTTGAAAAATCCTGAGCTAGATAAATTTAAGATAAATTATTGATGGCAATTTGGTGAAGGGCAGTTTGTGTTGAGGCAAGGATCAACTTCCTAATGATATTCTTGTACTGGAGGTCTGTTTGATTATTGAAGCCATGTAAATAGGAAAATTTTTTCCTTCTCCAGCATGTAGGAAAGACAAATCACCAGTTCATATAGTGATTACTCAAACATCTATCAGTGAAAAATAGGAAAAATCCTTGGTTTTCTGACTTACAGATCAGTGACTGTCTCTCCATTTGTTTCTAAATACTGTCCCTTTAGTAGATACACAATATAATGAAGACTTGGGGATATAATTCATTATGATAAAAGAGTGTCATTATCAGTTAATCCTGTATAGATCAAATATTCAGACAGTGACATAAATATTTATTTCTGTTTCCATCAATCATTTTCTATCCTAATATCTATTTTTGAAAGAATGTTTTATTTCTTCATACTGGTCTTGATGGGTGTTTTTCTTTCTCTTTACCTTACCTTGCTCTCTGCTTAGGATTAATCCAGGTAAAAAAGATGCAAGTCTGATTTTCCATGATTTCCTGAGGAGGCAAGAGCCAGGTACACCTTACCCCCTTCCTTTATGCTTGCAGTCATTCCTATCTATTTAGCAAAGAGTGATGGTAATAACAATGATGTAACATAAAGCACATTTGTTATTCCATTGACAAAGACACTACCCTATTCATTCTGTCTTATCAAAATCCCTTTCCTTAGAAGTGCTGCAAGAGACAGAAAAATCCTACCTTGCTGAAACCCTCCTCACCTTTTGTCTTATATTGTTTTACTATTCCAATCAATATTTGTAAATGATATGACTTGTAACATTATATTTACATCTGCTTCTCATGGCATAAGGTAGGTAATCAGAGAATGGACAAGATTGGTGAATCAAAGATCAAACAAACCAAACTGACCTATGTACTTAAAAACCCCAGGGGCTATGAGTTAAAAGATTCATCCTTACAGAGAGAGTAGAACATACTAGAATATTTAATCTTACTGCCAATAGGTTTAAGCAGAAAAAAGCATGAGGGATAATTATCTTATGACTGTGTCTGTAAAAGGAAGCCTGAAAGATGTGGAGGAGCTGTAACATCAGAATAAAAGCCCAATACTCTGTCCAACAAGCTACACATCAGGCCAGTGAACATCATCAGTGCACAGACAGCCGATAGAAAATCAAAACATAACTTGTGCATCAACAATATTAGCATTTAGTAACAGATGATATGCATAGAGGGCTGGTTTCAGAAGATACACTTGAGGGTTTCAGAGAACTCTTATTTTGAGCCCCATTCCTTTCAAATGCCAGTCCAGTTTGATGTCCAACTCTGCTTTAACGCTGAGCAGTATCAGTCTATAAAAGCATAAAGATTAGCTTTCCATTGGAGGAGTGTGTAAAGGAAGTGTAAGAGGAAAACTGAAATCACAAAAGGAAAGCATTTCCATATGTCCTGGAATTGCTGAGACTTGGAGGCACCAAATTAATCAGAGACATTTTCCCCTTCCCCTAAAAGACTGCAACACATAAGAGACAAAGGAAAGATTGCCCTTCACACCCCCATTGTTTGCCCTTTATTAGCACCACAAAGTTCTTTAAATGTCAGCCAGAAGGTTAAGGAAGTCTCTAGTTAAAATGCAAAATTGCTGTTACCCAGGAGGTATAGTATGGTAAAAGGATTGAGCTCAAACCATGAGGAAGTTAATCTTAAAAATCTTTTGACAGAAGGGATGAGAATCCTTGATTTTGTTCTGTTTAATAAGCAGTTGCAGGATTTAATTATAGAAACTTAAATTGCATAAATTTACTTTTCAGATTTATAACTTGATATTTAAGAGTCTGTGGCACAAGGTGGGGTTTGGTGAAAGCAACTTGGTGGCAATGCACACCTTCTACTTAGGTAAAAAGTAAATAAAAATAATAGCAATAATGCAATAATACAATCTGGCATTTTAATATATAATTTTAAATAAACTTATGTATTAATGCTGTTTTTATTGTCACCCTTAAGTAATTCAAACAGCGAATAAGTTTAATAATAAATATTAAAGTCTTTTGACTAATAATGACTAGAGTTTATAAATACACAACAGTAATGGCTCTAAGAGCTACCTTCAAGGTTAACTCTACAGGTGTTTTTTATTTGAATTCCCTTACCTACATAAATTCACACTGAGGTTGTGTGAATAATAAATTCACACTATTACCCTGCTTTACAGATAAGAAAATGGTGGTCAAGCAGTGTGTCCAAAGTGACAGAGACAGAATGGGATTCAGGAGGATGAATCCAGTGCTCAAGCCCTTCACATTATATGGAAACAGCTTTATGAAGTGAGACTGTAAGGGTGAGGTGTGGCCTCTCCATCAGTGAGTGGCACTCATAGCCAACTTGATAGTAGAAGTAGAGCTCTCAGAGTCCTTGTCTCTGGGAATGAGGGGTGGAGCAAAGTTGCCATCTTGCCTTTAAAAGACTGAACACCTCAAAAGTCAGCTGTCTTTGCACTAAGCTCTTTTACTTCCTATTAAAGAGAATAAATATAAGGCACTTTCTCTCTCTTTTGGCTTCTGCTAATGACCCCTGCAGAGAGAAGATGAGAGACCCCAGATAAGTGCATTCTATAGAGTGGATCTTGGCACACAGGATCAAAGTGGAACTGAGCAGGAAGCAGAGATGGGCACTAATCAGGTTCTCACCCATTCACATTTAAGGCTCAGAGTCCTAATGTTGGTGCTGGCCCTCAGTGCCTAAATTGGAACCCCATCCTTCTAAGGCCAGTTCTTTCACTGACCAGAAGGTTCCTGGAAGTCCTGAATCCCATCTTCAGTGTACTTACTCTCTTCTGCATCACCAGGTCTCAATGCAAGAGAATTAGCATTACACATTCCAAGGCTCCTATGACACTAAATAACTCCATGTTTTCTGATATTCTGCAATCTGTATTCCTTGTTATCAAAAGCACCTACAGTTCTGTTTAAAATGGAACTTGTGTGGAAGAACTGATCTTGGATAGTGGGAAGAAAGGTATAACTAGCTCTCATTCAGGATTAAGTATGAAAAAAGCACATAAGATAAATTCAGTGAATTAAGGACCCCAGTCCTTTTCCCTCTCTGTATTCACTTCCTTGCACATGTGACTTTGCTTTAACTCTCACTAGGAGGGGGGGGGGGAGTGCACATATCTCCTTCCCTTGCATCTGGACTGGCCCTATACATTGTTTTATTGGATAGCATATGATTGAAGTAAGGTCAAAGTTCAAGTCAAGGCGTTTGTGTTTTTGCTGCTGCCCTTGTGTCCCTCCCATGGCCATGAAGACTAGGCCTGGCTAGTCAGCTGGGTCATGAGGCAGCAGGTAGATGGACTGACTCACCCAGAAGTCAGTCATCTCTCCAGGTATGACTCCAACCACCATTAGCAGAACCACTAGGCCCTATGGAAGCTGACTATGCATACAAAAGCAATTGAGTCTTTGTTTAACCTAATGATGTTTGATGGTGTTCATCTGTTTTCTTTGTGCCCATATAACTTACACAGCAACATAGGAGAGATGGGAATAATAATGGGAACAGAAGTTAAAATGTTGATTTGGAATGGGGTGGAGTAAGAAGGTGGATCATATTGCATCACGCCTCTGCTATTAATATGCACAATTAGCTAGTTTAACAATATCAGTGAGAAAAGATTATATCTAACTTTAGAATTCCTGGGGCTTCAAATCTTAAAGCCTTTCTTACAAGAGATTATATATTATCAGTTAATTATATCTGTTGGGATTTATCGCTTGCCCGGGTTCTCACTCAATTTCAACAAAACATTTTTACCGGGCAACTTTTATCCATCATCTTAGTCACTTGAAAAGAACTACTTGGCTTCTATTTTTTTAACTTTCGTTAAAATTTTCTACCTCCTTTTTATTGTTTTAATATATTTTATCAGTCAGAGTCTTGCAAGAAAAAGACTGAACACATAAATGCAGGCACTTCAAAGAGGGTTTAATTAAAGGGCTACAAAGATTTGGATGAACCAAGCATATAGAACCAGCTGGACATGCTGGACCTGTTCAGATGTGAGAGAAGAAAAGGTGATTGGACCTGGAAGCCAGAAAGGAAAAAGCTCTCTACAGAATCTGCAGGTGGGGACCCTGAGGATGAAAATCTCATGTTTCACTTTCCTTTTCTGATTTTCTTTCTGGTTCTATTAGCTAAGGTCAATACTAATGAAGAGGACAACTGAAGCAGTTGATTCAGGGAAACTTCAGAAACCAAAGTGGAAAAGAATAGAAGTTAATCTGGAGAGCCCAAGGTGAGCATTCCAGTTATCTGCTCACATGTTTTACCAATAAGCCATTTTTCTAAATATCAAAAGAGGATCCCTGAAAGCCTTGAAAGTCATCTGCAGTACACTGACTCATCGGGTTTTAAATCACAAATGTCTCAATGTAAGAACATTAACATTATGCAGTGAGAAACTTACTTTGTGCTTTTAATTGTCAAAACAGTTATTTCGCTCAGACCTTCAGGTGCAGTTACCGTACCCTAAACCATATAAATTGCCAGGTCCAGAAACTAAAGACCTGGCATGACACTAGCACTCAGAAAGACCAGTCAGTCATCTGGAAGTAAGTCAATATCTTGTGTTGTGGTGGTTCTTTTCTGGAAGGAGTCACCATTAGTCTTCACTATAAACAACACTTTTCCGTCTACCAGTTTGTCTTTAGTGCCTACAAGGCCTTCACCTGCAGCTGTATAAGGACTGCAAAGTGACTGATTCACTGGCACAGTATTCAGGAGATATTGTCTCAAAATAAAGGTCCTGATCAATTTCAAAGAAGGTATGTTATGGGTCCTGGACACTGGAATATGCTGGCCTTTCCTCTCCATATGGCTGCTACTTAAAAAGTAGTATCAAATGGTATTAAGAATAAAAAGATCAACTAAATGTTGTACTTCTGGGATCTACTTCATGGTGGGTCTTTTTGAGCTCATTTATCTTGTTTGTTTTCCTAGTTCCTGAAAGCATCATTTAGCATAAAATCTCTCAGCCAAAACCAGAATCTCATTTTGTTTACCTGATAGTTGGTGTGAGAGTTATTATAGTAGAACCAGCTTAATGGAAGTCACTCCATCTACCTTACCCTAGAAAGCTAGTTAATCCAAAGTAGTACCATTAAACTTAAAAGACTTACACTGGTTATTGTCACTTTCAAGGACCAGAAGGAGACGAGAGTGATTTCTACCATAGTCTTATTCTAATTATTAACTTGTTTGTGCAAAAAAGAGATTGACTCAGGAGACTGATGATGGATTATCATCAACTTTGTTGGGTAGTTAGTCTGTTGTGGATGGTGCACCAGATGTGTTTTCATTATTAAAGCAAGCCAAATAAATTTTATTTACTTAGTACACAGCTATTCACCTAAAGAGCTTTCTCTAGACCTTTTAGAATAGACCACCAACAGCAGTGAGATTTCCATTTCTTCCATTCACTGACCTACCATGTAGTGGAATTTTAGATTTCAGCTTCAGTCCTCTGTCATTATCTAATCTCAATGACCTATGTTCCCTTTCCACTACATAAATTGATTGTCACATATGGAAAGTATCATGCAGTTGGAACTGGGCTCAAGAAGTGGTTCTTCTAGTTGCTCACTGTAGCTATCCCACATCTTCACATTTAGCACTTTTATAAGAATTTATGTGCCCAAACTCAGGATATAAATCTCAGAAATGCAGAGTCCTTTACTTCAGTAAAATTTTGAAAGTTACAGAAGTTCAAGCATGCTTACCCTTTCTAGGACAGGCCATTTTATCTGATCTATCCTGAAGGCATGAAAAGAATTGAAATACAAAGCAAGATTAGAAGCTGCAGGCAGCATATTCCTCAATGGGGTAAGGTTTGTACGATTTTCTAAACAAGGCAAAAAACTCACAATTACCTGTCAGTTGCAGAGCAAGAGAAGGATCTTCCTTGGACCTAACCTGCCATGCAAGCTGTTCTGCTATTGGTTCACAAGCCCTGGACAAAATAGAGTTTCAGCTATCTGTGCCATACAAGGCTGTACTGGGATGCAGTAGGACTCACAAAGTTTTTGAGTAAAACAGCACTATTCTTTTCTGCTATCCTATTCTAACCTTTGAGAAGGGGTTTATGTGTAGCTTGTGTTTTTCAAATATTTAGGAATTCTCTGATACAGCAGCCATACCTTTGTTCCAGAGCTGTATGCATATGTGCTGCACCTTTTGTTCTGGAACATTCTAGAAACTATAAAAAGCATCTTTATTAATCCTTGTTCAATGTTCCAAGCAACATAAGATCTAGAAGGTCATGAGAAAAGGTTGTAGCTTGTACTTGAATTTGTTCCTATTGTGCGCTCTGTGTCCCTGTTGAAAGTCACACTCTTCTGTGTCCTCATTAAAAAGGCTAGGGAAGTACTGTTACACAACATCTTTCTTTCAAAACCCAAAGAGACTCATCAAGTTTTGCAACAATTTCCTAATGGTTAGAATAGAGAAATAACTAGCATGTCCTTTATCTTAATTGGACCTCTATCAACATCAATGTGGCAGCATCTTAAATTTTCTGGTGTTTTTATTATCCTGCAGTATTTATAAGAGTTAATATGACATCCAAATTATTTTCAACTTCCTGGACCAGGTTCACATAGTATAATGCAATGTTATAAATGGAACTGATTGAGGATTATCAGGGTAACTGAGGTTACTGAGTGATATAACATGACAGCAGAAATGTTAACATAATCCTGGATATATTAGTAAATGTAGGAAAGAGAAGAACGAACAAAGAAATTATGGAATATAATAACTCAATGCAATATGATTCAGCTATTAAAATATGAAAAGTGACTTTTGGGGAAAATGGGTGGAAGTCAAGGTGAAAGAAATCAAAAGGTGAAAGAAAGCTATCAGATGGTTTCTGTGAGTCATTAAATATTAATAGCCAAACCACCTACTGAAAAACACAATCAACAATTTATAATGAAAAATACACTGATTATTGAAGGAAACAGGGAGGGGATAGAGGATGGGTTAGGGGAGGTAAAGAGGTAGGATATTGGCAAAGGAGATTTAGTGGCACATGAGTGAAGCATATGATTATATGGAGTGATAAAATTAGATTATACAGTAAAATAGGTTATATATTTAAATAAATATTACATATACATAATTGCTTTGATAATGGAAACTAAACGCTGAAACATAGTTTTACTTTAAGTTCAATGAGATTATTTAACAAAGTTAAATGGATTAAAGAGGTATCTGAACACTACTGTATAGGTTCATTAAAAATTAACTGACTTCTGAAAAAGTTGCATAGTACATAGACTATTTATAAACTTGGTAGAATCTATAATTATGCATTTGAAAGAAGAAGAAATTGTTTAGAACTATACACCTCCATTAAAAGATCCTTATGGAATATCGATATGGTTTATAGTTCCCACAATTATAAGAACTTTTTTTCATATTTACAGAGTCAGGTGAAATATGGTTTATTAACGCTTCTCTAATTATTCAGACTGATGCTCATTCTTTCTCAAAACTTGATTTTATGATGTTAGCCTAAAAATTAATGTTATCTAAGAACTTAATTAATTGCAGATATTTATCCAGATCTGTCTTTGCATAAGCATGTACATAGTGCAGATATATCAAATTATAATAAAAACTTGCTAAACTATATATATAGAGTTTCTATATATATATAGTTTCTATATATATAGTTTCTATATATATATATATATAACTGGGTATGAACAATGAACTTTGATTTTTCAATGTAATGCTACACATTGAAAAGATATCTCTGAATAGTTTTTAAAACTATCTTCTACTAACCTGACTTCTTTTCTTGGAGTTAAAACTTTAAGCGTTAGAATATATTAAAAATTAATTTTCAAATTAAAAAAAGGCACTGTGACATTCTCTGAGTCAAATGTCTTCTTAATTCAAAATGTCTGTTTCTTTCAAAGGTTGTATTTTAAGCTGGTCTTTACTGTACCCTTAGTTTTGTTTCTCTCTACTCCATATATTTGTGACATTTATCCTTTTCCTTCTGATTTATCTTGCTTAGCAATATTTCTTCCAGTCCCATACATGTTGAAATGGTATGAGTTTATCTCATTTGATCCCAATATTTCCTTAAATAAAAATATTAAATAATTTAAAAATGTATTTCCTTTTCCCAAAAATGTCTGTATCTTGGGAGAGCAAATTAAAGTAGCATTCATTCCAGCACCTGCAGAGTCTACACTAGGGGTTCAGCTGCTGACAGCATCTTAGTGGTCTGGTTGGTGGTGACTAGTTAATAGACATGTCAGAGTGATTAATGAACTTCTAGTTGTTTTAGCAGAGATCAGGTTTTTGGTCAATATAACTGTCAGATTATCAAAGAGGAACTTTGAAGATATTTAATATAATTGAATAATGCCCATAAATCTTCAACAATATCTGGAATTTCAACATGATCACAAAATTTTTTTGAAGACTATTATATTCTACAAAAGAAAAGCACAATAGGATCTACATCAATTAAATTCTTTTCTTAATTTGCAATGCAATGGAGAAATGCATTTGTTCAATATCCATTCTAGAAATGAGTTAGAAGCAAAGTAAACATGAGGGATTGAGAAAACATATAAAATGAATTCAGACAGAACGTTTAGTCATCCATAAAATTTTGATGTATTGGCTGTTGAGTCACTTACCATATTTAGAACAACAGCTGGACTCCTGTACTCCTCACCTTATCTCTGTTTTTGGGAAAATACTCCTCCAGAGAGTGACACCTTACCAGTGACCTCCTGACATTTTGTACCAAAGGAACGCTACAACAGGAGGAACAGAGTCGGGGTAGAGGGCCCTTCATCCAGTCTTGGACACAGCCCTCACATTGTCCAGCAGTTCCATAGATGTTCCTTTAGTAGCAAACGTAGCAACAGTGTGGTTGTAGCTTCTAGTCTGAATTTTTTTAACTCTTTTAGTCAAAGATGTTTAAAAGATGATCCTAGGTATCACTCCTTGAGGGAACTGCAATCTGTCAGGGATAGTTTTTTTTTTTTTTTTAATGGATTGTCTTTAAAAAATATCAAACATCAGAAGTAACAAGTATACTTAATCCTTCACAGTTTATGTATTTCTTATAAAGATGGGGAAAGCTGTTTAGAATAATGAATTGTCAGTGGGATAGTTTTCACTATATTAAATTATTTTTATCATGCCATGAAAAATATAGCCCAGTATTTTTCCACTGTCCATTTGTTTTCTCTTTTCAATGAAAATATTATAATGACTCTATCTGTCTGAAACAGGCTGAAAAGGCATTTCCTATGGTTAACAGAAATTTGGTTCTTCTTTAAATCACCTATGTAGAATTTAGACAAACCTAGAACTATAGATTCCTTAGTATATTATAAGTTGTCAGTTGAGGGGTTTTGAAATGACAATTCCTAAGACATTTTGAACCCCCAGTAAAGTGAAATCAAATTGCTGAAAAGGTAAGGGAAGGTATATGCAATTTTAGAATTATTTTAAGTTTGAAAGCAATGTTTTTTCGTTTGTTTTTTTTTTTTAAGTTGAGAGTTGTATTTGTTTCTTGTTGCTGTATGTGTGGTCATGAGTGTGGGCCCCTCAATAAGATTTTAAGAAAAGGAAGAGAGCAGAGCCTCCTTTCTCTTCCATGTGAGAAACCCACCAGAAAGTGACTTTCTGCAAACAAGTATGAGCTTGGGCTTCCTCTCCAGGAGCCCAACTATATACCATACTCATGGGCTTTCCAGCTTTTAGAACTGTGAGAAATTAAAAGCCACTAGAGTAGTTTTTTATAGTTACCCATGCTGTCTAAGACACTTGCTAACTGATGACAAGCACAGAGAATCATATTCTGGTACCAGCACTTGTCCTCTGTTTGCATTTCTTTGAGTAGCCAAATGGCCATTCCCTTCTGAATGGGGGTAGGGAAATGATGTACTCCATGTGCTAAGAAAAATGAAAACGTATAGAGAACACCAGTCATACCATCGTATTTACTCAAATGGAAAAGGTCAAAACTAACATTACAGGAGCAACCTTTCACAGCTTTTGAAGTGATATGAACTTGGAAAACCCTGCCCAAAGGTTACCTGTAAGACTGAAAATAGCTTTCATAGAAATGAGACTACTTGCATTAGTTTCCGGTGACGGTTGTAACATCTGAATACAAACTGTGGCTCCACACAACAGCTATTTACATTCTGAGTTTCAGAGTCTAGAAATCTGAACTCAAGATGCTGGTCTCATGTCTTCCACAGGCTCTGTAAAGTATTTCTTTTTTTTTTTTTTCACTGACTCTGGCAATTTCAATGTTCCTTTAATTTCAATGTTTCCTTAATTGTGCCCTAGTGACCACAATCTCCACAAAACTTCCGTGTGGGTTTCAATCTCTTCTTCTGCCTCTTGTTATTAGAATATGGACCCACTGAGATAATCCAAAATATTGTCATCAAGAGATACTTAATTGCATCTGAAAGACATTTTTCCACAATAAGTTCATATTCACAAATACTGGATGGACAGGTATTTTTCATGGGGGGAGAGTGTAGTATTTTTAACCCATTACAGTTACAAAATCAACATGTTTTAGATCAGTTTATAAGGATATTGATCATCAACAAAATTAGACTTGGTTGTCAATGACAACTAACTCAGACACAAGATAAACATACCAGGTTGCCATCCCTTTCTTAGGTAAGTTAGATAGCAAACTCCCCCTTTTCAGTTATATTTGTACAACTGCTGTCCTTATACCTCAAGTATCCAACCAATTATCCCTTTGTACCAGAGACTACAGATATGTGCCTTTAAAAGACACTACAGTGAGAAAGGAGTTGAGAGAACTGATATTATTTTATTAAACTATTTTGAATTTCTAACATTCACAAGGCACTGAGCTAAGCTTCTCAGAACACAGAAAAAAGTGAAAATCCATTCCTCCTCATTTATCTTAATGTTTTAGAGATATCCTCCTGTCATGTAACTATATTTAAAAATAAGAAGAAAAATTAGCAGTGAAACTCAAATTAAAGGAAGATAAAATTTATCATTTAATTGCTAGTTCTAATATATGCCCAAAATATACTTTTCTGATAAGATTCTGAAAAACTTCAGGAAATAAATTAGAAAATATTTACTGAACAAATCCTGAACAAATTTTTACAAATAACAGCAATACATTTTTACAAATAACAGCAATACATTTTTACAAATAACCACAATTTTCTGAAGACCTTAGATTCATTGTTCTTAATGACTAAATTAACTTCATAATTTTGGGACATGGAAGTGACAGTGACATTTCTGGGCAAACTATCATATTTCTATCTTAAAACTAGGAATAAAAATTTGGTGAATTTGAAATAGAAGTGGTGTGTGTATGTGTTTCAGAGAGAGAGGGAGAGTTTGAAGGGGAGGGAAGTAAAGAGGAAGGGAAGGAGAGAGTCATATTTCAAGTTTGAACCTCAGAGGCTACAGACTTCAATGTTTCTATCAATATATTTCCCAGATACTCATGACTAACTTTGTTCTCTTGAGTTCATCAAACACCTACATTTAACTGGTACAGCAGGCTGGATCAGTAATCTGATTCAACCCCATGTCTTCTGGTGCTTCTCATTGCTCTTTCTCTGGATCTGTTAGATGTCTGTTCCATTGCCACTGTCTAGACAGGGTCATTAACGAGATTCCTGACAAGTATATTTTGGCTTATATCTTGGCCCCTCTAATTGATTCTGTACACAGAACCAGGCAGATGTCTTCAAGGGATTAAACCTCATATTTATTGCTTAGGCCTCTTTTCCTTGGTTGTCCATCAATCTCAGGATAAAACATCAGGTTCTTTAGCATGGGGGTCAAGAAAATTTTTTTTCTTTCTTTTTGATAGATAATATATGTTATGTCCAAAGGATTAAATGTTTCCAGAGACAGGGGAGAAAAAGATGAAATAAAAAGAAGGGCAAATGGCAAGAGAAAACTTTAGAAACTTGGTGAAAAGAACAGCAAAGACACCACAAGGCAGAATGAGGCGTTTTAACCAGTGGGGAGTACACAGTACAAAGATGTTTGGATAAAAACCAGACATGGAAAGTCTTGAAATGCAACAATTCTTGCTCACTTTTGGTGATTTGTGCAAACTATTTTAAATGTCTGAGAAAAGTTCCAAGCACACAATTCCATCAATTTTTTTTTTAAATGGGGGGAGGTGTTTATAAGTTGACTGTACTTTATTCAGGCATTTTTTTCTGACCTTCAAAAGTTGTGTACCCACATCCCCATATGGACATGTGCTTGAGACAAATGCACAACATTTTAAGGATGCAATGACCCCCAGTTCCTCTGAATGTGAGTTCCACAACCATTCTGGAAGGACTAGACTCTGCTCACCATCTCAGTACTAGCCTGTACACTTGATTGATTTAAGTAAGTGCAGTTGTTGACTGAATTGATACATTGACGTAAAACAGGGATGCGTGTGTTGGGTGGTAACAAGGACTTGGTAAGAGGACCTTGTTGTAATTTTTGTCTACAAAATATAGGCTGGTCATAAATTTTAAGGATAGAGAGGAAGGGACAGACTTACTGTATGTCTTCCTCATCAGTATGACTTCCAGGTCATGCTGCTGATACACTGTCCCTGTTCCAAGAATATCCCTAAAGAATTTTGACTGAGCAGAATGGTCCTGGGAGGTGGGCAAAATTTCCATTCAACTTACACCATTTAAAGCTTAATTATGAAAAGTGATTGTCCTCAGGAAATGCAGCTGAGTTAGATCAGCTGTTCCAATATGGTTTCCTGACCTTAGCCTCTGAGCAATTGCTTGGAACATGTTGGATTTTTAATTACAAGGTATTGAAACACATATTTGTTGATGTTGAAATTTGCCAAGAACTGCAGTAGACAACACAAACCCAGATCTTTCCCCAGTGGTCAGTGCAAAGCAGCTGGGCTCTTTTTATCTAGTTCAGGTTAGTAATGCCTGCAATTGCTCTGTGATTCTGTAAGCGATTCTTCCTTGTCTGAATCTCCATTTATAGCTCCCATCATATCTCTCAATCTAAGAAATATGTGGGGATTGTTCTGTGGTTTGTTTTGAATGGCAGGAAATACGGAAGCTATCCCAATTCTCTTTCTGGTTATATTTCCTTCCTGGCATTTGATCTTCCTAATTCATACAACAGTTTAGCATGGGTGGTCAAGTCCCTGAACCTGTGTCATGTTCCTGTCTAGGTGAAATGGATGATCTCTATTACCAGAATCTCACATGACTTTCATATTTCACTCTACGTATTGAGTTGCCAGTTATTACTGTTTTTGACACCAAAAATGTCTGCACATCTGCCTGTTAAGGCACCTAATAATCTTGAGAAAGCAAACACAGCCAATGCTCAGACTTTTACCATAACAGCAAGAGATGGAAATAATCTTGTAGATCACACTCTCTACCTCTTTGTGAGGTTACAGTACAGTCCCCAGAGGAACAATACACTAAAGGCATCACAAGTGTCTTGCATTGTGATGAATTAGAGTGTCTCAAACACCAGACTGCAAAGGTTTCCCAAAGGACTCTGACAGATGGGGTGTATTTTACACATAGTAGGTTATACTGCACACACTTCAATGATAAAAGAAGGAAGAGTAGAAAAAGAAAATGAGACTTTGATGGAATTTTAATAAAACAGCTATAGTCTGATATATATCTTTTAAACTAACCTTTTTTTTTTATTTTTCAGTGGAATAAAATTTTCTTAGCCTTCCTTTGCTTAAATCTATTTTTCTTCATACAATATATTTAGACTCTGAACTAGCGACAGAATTCTCAACAGCTTAGTTCTTTAAAAAAAATTCTGACAGTGCCATAAAAGGGATTACAGAGTGAGTTTTCCCTAGGGATATTTCACTGTAAAGGCTATAGATTCATCTCCTTGACTTTTCGTTTGTTTCTAGCCTCTTGTGCTTTGGAAACATAAGTGAAATAATAATAGTTATAAGAGAAATAAAAGATGAAAAGTTTTTTTGAGGTAGACATTTTACATAAAGCAAAGTGAACACAAGGAAATATGGTTAATTAGTGTAAATGGAAAATTAAGACAAGTAATAAAACAGGTAGAGTTTCTATTAGCAAGACAAACATATAAAGTATGCCATTTCAGACCCCTTAAAAACAAAACTTTGGCTCAGTTATTTAATATTTTAGTGAAAAGAAGTCTACAGTGAAAAGAAGTCTACTGTGTGCATGATTGTGCCAGATCATAATTGCACAAAATTGAGTAGAAGAGTGAGCTCTTGTCAATACTGGGGTAGGCTAAGTCTCTGCCTGGGCAACAGTCACTAGAGAATGTAATCTTCTGAAAAATATGATTTATAATGTGTTACCCAAGACTGAGGGTGATAGAAGCAGTGAAATATAGTGACTTTCAGTGGGTTAATAAAGAAAAGGAGGAAATAGGGAAACTAGAGTGCTCTGAATTTCTGGTTCTGACAGATATGAAATATTTAATCTATTCAGAAAGTTTAAAAATAAAATTTTGAACAATAACATCTGATAGTCTTTATTTTTTGAGAGGAGTTATACTAACTTAAAAAAACAGAATAAACTGGAATCAGAGAGACTTATAGGACAGAAGAATAGAAATCTCTAATTACTGCAAAGGGAATTAATGAAAAATGCATTTATGACTAAATAATTACTTCATAGTTTTAAATAAAATGTAACATTATTATTTTATTCATTGGATAAGAGTTGAGATGTTTTAGGAATGTGTTGAATGAAATGGAAATTTACATTCATTTAAATATATAAAGTCTTCATTTTCAAAATCATGAAAGTAAAAATGAGTTTTTCAATTTTCCCTTCCCCACAACCCACTAATTATTCTGTATATCTTTCAAAATTTATTTTTAAACATGACTATATGTATGTATATATAGGTACATATATGTGTATATGTATGTATATAATTTCTATAGTTAGAGTATATAATCTCACACATTTTTTACATTATACACACGTGCGCGTGCGCACAAACACACACACACTAATCTGTCATATTCTGGGAACATTTAAGGACTATTAAGAGACATTAATTTTCTGCTTTAAAATGAACAAATTATGCTTTTAACAGGTCGCCAGTTTGCTACTCATTTCCCTCTCAGTTCTAGAAATGTTATTTCATATTGAGAGATTGACTTTTCAGAATTAAATCACATACATATATACTTTTTTATGAGTCAGCATGTTCGAAAATTATCATTATGAAAGAGAATGACATTAATACATGTGCTATTTCGCTTTTTCCTTCAGCTTATTTGTATGTTTTATTTTTATAAAATTTTTACAACATTCTGATTCATAAAATAATTTCCTCTATTCTTTCATTTTTAGTGTCTTAAAATTGAAAGATAGCTAACATTTGTCAGGTAGTTTACAACAAGGAGACACTTAAATAGGCTTCCTACATATTATTCACTTAATCCTTAAAAACATATTTATCAAATATCCAAAAGTTTGAATAAATTGATACCAGAGTAAAATACGTCAGAAGAAGAAAGACAAATACAGTAAATTTCACTCATACTTGGAATATAAATAAACAGCACAAAGGAATAGTTAAACTAAACCAAAAAGTTCTGATGATTTCTTTACTACTTCTCTGAGTGCTTGTATTTCCTCTGTTCTTGAATGTAGTTAATCCATGTGTTCAGTTCTATTCCCCTTTCTTCAATCTAACTGACTAGCTAATTTGCTAAGTGTGGTGGTCCAGCCGTGATGGGAAATGGTGCCTGAGGGAAGGGGTGAGGATTGTGATCAAGACGATCTCTTGGGTAGGAAGGCACAGCGGCTTTTCTCTTTTGATCCACTGGCCCCGAGTTTATTTTTCATTCAGCTTTCATACAGTTCATGTAACATAGTTCAGCAGTTACAACAGCCTTTTGCTTGACATCAGTTTTGTGGGGACTAGCTTTCCGTAGGCATTTGCTATTCTAGGATAGATGGGCATCACCAGACCCTCTATGGGATGCCTTTGTTATCTTTAACAAAATCTTTATTTTTACAGGGCGTCCTGATACCTGTGTTTACTCAGGAGTGCAGGAATTTATAGTTCCTCATATTTGTGAGGATTTGTTCAGCAGGCAACCTTCTTTTTCCACTCCCCACAGCTAAGTAGCTGACTAACGCTCATAGGCTAACTAACAAGATTACGCTAACTAGTAACTGGTAACTAGCTGACCAACTAGGTTCCTTGTTCACTCCTTCCCCACTCTCCCTCCATCCTGGTGTCTTCCTTCTGTTGGGGTGCCTTGTAGCATGGTAGTCTATGATATTCATGTCTTTCAAAGAGATTTTTCAGGTTTCAAGAGGGAGACTTCCAAGAAACAAAAGAGATGTTGCCAGTCTCAGAAGAACCTAGCCTCATAGGAACCCAGAAACTGGCTCAACCTCAATTGCTCCATGATTTGAAAGAGTCACAGTATTCACCCAGGTTCAAGAGGAAGAACATAGACCCACGTGTTGATGGGATAAGTACCAAGAGATTTTCATTTACCTTTAATTAGTTGCTGTTTCCTCTTGTACAAATTGTCTCCTCCACAGTCATTCCTGCCACAAAAAATCCATCCTTCAAAGGGTTTTCATAATCTCTCCATTAATTGCTCCTTCCTGCTACTCTTTCTGGTATAAGAACAAAATACATGTGACCTTGGAAATTAAAGATATATTTTAAATTCTTTAACTGTGGATACTTATATGTATATAAAAGAAAAGGGTAGTTTGCAGCAATATTATTAATCAATGCATGCAGCAGAAGAGGTAGACGTGGCAAAGCCTTCTAAGAAAAAGAGAAACTGAGCGTGCTTTTTTTTTTTAATTTATAAGATCAAAAGTAAATGCACATTCCCAAAAATTTAAATAGTTCAAGTGGGTCTAAATTTTATTCTTCTTTTCGATTTTTTAACCTCCTATCACATTCTCTATCTCATTTCCAGACTGAATCATCTAAGCCTCTTAAAAGAGCTTTTAAAAAAATTAACTCTTTCTACCGATTATATCCATATGACTAAAGAATATATTTATACAGAAATGCATCATCTCATCTTTTGTGTGAGGTGTCATGTGATCATACAATATAATTCCATTAATAGTCTCCTAACTGGAAATTTTAAAACATTTATTTTTATATGCAGAATTTTCAGGTATACAAGTAAAATATGAAAAATGCAGTCTTAAAAATCTGTCATTGTCTCAATTTGTTAAATATATGTATATATAGAAAATGATAGAACTCATATCATAAAATATTCATTCTATCTTTACCTTTGTAGTTTAACATGCACCTATTTTATAGATGAATAATGGATCAATTTTAAAAGGAAGCAAAATCAATGTTTTTATGAATTATAATAAAAATAAGACTGCTTATTTTTATTAGAAGAGCCACCTCTAAATATGAATAGTATTCTAAATAACTTCAAATCACACATTTTGCCTATGCTTCTGGGGCACATTCTTATTTAACATAGGTTGAAATCAGGATAATTAAAAACATCACTATTTTTGTTTGGTCTTTGGAGATCCTATAATGAGAGTGCTATAAGTCGATTCAGGTGTGTTTTAACTAGACACATGTATCATTTATGTTCTGGTGTACTGGCTGTTTCTACAATTAGCATTAAATTATTATTGTTTTTGTCCAACAAGTAATCATGCCTTACACACAGAGCTTAAGGGATGGTCATGGCCAATTTGTTTTTGAGATTACTTCTCAATGAGAAAAACTGTCAGATGGCTTCAAAGTTAAAAGCAATTTATTAGGCATGTTTTGCAGGTGTTGAAATACTTACTGTAGCTAAGACATACTTAACTATCTAAGACACCCTACTAGCAAATACCATAAACATTTAAGTAGTGAGCAGGTAGAAACAAAATATGAAGTTTCCTAGAATTCTTTTCTCTTATTTTGATAAATAATATGTGAAACTAACCAAAAAAATACTTTCATCCATAACTTGCAGTAGTGATTTGAAGTTGTTGGGGTTGTTCAATAGCATCATATGACAGTGAGACAGAGGAACAGTGTAGGGTAAATGAGTTGGTCAGACTTTTTTCTCCTTTAGCTTCTGTGACAGCACTGTGGTAGTGTACTTTCCCCATGATTGTACATCTCTGTTCAAGTGGGTTTGGGCATGTGTGAGTGGGTAACTCCTGTGTCTGTGAGGAAAGGGTAAAAGGGGTATCACCCTGGGAGGGCAGCATGAGAGAACGCAAGGGAGGAGAAAGGTGAGCACACAGAGAAAGAGAGGGCCCAGAGAAAGAGTAGGACCTTTCCTGTAGGTTAGGGGGTTTGGCTACCTGCCTCCCATGCCCCCAAGCCTTGCTTTGTCCTGCCTGGACCATGCTTGCACATAATTGGCCCAAACTCCCTGTCTTGTGTGTCTGTGTAATTGCTTGAACCAACCAGGAACCTATCCAGATTAGGATGCCTGTACTACAATTGGCGCCACTAGCAGGATGGTTGCTACAACACACAGGCTTCTGCTTTCATGCTGATTTAACCTTTTTGTACCTCTAGGAGAGGATGGAAAATGTTACTCTTCTGGTATCTGTGTCAAATTCCACCAACTCACACCAATTGTCTGTGTTGAATGGTCTGGTCCGTCTGTCTACACCACTTGGCATGTCTTCTCTGCCTGCACTGAGCCATCCTGTTTATGATACCATTTGTACTGCAAGCATGGCCAGGGCCAGGCAGGGCTCATGGGACTGAGAAGTAAATGAGCACCCCAGTCCCCAGGAATCTTTACATGCTTTTTCTAGCCTCTTTCTCCCTCTGCATTCACCTTCTCATGCTCTCTCCTCTCTGGCATTTTTCCATTCTCTCTTCACCCTCTGTGTTCCCCTTCCCTTGTGACATCACTCTTTAACCCCTTCCCTCCTAGATCCAACTGTGCACACTCACACATGTGCACATCCTTTGGGTCAGGTATGTACAATCAGGGGGAGGGGACAACACCACAGTTGCTGGTCATTGAGACTAATAGCAGAAGGGCAAACATCCTGAAAACTTATTTACCCTACACCTAGCCTTAATGTTAAGGTATTTGTCTATGTCTCTAACTCAGTTTTTGGGTCAACTGATATTAAGTTGCTGATATTACCCAGCAATTCCTGTTAATGCTTCTGAGCTGATAACCAGCTTTCACCTTCTGTTACCCAATTGTTTTAATTCTATTCATTATATTTTCATATAGTGTCTGTATCTCATACCAAGGTCTTCACCTAGACTTTCCAACAGTTCCTGCAACCACACAACACATGCTGAGGTTGAGGCCACACTGAACAGTTGCCTTACACACACACACACACACACACACACACACACACACCCTCACCTGTATATTTACATAGTGGTTCCCTTTTGTTCAACATTAAGTAAACTATTGATGTTGACATTGATATAATTGTCTTAATTTTTACTTCAATTAATTTTATGTGTGACTTAAGTAAATTACTCCATCTAAATTTCACTTTATTCAACTGTGAAATGAAGTAATATATAAATATATCTTATAATGCTATTGTGAGAATTCATAAAAATATGTCAGATATTTTCTACTAATGTGTAGTTAGCATTGTTATCATATTAGTCTAAAGTTCATTCTGTTCTTAGAATTTTGCTGAAGACTATACTACATATTCCATGCTGCTGTGCATTTACATAACTCATTGTCCCCAATTGCCCCCAGTATCATGCTCTTTCATGTATGATCTCTTCTTGGTGATGGACAACTGGATCACTCCAATTCTCTTTACTGTAAAAGACACTGTGAGGTGGCTCACAGTCATGTCTCCTGATAGAGTTGCAAGAAAATTTCTCTGTAATTATATGTGAGGTCCTAACGGTACGTGGACTATTTCAGAGACCCACTAGCTATTTCTGCACAATATGACTATCTCAACCCCTCATCCATGCCCAGCACTTCAAAGGTTACCATGCCCCATATTCTTGTCAGCACTCATCTTGTACAACTTTTTCATTTTTAGTAATCTTCTGGAACTGGAGTTATGTCTCACTGTTGTTTTATTTTGCTTTTATCTAATCACGAATGAGAAATATATAATTTATCTATTTCATAGTCTTTTTGTATTTATTTTTGTAAATTACTTATATTATTTTAATAGAATATAAAATAAAATAGAAAATAGAACAATTTTTATCTAAAAATTACCCCCATTTTTTTTTTTCCTACTGAGCTTTATCTTACAATTTTTTTTTCTATTTAGTTCTTTGATTTTAGATTTGGGAATATTTTCTCTCAATTCGTTAGTTATTTCTCTTAAAATTTTGCTCATGGTGTACTTCAAAGAACACAGAGCTGAACTTCTTAATTTTGAAAGAGTTGAATTACTCATTTTAATTGATTAATGTTTGCCTAAACTTATTAATATACTGAAAACATTTATTATGAATATCTATATTGTGTCATTATGAACAACAGTTGCATAAGATGTAGAATATCAAAAAGATATTGCCAAGTTTCATTTATGAAAACACAAATCAACAACAGACTACTGACTTCTGGACAATCCTAACCAATAAGAGAAATGGATGTATGCTTTGTAGAATAAGAAATAAAATTATGATTTATAGATGGTATATCCTCACATCTACAAACTAATTAAATAAATAGAAAGCTATAAAAAATGCTGGATATAAGATCAACAATAAAATAATAAATAATTACTAGCAAGAAAATATATATTTTAAAAATATTAACAGTAGTAAGGAAATCCATATAATATCTTAAAATTAGTAAAGCAATCATATTTCCTCTATTTAATAAAGGTTAAAATTTATTAAAAGATGTAGAACAAATCTAGGTAATGAGGGTTTTTTCTCTGAATTTGTGATTTATTATCATAAAGATATCATTTCTCTTTAATTTGTAAAAGTGACTGACTTCCAGTCAGATTTCCGAAATAATAATGTCTATTCCTTTTTCTTTAGCTAAGTTAAAAGGATGTTGATTTCCTTTCCTGTGAGTATTGATTATTCACTTTTGTTACATAACTGGCTTGTTGTTAAAAGCATTTCCTGATTGCTGAGATAATTTAAATCATAAGTTGACAGTTTTGTTCTACAATATATTTTCCTGGATCTATTTGCGAAAGTTGTACAATTTTCATCTGTAACCCACTATTGCAATAAAACCTATTCATACATTTGCTTAGGTTGAACCATTTTTGCATTCCTGTTATATACTATGCTAACTGAATGCAATTATTGAGTACAATTTTCAAAATTTATTGCAGGATTTTCTTAGCTGGTATTTTAATTGCATATTTGCAGCTATGTTTATAAGTGATTTTTTATCTTTACTCATGAAAATTATTTTGCATACTCCTACAGAATGAACTGGGTAAAAAGCTCTAAAAAGCAGCTTTCAAAATATTAAATTTTATTTAAAAATTTGTCAAACAGATTTCAGTACTTTTCAATTCTTTCATGCATAAACCTTTGGACTCTTTAACAAAGAAGTCGGGAGAATTGTCAGTGTATTTGAAGCACTAAAATAGTACTTTAATTCAGAACAACAGATCTCAAAAATTCTTATTGACTTTTTAAATAATTTAGTAAGTTTCTTATTTCAAGAAACTTATTTCTTGCCTATAAGTTTCAGCATCTCCTTAGTAACAGAATTTCCAAATTGAAAGGCATGCAAACGATGTTTGAGGTTCTCCATAACTGCAGGTAACTTGCAGTATGTGCTAAATAGAGAAATAACACAAATTTTATTGCTTCAGTATCCTAGTTGTCATTAAAAGGACTTTACTTATGAACAATAAGTATTTACGGTGATAAGTGCACTAATTCTCATGATATCAAAAATTCTTTTAGCCTGGGAGCCAGTGATGTCACCATGTATAGCATTAAAGAAGGATCTAGAAAATGATAGTAATACTAATAATGTTGGATTTTTTGTTAAAAGACAATATTTTAAAGTGTTGTTAGTCAAGAGATTCAGTGTAGTGCAAAAACATGAAAAAGTAAGCTATATCATGAAAGACTGTTTATTTTTTTCACCAAATCGATCTCAAAAATCAAGTTAGTTTTAGTACATGTTCAGTATACCAAGTATACCAGCTCATAATGCTATTGCTTTTTATTATTATTATTTTTTTTTGAGACTAGGTCTTGCTATTTTTGCCCATGGAACTGCAGGCTCCCATTGCCCATGGTACCACAGACTCAAGCAATCTCAGCCTCAGCTTCCCAGGTAGCTGGGATTACAGATACGCGCCACCACACCCAACTATTTTTTGGAACTAGGTCTTGCTGTGTTTCTCCGGGCCGGTCTCGAACCAGGATCCCTAGCTCCAGCCACTTCATAGGCTGAAGCTTACAGGGACGAGCCACTGTGCCCAGCTATTGCTTTATTTTTTCATTAACGGATGTTCCATGGACAAAAGACTGGAATAAGTTGTATGTAGACAATTAAAATGAAACATAGTAATGAACTTTTGTAACTAAATTCTGCAAATCAAGAAATGGTTAAGAAAAGTCTTAATAGGGAATATACCAGGATATATAACTAAAGAACTATTAAATTTAGATACTTAAAATAAGTAAAGATTGTTTCCAGTTCATTATAGTAGACTTATTAGGATCTTACCTCCATGGACAAATTTTCACTTCTTGAAAAGGGGGATTCAAACAAAATCTAGGAAAGCTATTTCACTAAGATGAAGTATGCAACTTTAATATGAATAAAAATTTCTTTGTAGATCCCCAACTTAACAGAACATAGTTTGAGTAGGGACACTGTGCCATCTCAGAATGCCAGGGGGCCATATTAGCATGTTAAGGGACATTGTTAAAGACACTGAAATGATGAAAGAATGCTGTCTTTGGAATAATAATTTCTTTAGCTTTCAATTTATTATTTTTTTATTGAGAACAACATTGATTTGAAACCCCATTTTTGATTTAGGGATGTAGGTTCATAACTTCTTTAGATGTGTGTTAGCACTCCACATAACCCAGTGTGTGTGTTGTATAGTGTCGTTGTTGGAAATGGATACGCTGTCTAGAACCAGTCTCAGAATTGTCTGCCATTGGAGCAAGCAACCACTTTGCTTGTTCTTCACCCGGTTATGGATGATGTCCGAGCCCCCGACTCCTCACAGCACTTCCACACTGTCCTGCAGGGAAGTTGAGATGTCTCTGTGCTGGAGAGCACCCCGGAGGATGCTTCTGTAAGGTTCAGATGGTCTGAATGGTCACTGACAGCACCAGCTATGTCATCCAACACTTTTCTCTTGAATCTGCCTCTGGATTCAGATCTGTGAGGAGTCTTAATAGTCAGCGGTTTACCTTTGTAAGGCTTTAAAAAACCTGAAATATTGTATTCTTAGTTTTTCATGCAGCATTAAGCAATTGGCTAGCCTAATTTGTTGCATTTTTTTTGAGCTGCTCTTTATTTAAGTCTGTATTTCTGCTTCATCTGTTGCCTCAAATGGCATGAGTTTATTTCTTTTATCACTGAGCAGTATTTCTGTGTATATAGATCACATCTTCTTGGAGCTGGAAAAAATTATGTTAAGCAAATTAATCATCAAGAAAAATATAAATATCAGATGGTTTCACTTGTATGTGTAATATAGAGAAACCAAGCAAAGGATCAGGAAAAAGACAAAATTTGCAAGCTGACCATAGATCTGACATACACAGTAGGGCAAGGATTGAAAGGGATCAAGATAAGGGAGGGACGAGCACAAGGGACTGTGGGGATGAGTAACGGGTACTAATGTGGTGGAGAACTATGGGGACTACAGTCAAGGAGAGAAATCAAATATTGTTCAAAAATTAATAATAATGTAAGAAAATAAGACATAAAAATAAAAATTAAAATATGTTCTATTATTTTTTGTACATTCTCATTTCCTAGTCTGCCACTGAGTGAACCTTATCCCTTACAGAAGATCAGGCCAAGGAAAGTCATCATAACCACATGACCACTGCTCAGAAATTTCTGGACTTCATGGTCACCCAGCTACCCTGTCCATGCACCTCAATGATTGATTTCTGCACATTCAAGATTGATTTCTTAAGTCTGCTGCAACTCAAATTTGATCAGTTTAACTTGCTGAGAAGGTCAACCTGGGGACGTCACATTGAGTAAAAAGGAGTGACTTCAGGATAGATTCTTTGTAAGAAAACAGCTTCCCGAGGAGCAGTGTTTTCTGTGATCTTTCTTAAAGTTTTGCTTTCAAAATTATCACTTTTTCTCTTCAACCTTAGAACAATGGCCAAAATGGTTCTGTGGGAGAGGACAGTTCTACTTGAATTCAAATATGACCATGATAGGAGAAAATGTTTATATAGTAATTCAGCAGGCCGGGCACGCACGGTGGCTCGTGCTTGTAAGCTTCAGCCTATGAAGCTGCCGGGGCTAGGGATCGTGGTTTGAGTCCCGCCTGGGGCCCGTAGCGAGACCTAGTTCCAAAAAAATAGCTGGGCGTGGTGGCGCGCGCCTGTCATCCCAGCTACCCGGGAAGCTGAGGCTGGGGATTGCTTGAGTCTGTGGTACCCCGGGCAACGAGAGCCTGCGGTATATATATATATATATATGTATATATATATATATATATACATATATATATATATATATATATATATATATATTCAGCAGACTTTATGTCTTCCCCTGCAATGCATGTATCCCAGCACCTGAGTAGCTGAAAATTTTCAGGACTGGGTACAGATTAAGCACTGTCCTTTAGCAGATACTATTGTTTTGTTGTTGTTTTGTTTTGGTTCCTGGACCTGTCTTTCCATTTTAATGTCTTCCTCTTAACTCTTGAGGCCCCATTGACATTTGTTCCATTCATCTTCAAGGTCTGGAGAGAATGCAAGTAACACTACTTCTAAGACATTTAAGATGATCAAGGCAGACAATTTTTGAAGTTGTGTAGTAAGTTGGAAGTGTAAGTGTGGTCCTGAAAAAAAAAATTGTTTCTACTCTGCTCTTTCAGAATTTTTGCAAGTTATATGAATATGAGACCCAGCTGAGCTCTCCAAATCAACGTGGCAATTCACCAGTGAACACACACCTGTGTAAATGTAAGTGCAAGCTAATAACACAATAGCCCATCTCCATCATCCTCAGTGGGTATATTACAAGAGACCTAGGGATATTTTATCCCAGAAAGTTCTGTTCATCACAAATATCCTTCTCCCCTCTAAAGACATGCCCTGAAGTTGCCAATATTACAACCAGAGACACACTTGTCAAAAAAGAGTCACTCAGATATCATCACTACTGCTTGTTGGAAGCAAATAGTGGATAAGCCTTTCTGAATAATGAAACACCCTCCTCCCTGGAGTTATTAGCACAATACACTGTTCTTTTCCTCCAACTCCATTGGGGCTACAGAAAGTACATTTGATGCAAAGTTTCTTCAGCTGTGCACTGTCATATTCAAGCCTGAGGCTACAGAATTTTTGACTGCTACAATCCAGCTGCTTTTCAGTCTGCTCTCACTAATAACTCTATTATAATATTTATAATACAGTCTATTAAATGAAGAGTTTCTTTCCCCATAGATATTATCAAATTAACCTCCATCTTTGGTTCATGCTCATATTAGTTCTTTTCTGATAAAGGGTAGACCTGTGGACAGGGGGCATTGTTGGTGAGGATCTTTGCCAAATGACAACCTATCGAACTAAAAAAGGAGTATCCCATCTGCCTGGGTTTGGCTTAAAGCCATTTGTGCAATTGATTCCAAGGGTTGTTAGACACATAGCTGGAGTTCTACTCTCCACATCAGCCAGGATGTCCCTTGTTTATGGTCTGAGAACTTGCATTTCTATGTGTGAGTGTGCATGTGCTATTTTGGTAACTGAAGCAAATGAATTTCTAACTATAGTTTAAGATTCTGTATTCCAAGATTAACTGAATCTCTGTTAGCTAATGCAACTACCCCAGAGATAAAATTGTGTCTTATAGAACTTAGGTGACATTAACAGGATGATGCCAGGAATGAAATGTGTTTACAAGTGGGCCAGCAGGAGATGGGTCTTTGAGATTGGTTCTGCCTGCATTTTTGCTTCAAGCATTTTTATAATTGAAATGGACAGATGCCATGCTAGAGACACAAAGGCAATTGCAGAGGTCACATAAGGTGACATAAGAATGAAAATGAAAGTAAGTTGGCAGACATGGCTGATGCTCTGTCTACCACTCTGATGTAGAGTTTTTCAGGAAGGGCAGTTACTGGACATTTCTTCAGACTGAAATGATAAGTATTTTTGTTTATGAAACAAAATAAAAAACCAACCAAGGGAAAATGTCTCTGTCAGATCACAGAGATCCAGTCATGTATTCAACAATATTCATAATAAAATAAAAAGTCATCTTCATTTTGAGTTGTAAATAACATTAATATATTATAGCATTTAGCTCAGATCTCAGGGGGAAAATTTTGCTTTCAAAGTGCATGTGTGTGTGTGTGTGTGTGTGTGTGTGTGTGTGTGTGTGTGTGTGCATTTTATGATATACTTAAGTCAGAAAAATAAGCATAAAGATCTTTCCAGAGTTATAGCTGAGTTTCAGTTGGTTAATGAGTGAAAACTAATAAAGCAACCAATGAAAATTGTTGGAAAGGAAATTTTGGCACTATATAATCTGGTTGACAGAAATTATGTCCCAAGGTGAAGGCCAGAACAAAGGGAAATAGATCCCCCCAGAACTGGGGTTGGTGAAGAAGCTTGAGGAATATTATAGCCAGCTTGTGTCTTTTATATTTTCCTTTGTTATTTTTGCTGTGTGAGGCAAAAATGCAAATCTTTTAGTGATCATTTTTTTACTAGATAAAGCATTTTAAGTGATAAGAAAAGATGAATTGGAAGTTGTTTTTTGGTTTATATTAGAGAATGATGTTAAAATGGTGTCTGACAATGAATGGAGTTTTAAATTTTCTTAGAAATGGCTTTGACTCCCTGCCTGTTCACTCAATAGAGAGAAATTTTGGGATCAACATTTTTTTCACCGCTGTAAGTTACATGTAATAACCAAATAAAGCAAGTAAAACATGTTCAGGGGGTATAGCTTACAAGAGGTAAACAAAACAAACTATTACAATGATCAGTTTTAAAAAGAAGTGAGCCAGTGGTTATTTAGTTTTATATTGATAGTTGATGCTAATAGAGAGTAAATTTCAGGTATTCAAAACCTCCCTCCCTACTGACTTTTTGTTTCCTCCTCTGGACCCACCAGCACAGTTCATGATAACACTTGGATCATGATGAAAGCAGCGTAGCAGTCATGAAAAAGAAGTTGGGGGCCTGTGCAGCTACCCCTATACTCCCCAGTGGCCCTGCTCCTAGCAACCGGCCTGCTGTGTCAACATCTGATGGATGGATCCCAAGAGGTATTGCCATGCCTTTGCAGGACAAAGAGGAGAAACAACCCTGGACCCAGGGTTCACCAAGTCAGGAGACCAGCAAAGAAAACTTTGCTGCCAAGAAAATGCCCCACCACCCAGATGCTGTTGCTGTCAGCACTTGGTGGGATGAATTTCAAAATATCACATGAGACCAGGTGGGTCCTCCATGCACCTTGTATTTCAGTAAACCACTGACAACAAAAACAGCATAATCTTCTTCCCCAAAGATGTAAAAAAATAGTTATTATGATGTTGTCACTGTTTTAAACAGACCTGGGGCTTAGTTCAGAAGACCAAGTCTTACTATGAAAAGAGCAACAGCAGCAGAAACTACTAGAGCAGTGATGGAAGATTTAGTTGATGTTGAATTTGACAGATGGAAGACTTACCTCGAATAGGAGAGCCAATGATGGCATTAAGGATCAAGGCAATTTCCATGAAAATTGCCCATATCTACCGCAATTACAGCAGGCCACCAATTTCCAGTCAAGGAAATGTCTACTGGAGGAGGCAGAGGATGATGCCGTCCAGATTTATCACCAATGGCAACTCACCACAGCTTTAATACACTTTCCCAGTATCAGTGTTTTTGCTCACTCTGAAAATAATTGAACTGGATTTAAAACTTGTTTTATTTCATGCTGTTTTAAGAACACGTACTAAAATGAGTCTTTGGGGTTTTTACAGGACTGAAATAGATGCTGACTTTGTTTTTCAGGAGGCAGTCTATATCTTAGTAGGTGATATTCTTCCTTCAATGAATTGTAATTATATAGAACCATATGAAACCTATCTCATAGCCACAGATTTTTTTCTAAAGTTAGGTCAGTAGGACGTAAATTTGAACCATTTTCCAGAGTTTTCTTAAAATCCAGCTGGTAGAGTTTCCTAACTTTCCATGAAATGGGTACAATTATAAGGACCTGAACAGAGGAGTTGAAATCACCCATTTTTCTAGTCCTTCATCTATACCCCTCAGTAAGCAAGACCTCTGAATATCGAGCACACCACACTCTTCATAGGATATTTTCATAAGGGGGAGTAGACAAATTTGAATAAAATATCTGTTCTCAAGGAACATATGGTAGGTTCAACTTGGATGATATAACAATCAAACATTAATTATGATTCAATATCATTTATTCCATTATTTGTTCCATTATTTGCTTCATGCTTTCATCCCTTTATACAATCTTCTGCCCAATAACTCATTTAGCATATTATTAATACATTCAAAGATGAAAAATTCTAGAGATAAAACTCTCAAGTTGACTGCATTATTGTGCCAGATAGTCACTTCTTATTACAATCAAAAGATTCTCAATGAGTGACCTTTTTAATCATGCATGCCTTTCCTGTGGATGTTGGTTTGGTCTAGTGGTTTGATGTGACCAGTGGCTTGTGGTTGGAAGTACTGAGCGCTGTATCCAAGAGGCAATGTTAAACCTATTGCATATTTCTACCATTTTTGTAGTTCCTTTACTCTGATTATGAAAAGGGTAATTCAAATGTTTTTCAACCTGAGTCCCTGTATAAACAAAAATGTTGAAGTGGGCTTGGTAGTCAAGTTGGAGCTGCTTATATGAAGATGGTGAGGAATGGAGTTGATGTAAGCCAATGAGATTATGTTTCCACTGTTGCTATTCAAATTCATCTTCAAATTCAAAAAAAAACTTATTGAAAAGATTCTGGAGGAATTGGGTTTTAAATTCATTTATCCAAATTAAGAAAATTTGGTTCTTATCATTGAAACCATCACAAGAAATCCAGGGAAGTATAGATACGAATGATAAGATTTAAAGAAAAGGATTTTGGTAAAACTTAAGCAATATATATATATATATATAATTATTATATTATATATATGTTTAATGAGAAATTACACTGAACAGGGCAGGACAAAAAAATTAAAAAAAAAAGAAATTGCACTGAACAAAGGCAGTGGTAAAGAAGACTCACAGAAAACTGCATCTGAACAGTTTTTAGGATGGTAACTTGATCTAATTTGTCAATTCCTTGATGGAGAGGAGTTGGAATTAAAATCTACCATCCAGGCATCATACCACATGGCTATGAGGATGTCACCAACCAAGAAAACTGCCAACAAGTAGACGATGTTGCATATGTCTTTTTAGCAAAAAGGTGATGTGCTGGAGTCATCACCCTACTCCAAAAACTTCCTCCTCCTCTTCAGTTACATGGGCCAGCGGTGATCTAATAAAATGTGGTGATTCACAGACTCAAGGTGAAGTAATTTTTTTCCCACCTCCCAGAATAAAAAGTGACTATTTTTTACTTTATTTTTTTCATACTACTTAAAATTTCATCCTGTAATCTATAAACTGGGTATCAACAGCTAAGAGATGGATCCAGAATCATCTTTACAATCATACTGGGAATCCCCCCATCCACCCACCTTACGAGTTGCTATGTAGGAGGGATGATTTACTCTAGCAATGCCTGAGTGATGTGTCCCATGGTGTCTGCTTAGTGGTCTTGGTAAGATTTGGGAGTAGAGATATATCCAAATATTTAAATGATTTTCCCAAGCTGAAATATTTTACTGGAATCCTCTGGTTCTGAAAATAAAGGCATTTGAAGCATACAACTATTGCCAAAAATGTACTCATTTACTTACGGGAATGCTGTGAAAAAACTGAGTTATTTGGGTGTATGTATAAAATTGCTGTTTTATCAATGAGCTTCAAATTAAATGTATCAAATCTAGAGACCCAGTAATTTAGCAAATTGACTCTCCGTGCTTCACAAAAAGCTGTATACACGTTGTTCTTTTAGTTCCTTTATTTCTAGCAAATTATAGCAGCATCTTTTATGACCGTAGCCTATTTATCTTAGCAGGAAGCATTAGTAAAATGCCTCAGCATACCAAAGATGCTTATCTGATAAGTGTTTCTCTGTGCATCGAATGTTTTAACTTTCATAAACAGAGAGAACAATTTCCCCCCCTGGGTAAAATCTATTTCATAGATTAATATACAACCTTTCATCATTTAAATGGGCTGCAGTTAGAGATCTATGTTTATGATGCTGCATTGGTGCACTGATAGGTGGATAATACATATATGCTACTTTCTAAAGCAACACAGTTTTATTATTCACACCATTGCCTTTAATGAGCTGGCTCTGAGCCATCATCATCAATCCTAACACTTACACTCCTTTCATGTTGTACCAGAACCTGGTGATGACATAATTGTTGCTTGTATAATAAGTGCCGATGAGAAGTACATTAGCCATGAAAAACCTAATTTATAACCCAAAGGGCCAGTGTAACCATTATCTGGAAAAAATTAGAAGGGTTCACAGTTTCAAAATCAATGCTGTTTCATAGCAGATAAAATATATGTTTAATATCTTACAACTTGTGAAGATGGCAAGGTTGATTGAAATGGCTCAAAAATAGAGATGAGGGCCAGGAAAGTAAGCAATACAGAACTTGTAATTTATTTCTTTAATATAGCAGCAGTTTGTCAGGAACGTCATAGAAATGTGGAGTTGGCTTTATTATTGTTTGCACACTGCTCAACACAGATGAATAATTCATTCCAAGGTGGAGAAAACTGAAGAATATCAACAGCTGTTTAACCTGATCACTACTGTATTTCAAAGAACTACCTGGTCATCGGTGTTTTCAAACAAAATGCAAAATACTCAGTTAAATATATTTTCAGACAAGCAACAAAGACTTTTTTAGTGTAAACGTACCCAAAATTGACAAACTTAAAGGTCACCAAATTATGGGTCTGAATGTGCATGTATCCCAGTGGATGAAGATGACATGAGGGAGATATGATGATATGTTAAGCAAGACCTGTTTGGGCTCCTTTCAGTGCTATGTGAGGGGTTATATGAAAATGTACCTCTTAAGCATTCTGGATGAGTTTCTGTTCCTATACGTAAAATCAAATGGAGGTATCCACTATATACTGCACTGACATCGGACTTTAGATCAGTACTGCTCACTTTGATCTAAGAACAGCGTGTATATTTTAACAGATAGGGTCAAATTTAGCAATGGAGTTTTCAAAAAATGTGTGCAATAGTGGGATACATTGAAGGACATTAAAAGTGAGAAAAGCTGTAATAATGGGCTACACTTTGAATTTGTTCTGGAATCATTTCGATGAATTATGGCGTGGGAATATTTCCTACACTATAAGTTCAGGAATGTATTCAAAACTGAAGCAGTTGGGAAATTTAGCCTGTGCAGTGCTCTGTTAGTACTGGTCTATCAACCTGATTTTCTGCCACATCACATAGTTAACCAAAGGACTGATAAATTTTGTTTGATGAGTTCATCTGATGATTTCTGCGAGCCTACTCTCAGTATGCCAAGACTCCATGTGCTTTAGCCTAGAAAATTTTTGCTGCAGATGTTTTGTAGAGAGCTAATTTAAGAATTATGAGATCATCTCAACTAGAACTCTAGTTTATGATGTGTTTAAACATGTTAACTTGTACAAGTTACAGAGCTTGATGATAATTTATGTAATAGTGTTATTGAAAAGACGCTGAGTTTATTGTCTTTCAATTTTGATTGTATGTTGAAGCTGCACTGTCTATATGATATTGAATATCATAAAACAGCAGGTTATATAAGCACCTATATGATGTTAATATTAATATTATCACTTACTGTTGACTCACTGCATTTTGCCTTTGGAATCATATTGTATTCATGGTACTTGTTGCTAACTCTGGTTTTGGTTACTAAGATTTTGAGGTTGTTGTCATGCTTTGTTTTTACAAAGCTAACTTATTCTGTTATGATTATTATACCTAGAGTGGTTACAGAGTATAAAAAAAAAAACATGGTAAGTATCTAACTCACTAGTCTAACAGAGGGTTATACATTTATACACCAACAATAGTTAATTAAATCAAAATTAAAACTATCAGAGATGTGAATTATCCACAATCTCAAATAAATTTGTTTGTTGAATGGAATTTCTGCATCATGGTTATTCAGGTCGTAGGATGCTAATTCTTCTGTGAATAAAGATGCTTGATTGTACTGGTTGAATCAGACATATTTGGGAATCCGTGCTTAGAGTCATTTGCAAGTCACATTCAGCTTCATTCCTCTCCTAAAGATAAATTGTAACTTGATTGCTAATGCATATATTGTGAATAAGCACCTCAATTATCACTGCAGTTTTTTACCTTTCAAGTCAAGGTCTTTGGTGACTAAGCAGAAGTAAAGCAAACTATGAAAATGTGATCATAGTCTAGTTTGTGCACAATATTTGCTATGCTAGGAAGCAAAAAAAAAAAATGACCAAAACTTTACAGCAAGGAAATGCCAGTGCAAGAACCTGTCTTACAAATTATCAGCCTCTAATATGTTTCAGTGACCTAAAAGCAGCTCGACTTCTGCCACAGAAATGTTTGCCTTGAACTTGGCGTTCTGTTTGTGTGCATTAAGAAGGATAAGTAGATTGAGTTTTATAACAAGTGCAGAATCTTAGTAGCTTAAAAATAGCAATATTTTATTTATTATTCACAATATATACCAATGAGAGTGTTGGGTGCATTGCTTCCTGGAGTGATTCCTCACTCCAGGACCCAAGTTCTATCTGAAATGCTTCTTGTGATTGTTTTGCAGCCACCCCAATCTAAATAGCTTAGCATTTTTTCTAGCAGTTAAAGAATGTGGGAGCCGTTGAAATTATCTTCACAGAATTTTTAATAATTAATAGGCAGCAAAGAAATAGGAGTTTCTCTCTAAATTCTCCTTTGCATTCAACTCCTGCAATCCTCCCTATGCTTTCCTGCCTGTCATTTTCTCCTCACCAGCAATTCCCCAAGTTCTCTGTTCCCTTTGTTCCCTTCACATTCTCCCCTCCCTGACTTTTACACACACACACACCCCAGGGTGATACCACAATTTTTGTCACTCCCTCTTAGATCAAGATGTGCCTACTTACACATGCAAACACCCATTGGCCCCAGGCATGGGGTGACACAGTACATCAGATGTAGATCATAGAGGCTAATGGCAGAAAAAGCCTGACTCATTTACCCTACACTGCTACAGAAGGCAAAACAACAGAACTTAGGAAAGATGATAGAGCATTTGGGTGACTAGCCCTGAGGAATTTCAGAGCACATTAGCTCAATTTCTCCCCCTTTCCTAGGAGAAAGACATGTTCTGGTTTGGAAAGATTACTTCTTTGTTCTTTGGAGATTTTATGTGAAGCTTCCATTTCCCCTGATGTATCAGTACAGAATTACAAGCTAAAAATAGACAGCTGAAGCTGAATACACATTAATGTCTTTGCTTATTTATACTTTCAAAGGGTTTTGTAAAATAATTGACTCACATTAAATTTATGTAACTCCCTTTCTCCATCCTCTAATTTTTCTTTCTTTACTTTTCTTATCCATTTCATTCAAACAAGATCTATCTAATTGACCTTCAAATCAAATGTGATATTTCTAAATTTTTGATTGAATAAGCTACAGAAAGTGAGGAAAGACATTTTAAAGACTTGTTCAAAATCTCAATTACACATTGAAACAAATCTTTAGCTATCTCAAGGAATTCTCAATTTTGATAACTGAGTAAAGACTCAAAATTTTACCTCAAAATTCTGACCTTGACTTCAGGGAGAAATAGAGCATGATTAAGGAGATCTTGCTCATTTCAGGTAAGGTATTTGGATACTATAGACATAAAATGCAATGAATACTTTTTTTTTTGTAAATTAGACTTTTTCTTAAATAACCGAGCTCCTTAATAAAAGTATTGTATTGTTTTCTTCTCGAAACATCCTATCACATCTACCCTATGAATTGGTCTTAGTTTATAAATATTCTTTTAAAGATTTCTGCATTATAAAACCATGAGAAAAAAAGCAGTGGACATAGTCCCATTTAAATTTAATTTGATATTTGCAAACATCACTGATCCTATCAAATATGTGAACACAGCTTTTCCAAAATGAGGTTCCTTTATTAAAATATAATATTCTTACCCTCTTCCATAAAGAAACAAAAGAGTTTGTGGTAGTTTATGTAGTTATTAGGGTCATCTTTATTGTTCCAGACCTTGTCTTAACTTGTGAATTTTAACAAAAGGCATAACTGATCACCACCTTAGGGGTATTTGAACAGGTGAGTTTACAAAGTAGCAACTGTTATTCTAGAATAATAGGTAAGATTCTAGCTGCAGGTACTGCCCATAGTGAGTGTGGGCAGACAAGCATTTGGGCTGAGTGAGGGCAATGATTGTACTGGATGATGTAGGACAGAGGTACAGAAAGACAAGGTCAATCTTCATTTGTTCCAAGTATTTTTAGCCCAGACTTCCCTTCTTAACAATTAAAGGAAACAAGTTTTGTTAACTATTTTTTCAATCTGTCCATTGTGTGTGGGGGGAGGGAGGGATGTGTATGTGGGGGGGGGAGAGAAATTGAGGTGGTGGTGGTGGCCCCCAGTGGCCTATGAACCAAAAGAATTCTTGCCACCTCCATGGCCTGAGTGTTGCACCCTTGACTGAGCATATGCAATTCTGGGAAGTTGCCACCAGGTGGCAGTTTAAACTTGTTGGGGATAAAATTTTCACAATCCCCGCCCTTGAAATGGTAGTTTAAAATTTTTTCCCTTAAAAGAGGTCATTGTAGAGTACGATTCACCTTTTGGGTAATATTAACAGTCTTACCAGAAAACAGTTCATGTTGGTTTGCTACTGGGAGTTCAGAAACTGTCCTATCTCTAATTCCATGCTTGATTTAACAGATCCTGGCCTCAGCTCAAGTCTCAGAATACAGTGGATTGTCTATTTTGTTTTGTTAATTAGAAAATTTTGATGTTTTCTATTCAAGTCCAAACATAAAACTTGATTCATGAATACAAATAAACATTTAAGGATTATCTACTTCATGCCAAATGGGGTATTGTACACAGCTGTAGGCACAAACAGAAAACAGGAGCACTTACAATCTGCTAAGCATGGAAGTCAGTCTCACCAGTGGGATGTCAAAGAAAAGTGGACTGAAATGAAGTCTACAGAAAGTTTTTTTTATTAAGATATTATTTACGTATGTGGTTGTAAGTTTAACTTTTGAACCAAATCCTTTTATGATCTTCATTTGAAACTATACCTAAGAATCAAAGATTGATCACTTCATGAATCTTTCATGGTAAGTTGAATCAGGTCTGGATCTGGTATGAGAACTTTACTATTCTTTAATCAGATGACTAAGGTGTTGTCATGAAATTCTGGAGCTATTGAATAGGGATAATTTAGCTTTACAGTTGTTCAGAACTGAACTTTGTGTTTCTTGAAAATTTTACAAAAATCCATGTTTCCTTCAATATTTCCTGCAGTAGTGATCCCTTTCTGAAATACTCATTATTATCCCTTGTGTTCATTTACAACATTAGGATTTTGACATTTGGGTGAATATCAACATTTATACAAAACTTACATGCTCATAATCTTAGAACATTTTAATTTTAAGTTATCTAGTCCATTGTTGAAGATAAATAACTTAATGAAGAACAATAGAGACTAGAAAGTCATACATAGTACATACAAGTGTGCAACTCAGCCTTATTTCATTGCTCAAAAATATACTTCAAAATTTACTGGGCACATATTGTAATTAAAAGTTGCACAGGAACAAATGATTAGTAAAAAGAATTTCATGCATATTAAAAACTGTCGAATCTCTTATTGCTTACATGGGATTCTTGGTAATGCTTGAAACAAGAAGGAATGCCATTAGACAGGAATTTACTATAACCTCTGGACATTGTTGTTGAATGTCTCTATTTCTGTTATTCAGCAATATTGAAAAGACTCAAAGTAGCTAAAGAACCATGGGACTTCTTTGCCACTATGGTGGTTATGCTTTTTCATAGATTAAAACAAATGTCAGGATTGTGTGTATACCACAGGTGGTTCTGACCCCAGGATAAAACTGAGGTTTAAGCATAAACAAGAAGAGGGATCTACCTACTTCTTTCATATCTGTCAGCAACATCTATTGTAGAATGACAAATATGCTTTTTTCTTAGGGCAGGTGATTTAATATATTCTCACTGAGTTCAAATAATTGTCAAGAAGAGGGTTTCCTTTTCCCTTTTTACTATTTGATGAGGTGAAGTGAAGTCTGGTAGGTGGTCTAGTGGGTTTCAAAAGCACATTTTATTCATGTGGAACTTACAATGGTCTGTACTCTTCAGCTCTGCTTTTCTAAGACCACTGTCCTAACAGACCTTTTGATAGAGGAGGGGAAAAAATGCACAGGATTCAAAAGTTATAAGGATTTTGCTGAAATATCAACCAATGATCTTGATGTCTACCTGAACAGTTGCTTGCAGTAAATAAAGGGTCTGGCAAATAAATACCAGTGCAATTTACTTTCTTTGCTCTTTGTTGGTTTGGGCTAATATAGGAAGATAAGAAGAGAACTTTCAACTGCTGATGATGACAGCTTATCTACAGCTCACTTTTAGGATATTATTATAAAATCTCTGGTTTCCCTATTAATTCCTTGGGTTTCGTTCTACATCTCCAAGCAGGTCTGAAACTTGCATGGTTATGTTTTCTCTTTGTATACAGTGCCCAACATATAGTGAACTCTTGATAAATATCATCCAATAGGTTGTTTTATAATTGTATACTAGGTATTTTAAAGAGTGAAAAGTAGTACAGAATACAAGTTAATATCAAGTACAGTACTGAGAGATGGCTATTGTTAAATGATGCTTCTCAAACTTTCTTTGGTGCAAGGTACCCTCTCTCTCCTCACCCTCATCTATCGCAGATGAGAAATGAAATTTAAAAAAAAAAGTACAGGACATCATTTTCTTATTTGTGTCAATAGATGTAAAATTAAGCATCTAATTACTAGACATGTTTCCAAATACAAACAGGTGACAATTTGTGGGCCAGTTGTGGTTCATGGACCATAATATGGCCACCTCTGGATTAGATCTTGTGACACCTTTTTATTTGTTGCCCATAAAGTTAGTCATAATTCACTAACTTTATAGGTGCATTTTGCTCAACTGTAAATATGTGGTATTAAAGTAAACACTCCCTGAAATGCAGTAATTATTTGTGTGTGCAATGGTAGTAAGATTCTAGGTTATTTGGTAACCAGATATTTCGGTTTCTGGCATGGAAAGACTGCTTTTTTCCCCTCCTTCTTTCATTTGAATTGCTTCATATATGCACACTGATCTACAAAATTAAAGCACTGTAAATGATCATAGAGAAATGATGCACTTGGTTGATTTATAAGCAAGGAATTCAGGAGCTGGAGAAATGTAAGCCCTAAGGGCCAGGGATTAAATACAAAGGATGATGTGTTTCTTTCCCCTGAATTTCTATTGTTAATAATTGTATATTCACAGAGGGCAGTGAGAAATCCACAAGTGGTTAGTGCTGAACAGTAGAGGGGGAAAGCAGGATAGATACTGCATATGACAAAAAAAGGCTATGCTGAAAAAGTACACAAAAATGGAGACTTTAAAATATGTCTGGGACATTAATACAATCTGTCTAAATATGACAAACAGAACAATGATTAGGAAATGATTGTGAAGAACTTTCATTCAATTTTATGTGGACTTGTGGATCCATTGGTTTCCATTTATAATATATTCAATAATGTAATTAATTTTCTTCATCTTTCAGAATCTGTATTGTGTTTCAAACATAAAGTAGAATTTAAAATTGAAACATTTCTCTATAGTAATGCACATAAATCCCTCTCATATATTGTCTTTCTATCCATCTTCTTATCTCTTATATCTGGGACTTGTGAGTGCTTTTTTAGTTAGGTAAGATACAAAAGTATCAGGTATATCCAGCCCTAAACCTGGCTTTGATTGAAGTGAAACCAGAAGAGAAGGAAGGAATCACTAGAGATGGATGAGTAGAAAGAATCTAATGAGTAGAAAGAATGAGTAGAAAGATGTAGTAAGGGAGAAGGTGTAACAAAATTCTGATTGTGTCCTATCTATGTGAGAGATAGATTGTTGGGCAAATCCAAACAATTCAGAAAATAGACACCAATTCATTGTCTCTCACAAAAGTGTATTGATTGTTGGATTCTTGATGAGCATAAAGAAAGATGAAAGAGGATGTGCTCATCTTGCATGAAGAGGATGTAGAGCAGTCTTCTATATCAGGTCTCCCTGGGTGAAGTCAATGGACCCTTCTATCCAGAACCTAGGTCTATCTGTCCTCACTTTGCATAAGAAACAACCTTTCTGTTATAAACAGTAAGAGATTAGGAATATCTTCACTTCCTCAAATTTTGGAATTCTGAATGTTTGCTAGTGAAACACAAGATTGTCCTTCCAGGAGTCCTCATGGATGGTTCCAGGGCTTTGGATTTCTCTTGTAAAAGATGACTGGGGAAATTTGGAGATTCTGCCTTAGGAAATGCCATCTAGTCCACCTCCCTTTCCACCCACCACATAAAGTGGGCACCTCTCTATGCTGGGATATCAGCAAGGAAAAATGTTGTGCTTCAGAAAGTAAAAGCAAAAGATCACAGCCGTCAGTATTCCAGTGATTTATTTTCCTTACACACTTAGGCTGTGACTTACTCTGTAAAGGAAGTGGGAAAACTAAAGCAACTAAATGAATAATTTAATGTAGACCAAAAGAAAAAGCAGTTGAAAAAGATCCAGATGACATACATTTAAGTTTGCAGAATGTCATCAATTTTTCTTTGCTTTTTCATTATTTATTAAATAAGGCAGTGTGACACTGTCCTCAAACTTCTTGGTGGCACACTGACTGTGTGTGTAGGCTTACTAAACATCAATAGATGTTGGACTCTTACTCAGACTCTGATTGAACAAATTCATCTGTTTTGCATTTTCAAAAATGATGCACTTGGTTGCTAGGAATTTTAATTATAACATTATTTGAGAGGTTATAGTACAGATTATCAGTTCACTGATAGTACATTTATCACAGGTATTGAATATTTGGTCTCCAATGGTGAGCAGAAAGAAAAATATGTGATTGTGTCTCTTCTCTTGGTGTCATCTGTAGGTGCTGAGTCAACAGATTTCTTTGATCATTTAAACTGTACTACCTCCTTATCTTTCTAACAAGAAACATTGGGTTGTCTGACAACTGTTCATATTCCTTTTATTTAAAAAAGAAATGAGGGTTTAGACACATACATTTCCAATATAATTATTATGCTACTGTAGCTTAATTGGGTTTTACTCCCCTCAGGGCAGTTTAAATAGGGTTAAAAAATTCAAGGACTGTTTTCATCAGATGGGGTATCTAGGCAAGGGTCAGTGCACTACACTCCTGGGTTCAATCTGGCTTGCTGCCCATGTTTGTTAAAAAGGTTCCATGGGACAGAGCCCTGCTGTTTTGTTTAAGTGTTGTCCGCCAATGCTTTCATGCTCTAATGGTTCTTGAGCAATTGACAGAAAATACAGAGCTGGCAAAGAATGAAAATATTTACTGGTGGGCCATGGAAAAATCTCCTTATCTAGAAGATTAAGTACTTTTGGCAAATGTTCTAAACTTTTTGAGTTATATGATTAAAACAACTGGAATTTTAATTGAATATTCATTGATAATAAATTTATATCTTTTTCTGTACAATAATATAAATGAAAAAAATGTCTGACAAATGTCATCTGCATTTAGTATTATATATAATCTGAACATTGAATTTAATCTAGATTACCAATGTTTCTGCAATAAAAATGTTGATACTTTCAACTGTCAGTAATATTTCTATAATATAGACATTTCATTAACATCTAATGTATTAGAAAGAACTCAAAATACTGCAGCTTCTGCTGTAAGTCCTTCATCTATGCTATCTTATTTAAAACATCACTCCAGTGCTAGCAGGTAGATATTGTTACTCCTTCTTTACAGTTGAGAAGACAGAGGTCAGATATGCTAAAGAATTTGAGAATATGTATGTAGCTGGTAGTGGTAGAGTTTGATTGGAATCCAAAATGCGCATTCTCAACTATCATTCTTTCTCTATTTAGCAACAACAATATAAGCTTCCTGAAGCAATTTCAATGCAACAGTTCATCTTTACTGCCAAATCTATGAATTAATTAAGGCTATAATTATATTTGTTTCTACATTGCTTCTAATTATTAACTCTTCTCAATAATTTTACTTACATGTAGCCTATAACTGATAGGTTATGGTCCATCATTGTGGAGTGTATCTTCTCTGCACTGGTATCTAATATAAATCATTGCTAGGATGACTTTTAACTTGTCTGCCAATAGTTTCAAATACTGTAATCTTGGACACAATTGACAATAGTTAACTACGTAAGTATCCTTGAACATTTTGCTTGGAAGATAGCTTAAATATCTTTCTTTTGATACAAAGGTAGGAAAAAGAGAAAGGTATCTGGTTGAGAAAATGGAATAAAAAGGTACAATTAAATAAAATTATAGGTAAGACTTTATGTAATCATCTTACTGAAAATTACAGGGTTTCTTTATCTTGTGTAAAGAAATGTTTTACCAGAAGAGTTTCTCCAACTTCTCTTAGGTGGTATATTCATAGTTCTACAGTGGCAATGTGATCCAGAACTGTGGTAATTATGATGCAAATTTAGGCTAAAATATGTATTCACTTCAGATATCTGATGAGGTAAAAATATTTATAAAATGTAAAGATTTCAAACCTCTTTTCACTTAGTGGTCTGGCTTTGGAATTTAAAAAAAAATAATATTTATTGAGGAAACATTACTCAATAACACTATGTTTTATTTAGAGGAACAGGTTCACACTTCCTCATATCACATCAACCAAGCCTCCCACCATGAATTAAAGTTCCCATAATTCTACAGTGTACTTCATTTTTCTCCCTCTTTGCATCCCCTTCCCCTTATTATAGCTTCAGTTCTGCAGTCAGATTAAATCTAGTGTTGGTTTGACTTAGTCTCGCTGTTCTTTTGTTAGTTTTTATGTGTCCCACATGGACCTACCTGGCATTTGTTTTTCTTTTGACTCTTTCTCTGGGTCAGTGGCAAGATGTGGCATTTCTGGGGCCTAGCCATGCTGTCACAGCAAGCATTTCATGGCATTTCTGCACTTCTACCGGAAAAAAAAACATTAAATATGTCTGTTGATAGGTGGAGAATAGTTTTTAGAACTTTTCTTGCAAAGTAATGACTTTCAAAATAAGATAATCTATATATCAAGTATGACTAGAGAGAGGGTCAGAATTACCTAAAGGACCCCTTTTCCTTTTGGTATCTCATCACTGAGAATTCTTCACTACCGAACATGTTTGCATTTACAACTGTATAAATCATTGTGTGACTGTTAATGGACAAATATTTATAAATAATCTTAAAAGTAAGAACTTCTGAGAAGAGAGGTAAGCAATTCCTCCTGGAAGCCCTTTGAAATCTTACCTGAGTCACTTGCAGGTCTTCCTCACACAACTGTGGTTTGTTCCCTGTCAGTCTCATCATGGTCACATCCATTATTCTCAAATGAATTTTCAGCTCATTCAAAGCCTATTCCCCCAAACCAGGCAACACGAGCTTCTCTTGGAAACCAAGGACAGACCCTGAACCCAGGCCACCTGGCAGGCTTGTTCTGAGAGCCTGAAGAACCACCAGGGAACAGGGTTTCTTATCCTACATCTAGTACCATGTGGTCTTTTATGTCTCTGTTTCTTTTTAGCATGTTTAGAGCTTTGTTCTCTCGATGAAACAAAAGTAAAAAATAGAAAAGATTTCTGAAAATATTTCTGTCTGTTCAAATATGTAAAACTCTTGGCTTGAAATTTTGAAGAAAGCCCACACTGTAGATGAACAATATGCCTCAGGCTTCTGGATTAAGATCTGTTTCCTTTGAATGTCTCTTGACTGAGATTGACCAGGCAACACTCGGGATTTATCATACTTATTTGTGTCTTCAAAAGAATCGTTTTTAACTAACCATTTTCCAGAATTCTCATGTCATAGATTGCATGTAGAATATATTAACAATATGATAAGAAGGCTATGGAAGATTCATTAGCGGTCTGGAATAGGGCTATACTCAGTCCTGATTCTCTCATCTGGTCCCTGGTGGAGCCTCCACCTCACAGGAGTTCTAGCCTGAGGCTAGCATTGGCAGGAAATGTTTCATTCTTCATCATTGACATTAGAGAATGGATTTTGATCTGGGTTTCAGAGAGTGACTGCCTCCTGTCTCTTCTTTTCATGAATTGATTAAATTCCCAATTGTTTTACAGGTCAAGCTCCCCAACATCACTACCTACTATAAACTTCTCAGTCCTTGCAGAGGTTGCTCCTATGAGATATTTCCCCTTGTTTGAGATGAGCTCTCTTGTGCTCTGTTTTCCCTCTATATTTCATTTTGTACTGCTCTGCTATAAAGCTGTAAGTTTATTGAAGCTTAAATATGTGGGTGATATTTTCCCACAAATTTTAAAGATTTCATGAATCTGCTTTTAGAGGATTCAACTAATTTCTCAATAAACGTAGCCAAAACTTCATGCAATATTTGTTCTACCTCTTTTATTCAATATAGCAAACAACATAGTTTACTACTTTGGCATTTGTGGCATCTCTTGTGAGATGACATTAACTTTGTAACCATGCCTCTTTGCCTGAATTACCTTAACCTTATTTTATGTGTATTTCTGTACTTTCTTATAAGCTAATATTTAGTTTATGACTAGGTGGTAGTTTTGTTGCTGTTGTTTTATTATTGTATAGCTGAATGTATTTAAATTTGTGACACTTGTTATATTCACTGTTAAATTCTGCAATTTGATCTCAAAGAGGTCAAGATCTTCAAAAGCAATGTCACTGACTTACAAGTGATTTTGTTGTTGTTGTTGTTGTTGTTGATTTGATGTTATATACAAGCAAGATGAACAGCTTATCTAGGTTAGTAGAGCTAAACACACATGTTTGTTAGATTAGAATAATATTTCCACAAATGCTAGAAATAATGAGAGTTTGTTTAAGGACCAACAGTTAGAAATATATGGAAATGCAGAAAAAAAACTGTTAGGCATGAAAAATAACATTTTGCATCTGTATGTTCCTTGGGTTATACAAACATTTTATAGACTATATGTAATAAACCAGATTAGATATTACATAGATAAATGAGAAACAAAAGCAAAATATAAATGGGTAAATACATAAATTGATCAATTGGTAGAACATTAAAAAAAACATCAATTATTAGAGGCAGGTGTACCAATATAAAGACTAATTCTTTCAATCTGAAAATATTTCATCAATGAAATGAAGACATAAATCATTTTATATTGAAAATGTACAATAATTTTCTTCTGCTCTGAAGGAAAAAACAACAAATATATATATATATATATATATATATATATATATATATATATATATATATGTATATGTGTGTGTCACCAGCATGACAATAAAATTTCCCTAGTAAGGAATCATTTTTCAGAGAGTAAAACTGTAATTGATTTTAAAAATTCCACAAAGCATACTGACAGCAGAAATGATGGATGGCTGTAGGTACATTTCCCATTAGATATTTATTTGAAATAGCTGATAAAAGTAGACATTTCTCTGCCTAATGTTATTTTGTTTTATGTTTTCTTTTTTTATCACTTGTTTGTACAATATACACCATTTTATATGTTCAAAGGAAGCTTTATACCTTGGTTTTGATGTGTAAAGATTATGCATTTTCTAATTTTAACATGTTAAAATAGAAGGACATCACCCAGGTTACAAAATAGAAATGGTAGTGAGTAGGATATTGGTTATAGTTGGTTATATAGTTGCCTTCTAAAAGAGCACCAAGAATGCTCCTGTATTGAAGAAGTTCGTTTATTTACAAATGGATGTAAGGGAGAACACACACCTGGGAAACTGCAAAATATCTCAGTAAGAAGTTTTTCAAAATATCATATTGCTTACCTAACCTGTTTATAAATCTTGAATTCAGATAGTCAAACACTGAACCATGAAATCAATCCAACAAAGAGTTTGATTAGTGAGTCAGGATAGGACAATACTGCCTCCTTGAGTGACAAGGGAAGGAAGATTATATAAAAAGGAATCTAATGTAGGCATATACAGGAGTGAGGAGAGTTTCTTCATTCTCAGGTCTGGGGGAAGCTGGGCAATCTAAGAGTAGTAAACACAAGAATGATGACATTTCTGGATCTCTTCTGTGTTATTAATTAATTGATGGAGTGAAGGCATTTGTCAGGAACTGAGAATTTCAGCACACTACTCAGAAGGAACAGACATATTTCACTGGCATTAGGGAATCCATCAGCATGACCCTGTGACTTATATGTCAGACTTCCTATCGTTATTCTTTGCTCATGATGACCACATTCCTAGGTTTGGAGTTTATGCTAGGGGAATTAAGGGAGGTTAAAGAGAAGTAAAGAGAAGAAAAAAGGATCTGTTGCAGTTATAAGGTGAAGGTAAAATTGTGATTTGTATATTTATCTTAATAATTTTATATAGATAAGGAGGTATAAATAAACTTAAACTACAATTGATAAAATAGAAAACCAATCTTGGGAGCTGCTTAGAAATTTTTGGACATAATATATATTATTTGCATTCAAACATAGTATGAAGAGTTATGTTCTTTCTGGGGCACCATGGTCACAAAGTGGCTTGTATGATATTAACAATCTGTGCAATATTTTGTGTTCAAGAGGAAAACACTGACACCTAGCTGAGTGTTCTAGAACAACTTGCAGTTGTAACAACATGAAGACCTGTCTGTATCTCCATCCAGCTTCCGGATCTCAGGAGCTGGTTAAATTCAATTTTTATCTGATGTTGCTTTTTAGGCTATGACCTGAAGTTTGCTAGTCAGTTTATTAAAGAGCAGATGATATACAATCCCTTTCCTCTCTACATTTTTTATTCTGCTTGTCCAACTTACTAGGAGCCATTTTCCATTCCCAAGGGCCCTGGTTGTCTTGCCCCAAAGTGATTTATGGCTATATTTAACTACAGCTTTGACCCAAGGTCAATCAGAAAAGGATAACTTTTGGGTATCAAAACATTTCAAAGATCTTGGCTATTTAGAATTGCTTATGATCAGTTTGCTTTAACAGTGACTGAAATTCATTGTGATGAAAATGTCATATTACTGAAAAGATGCATTCAGAACTCAAAATAGGGACAGTTTGCTCTCATTAGGACTAGGAGGAGAGAACATTTGAAAAGGAAAAAAAAAATTCCTCCAAAAAGTAGCATCTGAAGAAATTATCTTCCTATTTTGAAAGTTTCTTAAAAGTTATTACTCTGCAAGTAGAAAATAATTCTTCCCTAAATTTCCATTGTCTATAGTTCTAGATCTATAACCTATATTTTGAACTATTTGTACTTGGACAGTTTTTCTGAAGACTTAGTCATTAGTGTCAGTCAAATCACCTGATCTTTTGTTCCCAATTCTCAGAATTTTAAATTCCTTTTAAAAAATGTGAACATTTTATCTCTTCTTTCTGTTTCCATTTCTTTTCTTTTCTTCTTCTTCTTTTTTTTTTTTCATCTCTTCCTTCACTACCACAATCCCTGTTTCAAGGAAAGGGTTGTTTCAGAGAGATCACCTCCTCTACTGCATGCAGAGCAAATGTTATAGACTATAATGAAAATTGATATGATTTTTTGTTGTAACAGCTCTATAAAACATAGTTGACAAGATGTACATTTCTGTTATTGCTGTATCACTTTTGTGTTTGTCCTTTTTATCCCCAATAAAATTTGTAGTTCCTGATATTTCAAAAAAAATCAAATACCCCAAATATTATAATGTGTGTCCCAAGTAATTTTTATACCTTATTACACTTAACATTATGTTTCAAATATTATAGAGAAAAAAAAACGTTCATTTATTTAACTTGATGGCATATATTGTATAACCTAAAATTTTTTAAATTTATCCATAAAATCCATAAAACCTAACTTTATTTTTTTCAAATGTTACATTCCAGAGATATTATTTTTTGATGAATTTGCTAATCCAAAATTGTAAATAATAGATTACTAGATTACTATTTTATATATTTTAATTTATTAAACTATATTGATTGATACTTCAGAGAATTTAACCCCAAAATGACTCTATTCTTACAGTAATGAAGTATAAAGAAAAGAAGCTAATGAATAATTTTAGTGATAACACTAAATATGCTTATAAAATATTATTGACAAGGTTCTAAGGGAAGTGGAAGAATGTTTTTGACGAGAGTGATAGATAGTTAAATATTATTAGAATAATCATAGGAAGAGAGTGGAGGAAAGGGACAAATATACGAATCTGCTGATGAGATAAAAAGGTAGAAAACTTTTAAAGTTTCATCAATTTCTATAATACCCCAGTCATTGATTCTGAATGTTCAAATTCAAATGTTTATTGTATTTGCAAATCTGTAATTCTATCCCACTTTAATTTTATGTTGTTAAAGGAATATTTCACAGACACTTATTTTCAGGTCTAGTTGACTTTTGTTTAATGATTTTTGGATCAAGTAGCATCTGATCTAGACAATAAAAGGGAGAGTCAAAGAACTGTGTAAATGGAAAGGGTTTATAGACAAAAGAACACAAGAACAAAGCCGTTATATCAGCTAAATTGACTGACTGTTGCAGGATAATTTTCGTCCTATGTGGTAGAGTGGGTTTGAAGCTAAGTCATGAAAAAATCAGACTGAGCATGCATATTCTGATTGACTGACTTTTGATACTAGTTTTAGGTACCTGAAACTTTTATAGATGTAGATTTTTATTTGTTTAAGTAGAATTCTAAAATATTAGAACCACCTTAGTCTAATGACCTTCTTGTGTAAATAATTTAACAACATCACAGGGAAAAAATTAAGAATCAATGAACTACTACTGATTTTAGTTTAGTGCTGATGTAGCTATCTTCAAAATAACTTGAATAAATACTGTTGTGGAAAGCATGTTAAAATATTAAGGAACTGAAACAGAGATTAATTGATATATACAAGTTTACATAAATGTTAAGTAATGGAAAAGAGAATGACACCAAAATAGCCTAAATTTAGTGACCTCCTTTTTCTTTGCCATTATAGATTATTCATCTTTTACTCTGCCTATTATCATCTATCAATCCATTCATCTGTGATTTATCAATATTTTTTACAAGTATAGAAATAAGAAAAGAACAACTTTATGATTCACAGATTCACTTAGCAATATGTATTTATAATTAAGCAAAGAGGTCATTTTACAGCAAAAGCTGATGCAAATAGGAAATTTTCTTTTCACCTGGAAATCACTGACTTTAGTGGTTTGCTATAGCAATAGTTATGAAACTGTTGCTCCAATGATTATCTTCTTATTTAGCAATAGAGTTAAAATACTTGTGTGAAAGCTAAGTTATATGAAAATTTTAGCTTCAAGGGAATATAGGAAAAGAATAATTGACTTTTTAATTTCAGGATTAAGAAACTAGTAAAAAAAAAAAGATGAATTTTTTGGAACCACACCTTCTACTAGATGAGATTCTCAAACTTGTTTCTCATCTGCCTGCTAATGTAATTCATTACGTTTTGTGGTACAAGCAAGCTTATGGTTTTTCGTTTTGTAAATTTTATGATAATTGTAAATAATTAAAAATATATTAGCACATCTGTGTTTATACTCTGAACAGTGATTATATTGCTTTTTGCATTTCATTAAGACTACCTCTATCTAAAGCCATTCATATATTGTAATCTATGACAGAAATAGAGACATATACCTCATCTTTTTGAATAGATATGGGTATTTAAAACCATAGATCATGTTTCTCATTAATTCAGGTTTTTTTCTTTTTGTTCTACTGTACTGAATGTACTTAACCTTTTTTTTTTTAATCTTTATAATCTTTAGCAAAGAAGCAGCTTTTCAGATAGCGTGGTTTTGGAACCTTGAAGAGATTACTCGATGAAGATACTTTCAAAATTCCTTTAAATACTTAGGCAATGATTAACCCAAATCTAAGGATAGTGGGCTAAGAATTTCACAGTGATGTTGGATAATGGGTGCTTAATAAATGGACAGTGATTCTAAGAATTAACTGACACATTACTGGAGGTGATAGAAACTGACAATTGCTGAGAATTTGAAGAGAGGAGTAGAAGTTATGAGTGCCTCTGAGTTGACCATTTCCTAGCTCAGTCCTCCCCACAAAGACCCATCATGGCACCTACCTTGGCTCTATATTCTGTAATGAAAAGATTTGTTATTTAAAACCCAGATCGGTATTCCAGGCAACTATCATCTCTGCCTTTGAATATTTCTGGAAAAGATCTTATTATTAGAAGAAATAATGATTTCACTACTTTTTGGAAAACAACTTATTCTCCACCTTCCATACTCTTACCCTTCAATCAGGCATTATAAACAATAATGCCAATTTTATCTTATTCAAGTATCTGGGTTTTATGGCCATGAAACAATATGATTTTGCTATAATTTGTGACATATTTGTACACTTTGCTCTTCATTATAAACACCAAGAATTTTGATGGCTCCTTTATAATGACCAAGTGTGCATTTATTGATTCAGTAAATATCTGTTGAGTGATTGTTTAAGCAGTAAGAATAAAAAGACAACTTAATAAGGAAGAGGATCTAGATCAATGTTAAAATTTAAAAAAATAATGTGAATCAACTTCTTTAACATTTAGATTTCTAAAAGTTATATTAAAGCTAAATTAGTTTTAAAGCAAAACTGAAGTTAGTGTCCCTATTATATTGAAGCAAATACACTTGTTAGATATCATTAAGAATGGATAAAATTCAAGGGTAAGTGAAAGACTCAGTTAAAAATTAAAGATAACTTTATCTTATCTTTTTAATTCAAGTTTTTTATTTTACTCAAAAATTTAAGTTATAATTATTACAAAATTCACATTGCATTCAAACCAGATTTGACACGTCAGTTTAAGATTTACTGAGTGTAATTCATGTGTTCAAATGAAGACAAAACAGTATTCAGGTTTGGAATTTTTCTGCAAGATTTGTGAATTTGGAGAAATTTTTAAATAGTCACATTATTAAGGTTATTTTCAAGATATATGATCTAAAGTCAGGGGCAATGTTTCTTTACTAGAGAAATATCAAGCAGAAACTAAATGATTTTGTGCTAACTGTTTATTTACTGGTATTTAACCTTGAATAAACACTTTTATACATATATTTAAAAGTTTTCTCAGGAATTGAGGTACTATTGTTGAGAAGTACAATTTGAATTTTATTGTATTTTCCAGTTAGATTGGCTGCTCAGACATTTCCTCTCAAATTTGGGTTACAATGGACTCTTTGGATGTTTCCATAAGTTACAGGGGAAATAACATGAGTATGAATCATTGGGTATAGGCTAATTTCTTAGAAGACCAAAAGTAATAGAAGCAGATAAATTTCATTACTTTAAATATACTTCTTTTTATTATTATTTCCATAATATAAAATAGTTTTTTAAAAAAAATAGAAGTCACAAACAAATGGAAAGACAACCCCTGATCATGGATTGGAAGAATTGTCATTGTCAAACTGTCAGTTCTACCAAAAGCAATCTATAGATTCAATGCAATTCTTATAAAAATTTCAATGATGTTATTAAAAGGAATGGAACAAATATTATTAAAATTCATTTGGTATTATGAAAAGTCTGATCAAGGAGAAAGAATAGAGGCATTATATTCCCAGCCTTTAAATCATTCTATAAAGCTGTAACAATTAAAATAGTATGATACTGGAACAAAAACAGACACAGAACTTTGGAATAGAATTGAAAACCTAGAAATAAAGCCCCACATGTATATATAGTCAACTAATCTATGACAAAGGACCAAAAAATATGCGTTGGAAGGATTTTTTTTTCAATAAATGGTGCTGGGAAAACCATGCAAAATTCCTGTAAAAGAATGAATCTGAACCACTCCCTCTATGTTCAAAAATCAGCTCAAAATGAATAAAAGACTTAGGTGTAGGACCTGAAACCAAAATATACATAGAAGAAAATATAAGCAAAGCATTCCATGACTTAAGCTGCTTCAGAAACCTTTTTTAGGACACATCCACAAAAGCAAAGAAAATGAAGAAAAACATAAACAACTGGGTTTACATCAAACTAAAAGTCTTTACAGCAAATGAGACAATAACCAAAACAAAAAGACACCCACTGAATGCCAAAAAAATTTTGCACTCCATACAACTGATAAAAGTCTGATATCAAAGATCTACAAAGAACTCACAGGATGCAACAAAAACAAAACAAACATCTCAGTCAAAAAAATGAATCAAAAATGCTTAAAAGACAATTCTCCAAAGCATAAATACAAATGGCCAATAGACATATGAAAAAAATGCTCAATATCTCTAGTAATCAGGGAAATGCAAATCAAAACCCCAATGAGATCATATCTCACATCTGTAAAAATGGTCCATATCAAAAATAATGGTCAACAACAAGTACTAGCATGCATTGGAGAAAAAGAAGCACTTTTACATGCTGGTGAGAATGCAAACTGATTCAGCCACTGTGGAAAATGGCTTCTACTAAAAATGGAGCTACCGTTTGATCCAGTGATCCCGTTTATGGTAATCTACCCAAAGGCTACAAAAGCACTAATTTAAAAGGACACCTGTACTCCTATCTTTATTGCTGCACTACTCATAATAGCTGGGATATGGAAACAACTCAAATATCCAAAACTAATGAGTAGATAAAAAGTTATGGATATATTTACACATGGAATATTATTCAGCAGTCTAAAAGACTAACTCATGCTATTTGTGGCAACATGGATGGAGCCAGAATGAATCGTGCTACTTGAAATAAGCAAAAAAGAAAACATACTGGATAACTTCATTTATATGTGGGTTATAGAGAAAGCAAACAAAGAAAAGTTAAAATTAACAAACTGATAGTAGAACTGAAGTGAAAAGCAAGGGAGAGTGAGAGAGGGCAAAATCAGGTAAGGAATGAGCACAAGTGACTAGAATGACTGTTCAAGGGTGATATGGTGGTGGGAAGACATGTGGGTGCACACAATATAAAAAATACTTATAACCAATAAAAAAGGAAAAAAAGAAAAATATATATAATCAATAGAAAATAGCTCATTAAAAGCTCAGAAAGTAAAAGAGAAATGCTGACTGTCCTTTGAGACAAATTTAATATTAGAATCAACAGAATGGGTGCCTACATTTGTCAATTTAAGTATCTACTATCCATGAATGAAAATTTCAGTGCTATCATAAATATGTATATTTTTCAGTAATCTATTTTATCTGCAATAATTCACATTTCATTATTTGAAGCCTGTATAATCTGTACTCTGTTGTACTATTATTTGTCTGTGGAAATAGAATACAATAATTGTCCAAAAAGTAAATTAAATTCAACTTAATTCACTCATTATTCAACCCTGGTTGGATATTTCCCACAAACTGTGAAATTTCCCCAAATGGGAATTTCCCATATTTTCACTTACCTAAAATTTATCTGGTACCAATTTTTCTTTGTAAAGTTTATGCTCACATCTTGTCTTTTAGAATATTTCTATTCAACTTTAAACTATGTTATATGTTTTCCTTTTGGTAACCAAATCAGTATTTCCTTGGATGTAGGATACTGATTTTTTTGTTCTTCTATTGTCAGTAACCTATATTTCAAATGGTTGGTGTCTTTATCCATTTGAAAACTGCCATATATTTTTGAGAAAAACAAACATGTATTAAGGTATTAAAAACAGTAGTTTCCTTTTGCACAGGAACAAGCATCATTTTTCCATTAGACCCCACTGTGTTCTCTTCTAGGCATATTTGCTTCAATTTATTGCATTGACTGCACCTTCATGAGCTGCTTACCCACATGCCTCTGTGATAAAACTCACTGATCCTTGTATTTAATAATTCTTTCTCAGCTTATGTATCTGTAATTATACACTGGGATTTTCTCCAAAGAGTGTGAAGTATGTCAAGAAATATATGACCATATAAATGATTTTGCCCCCTCTCCTTCTCACCTCTATTCAGTGCTTCAATTATGCATTTTCTATACTACCTACTTCCCTGACTCATTTAAAATAGCTAGTTTTATATTTTTCTGACAACACCAATTAATTTCAAACTTAGCCTCAGGGGTTATGTGTTGTTTATATTTGTGTCACCTGAATTGTCCAGACAGTAACTGTCATTTGGGTATTAGTCAAGAAAAATTGATTGAACAAATTGTTGTTTTCCTTCAATATAATGAGTTTGTTTCTATATAATGAGATTTGTTAAAGCAAAGATCTATTGGAATCTGTCTCCTCATGTTATTCTGAGCCTTGCAGTCAATAAGTAAATATTTAGTCTCAATTTTAGACGTTTTCTTGTGATTTGCCCTTTAAAATGAGCAGTCACTAATACCTTACGATTTTGAAAAGTAAGGTCTTTCTCCCAAAAGTTTTCCTTGTCTGTCATGAATCATGTATTTGAACTTAAATATTTTTGATACTGTTCTTAAAACTCAAAAGTATAGATGTAGAAACTCCGGAAGTCTGAGATTGGGTAATATTCTTTTTCAGTAATAAATAAGTGCTAAATTTGGCATTTTTTCCCAGTTTTGTCGAGAGGAATCAAAAACAAGTTTTTAATTTATTGCATTGGGATAGTTATGGGAAAAAGAGTTATATGAACTATATTTAAGAGGCTTTCCACTTTTTTTAAGTAGACTGAGTGAGCTTAAATACTGCAAAATGATTCAACAGTGTCAAATTTGGAGGAAAGTTTCTTGGAATTGAGACTTTGTTCTGGTTGGTGATCTCCTTTGGGTACTAGAACTTCTCATAGCTTCTGGTAGTCTTGTCTGTTAAATGTACTCAGTTCCTGTAGAGGAACCCTTTACAGTTGAAAAGAAGATGATGACCTCCCAGCTCCAGAGGTCCCATGTTATTTAGTTGAGTCCTCTATTTAAAATTTGTAAAGGTTCAATCAATGTGGGGAAGAAATCTCCCCAGTAAAGAACACAAGTAGCTCATGTAATCTGGAGGTAATATATATATTTCCCTCCCACTGGCGGTGAGATAGTATAGAATGCTTGTGAAGGAAAAATGCTGGTTTGTGCTCCATATTGACTAAAAGATGGGTTTGAAAGAGTGTTTATTATATGATTATATGGAATAGGAAGGTTTTTGCTGGGGATCATTAATGCATTGATGACAGCGAGTCAGAATCTGGAGCTCAATAACTTCTAAGACAAAGCAAGAAGGACAGAGATACATTGTTGCAACTTAGTTTCTTCACTCCTACAGTCAGAAGATAGAAAAAAAAAATTATGTAGATCTAGTACATGCATTATTTATGAGTGTGGCATTGTTCCATAAATAATGGAATTGTTAACATTTGCAGATCCACTATGCCAGTATCCAGATTGTAAAGGAGCAAGAGCCCTATGCTTGGAATTGGAACTTCTGAAAGGGACCCCTGAAAGCCTTGAACCTCCTGAATTTCCATAAACCTTGTAGTTTTGACTGCACTCCTCCTTATGAGAGAATAGCACTCGCTCCTTCTTCAAGTCATTGCAAAAGTTTCTGACTTATAAGACAGCTTAGATCTCCCCCAGAAATTACTTTCACTTTCCTTCCTGCTGCAAATGTGTTTACTAGCTTTAGGGTTTGCTTGGATTTGTCATCCCTTCCCTTTTTTCCTACTTCTTCATCTTGGAATGGGAATGTCTATCCTGTGCTTGTTCCTGCCATGAAACTTTGAAATCACTTAACTCCATTACTTTTACAGCTTCACAGTTGAAGAGAAATTATTATCTCTGAAGACTCATTTTTTTACTTACCCACAACTGATTTAGCTGATGTTCATGTGACAGTGAACATTAGACTTTAGAATTGATGTTAAAATAAGTTTGGATCTGTGGGGCTACTGGGAAAGAGTTAATATAATTTTGCCTAAAAGGACATACATTTGGGGGGACCAGAATCACAATACGTGTGTCCCCCCCATTCATGATTTCCCCTTCTTTATTGTTTACATATCTATCATATGCAGAGTGCACCCAAATTCACACGTTTTAATTCTATCCTCCAAAGTGACTGTATTTGGAGATAGGAACTTTGTGGAGCTAAATAGGATCAAATATAATGTGAGCCCTATTCCCCTGGCACCTTATGTAGTTTGATTCCCAAAATGATAGTCAGTGACACTTATAATCTTGTTACAACCTTATTATGTTAAGATGTATTTCTTCTTCATCACTTCATGGGGGACTAATTCAAGCAAGCTAAATTATATATATAATATGCTATTTATATATAATATATATATTGTTTCTTTACATGTTTGTTGATTGTCATTAGAACAAGCTTCTTGATTCTCTTCCTCCTATCTGTCAGCTGGGTCTTCCCACATCCTTCCTATCAGCTGCCCAGGTAATCATTCTGTTCCACCACTAGAAATCTGGCTGCTCAGACAAGTTTTTTTTTTTTTTTTCACCAGGTAGAAACAGGTTTCCCTCCATGTGTGGATTTCCTCATAGTCTGAACATATCTGAGGCCTGAACTGGATGGGAGTATGTAGTGCACAAGATGACTGTGCTAGCAGAGACTCTCGGCATGAATTCCAGACCAGTAAGCTAATCCTGTCATCTCTTAAACATGCATTTTCCTGAATGAACATATGACAAGTACATGAGCTAAATCACCATTTAGAACTAAATGATGAAAGAATGTTTAAAGCATGTTTAGGCAAATAATATTTTTGTGTCATAAAATATAATTTGTGCATTCTTTTTAATTTGGGTCATGGAAATACATTTTACTACTGCTTGACAGGAGAAAGAAGAGTACAGAATGAGTTAATAGTTTCAAATGTGTTTTTTCCCAATCATTAATGAGCATAACTTAATCTAAAAGAAAATGCAGTTCAACTATATAGAAGCTTGAAACATTTATTACAGTATTTAGAAGTAGATGTGATTAAAAAAATGTTCAATGTGTTGGGACCTGCCAACTGTCACCAGTCAGGGTTCATGTTGTGAATGAAGAAAACTTCATGTCACTATATTATCTGTCTTCAGAAAATTAAAGATGAAATGGCATGTTTGCCCCATGTGTAGCAGTATCCCAATTCCTCCAATATTGACCTTAAGATACATTCCTTAAGAGATAACAACAGGTTAATGAGTGAATCCCCTGTTCCCAGGTATTTCACATGAATTAATGTTTTACCTAATCTGATTTTGCCTAAGCCACTTCTCCCCATTGTTTAAATAGTTGTAAACTATTCATTCACACAACTTAAATAAACTTGTAAGACTTAACAAACAGGCTGCATGGTCATGCTTCCATCCAGTCCCAGACTCTTCGGCTGAGCTCAATTGCTCTCATTGTCCTTCTTCATTTCCCTTGCCCAGCTCTTTTCATTAATTGGTACTTTGTAGTGTGGGTTCTTTTCAGTTTCTGTCTTTTGGAACTTATATTGATTGCTAGTGAGGGTTGGTACCAAGTTTCCTATGTGTGTTTGTGCCGAGGAAATCTTATAAATCTTATTGGGAAGACTGCCTTAATATATACAGAACAAAAGAAATTAAAATTGTGATACTAAATTTTTAATGATGGAGCACCTTCTGCAGATATAAAAAGAACAGGTGTTTCATGCACATGGATTAGAAAATCCTATTCAAACTTAATTTTTATTTCATGAATGTTATTTGGAAAGATACCAGAATAACAGAAATAAAATCTGTTATGGCATGAATGTGAAAAGTCAAAACAGGAATTCCAAAAGAAATAGCACCATTTTAACTCAAATTGAGGTGAAAACTAAAGAACACTATAAATATCCAGATACAGCCTTTATACGTGATAATTTCTTTCATGCTGGGAGGTGTTTGGCCAATCAAACATCATGATTTCTATTTAAGTAATTGATATCACTGTAGAATCTCAGAAATCAGGGGACAGAGATATTAATGGATATTTCTTGGTCCTGCATCCTTAACTCATCAGTGAGGAGATGAAGATGCTGCTTAGTCACAGTCTATGAGAAAGCTGCCACTATTAATGAACACTGTTCTTCATTTCCCTTAGCCAATTAAAAGACAGAGTTTGAGGGAAAGAAAAGTGGTTTAATTTGTTCACAAAGTGAGGAGGGCAGCATACTCATGCTCTTTGGCAGAGGGCAGGGGTATTTATTACCCAGAGTAAAAAAGGAGTAGAAAGGGGAGTGTATCAGCACATCCTTGTGACGGAAGATCTGGAGATTTCAGGTTGGTGACAGTTTGCTTTGTTAACCCCTGGTGTCCATCAAGTTCCACCATTCCTTCCCTGGCTGGAGGGTGAGAAAACAAGGCTGTTAAGAATTAGTTGTTAAATTTGGGGGTAAGTGAAAGAGACAGAAATGTTTATCTGATGGGGCAGAAAGAGAGCCTTACATCATACATATCAGCAGGGTTCAGGTCCCCTAATTTGACTCTTCTCAGCTCAACTGGAGAATTACAGTTTTTATTGAATACTTTAAATAAGATCCACTTTGTGCATAATAACAGGAAACCCTGAAGGTTAGGGTACAACTACCCAAGAGAGTTCTGGAAAGTAAGGACAGGAGGTGAGTCAACACTTCCAAAGTATTAGAAGCAGGATCGAAAACAGGCACTGGGATCATATGTACAGTATATGTGCATCAATATACACATATGTATACAGATGTTTACATGTACATGTGTGTGCTTACATATATATCCATGATATGTGTCTAGATGCTCTCACAGATCACTTGTGGTACCAAGTATCATAAAGCTAGATATTGTGGGAGACATGCTATATATTAAATAAAATTTCTACTTAGAAAAACCTTAAAATACTAAGGCATATATTTTTTCCCCAACAAGCAACAACTATTGTGTGTGTGTTAAAATATATATATGTATATACATAATGGCATATTTTTTGTAATACATATATGTACTTTTTTTAAATTTAAGCTTATGTCCTCTATTGAAGGAATCTATTACAGTGTTAAATACAATTGTACTTCCATTATAAAGTTAAGCTTTTTTTTTTGATTTCTCATTTATTTATGGACTTGTTTTACAGACAATGCAAGTAGATCATCTTCCATATATACTTCTAGAAACTACACAGCTCAATGGCTTGTCTCAGGGACAAAGGAGGAAGAAATGGAGCTACTATGACATTACAGGTGACTCTTGAGAATGCAAAGATGTCAAATGTACAGATGGTCAGAAATCTAACAAGGCAATTTGTTCCAGGAGCCTCTAACTAATACTTGGGAACTAAGTTCTAAATTCAGCATCATGGTTACTAGTCTTTTCCAAATGATGCAACTAATAAGGAACAATGCATGATTATTAATTACTTTGACTGTAGTGATACTCTGATAACTAATTATCACCTTAAGGGAAACTCAGAATTGTGTGCCTGTGCTGCGTGCTTCACAGAAGCTCTGTGTTATGCCCAGGCTGTTCAAAGTGCTCTCATTGACTGAAGAGTAATAAAGTCACCAGTCTCCCCCAGAGATGCTTTTCTATTATATTCCGCCATGGGGATTTTCACCAACACCACACGTACAAACACTGTTCTAAATTAACATCCCAACCAACTATTTAATAATAAATGATTTTAAATTGTTTGCTTAAAATAACCTCAATAACTATTTGCCCTTCCTGCTACTGCTTTGAAGATGTCTGTGCTGAATTTGATGTGACTAGGTGTTTTAAAGAAAAATGTCTTTATTGTTATTTTTATTTTGATTTCAATATGTTTCCACATATTTTATTTCTATTAACCCTAGTATGATAGTCATTTTTTTCCTTTAGTCCATAGATTTATAAAAAACTTCCCTTCTTCCTAAATATACTTCTGAACTGAGAAAACTCTCCAACTCATTTTGTGGCCTCAACTCTTCTTTGTTCTCAAGAACATAAGTTAATAATACTTCACAAATTTATTCACAGCAGAAATTGTGACTATTGTTTCAAAATGAAGCTTTATATTTTAAGGCAATTAGCATATGTACAATAAATATTTCTACTGTCTTATATCCACACAATGTACCATATCAACTCATTGGACTATCTCCTTGTGCTTCATTGTATTTACTTATTCAGCTCATTTCAGCAAAAATTTCATTTATATGTGCTGACTGAAAATACTCAAATGGAATAACTAATCAGAAGACTTTAATATAGTAGCAAATAGAGAAATGGAATGTGGGAAAATTGTGAAGCTATGTATTCAAAATTTTTGAAAACTAATAAATTCCTCTATGATTTTTTTTTGTGGTACTTAAAGCTAGCTAGCAAATAAATGCTAATTAGAAACTCTTGCTCATTTTCAACATTTAGTTCTACTCATGTACATTTATAAATGGTTAGAAACAATGCAACGTCAATAACATAGTTCAGACTAAATGATAATGTTTGTGATACTGACATATGTTGCCAATAGCTATAATCAAAATTTTAATTGAAATTTAGAATTTTTGGAAACTTGTACATATCAACATTTGCTTCAGAGATTCCTGATTCTCAAAAGCTTTAAATGAAATTATTAATGATATTAATGAATGTGATCAAAACTGATGCCAACAAGGTACCAAAAGTAACTTATAATTAAACAAGGAGAAGCTGGTAGCTAAAGTCAGCACTCTCTGGGTTCTTCCACTCATGCATAATTGCAAGAAATTTCAAAACAGCAATAACAAGATTTATTTACAAACAAATGGAAACCAAGAGTCTCTGAGACTGTGAGGGGCCAGTTATCTTATACCAGTTACTATCTAGACTCTAAACTCCTAAAACAAAGCAACATGATCCCAGTTCTCAAAGTTCTAAAAACCTTTCAAAGATGTCATCCTCTCACCACTGCAGACCTAAACAGGCATTTATACAAAGTTTATTTTCTCAGCAAACTATCCTCTTGTCAGAGGTATGCGATTCCAAGTTTTCTCTGGCTCCAAGTTTTACTGTGTTTAGACGTTCAAATTCTGGTTTCCAATACCAAAGGCCCATACTTGTGTTTCTCAGTAATTTTTCATTTTATTTTTCCCTGGCATGACTAAATCTGGGGTACCAACCTTCCTTTGGTCAAATTTCTTCTCCAACTGCTTCTTGTTCCAACTGCCAGAGCCCAAAGGAGGGATAGAGGAATTCCCATCAGCATCTGTGATGTAAAGCTCAAGCCTCAACTACCAGAACCGAAGAGGGATTGGGGGTGACATTTTCCATCAGTACCTGTGGTGTAACTGCTCAACCCCCAAGTTACATGAGGTCTTGGTATTTTATAGTAGAATGCATTAGTATTTCAGTGATCTATATAATTCAGTTAATTAATAGAGCCAAAGTGACCAACAAATGATTTTCATAAGCACACATAGGAAAGTGATCCATTCAGAGTTAAAGATTATAAATTTACAATATTACAGAGTAAAAAAAGGAATTCAGTTTCTACATTTCAGTTATCTTTAAGACAATACAACATGTCAAACTGTTATAGGAGTGAAGAATATACACAATTATCAAAAAATAATTTTCAAATACTCTTCCATTCCCCAACTGTGGGAGACAAGAGACAAGACATATAAGATTACTCTGGTGTGGTTTATCAGTCAGACATCAAAGAATTATGCAAAACTAAAATGATTCTTCAATTTTGCCTCATATTTTAGATGTAGATCTATTAGAGAATAATAAATTTTATACAGATGTGCTATTTACAGTAACATGAAGATATATATAGTTACTTAAACTTGAATAAATATATCTTTTAAAATTTGCTTGTTACTTTACATTCTACATACTAGTGACACTATCCAGTATTATCTTTCTCCCTCTGAGTTGTTTCATCTTGTAACCTTTGTCTTGTAATATTTCAAAAATTGAAAAAAAATGTATGGCTATGAATGAAATAAAGCTTTCCTTGTGTGTTTGGATATATTTCAAAGTTTTGATTGACTTTTCACCTTACATTTGTTTTTTAAACTATAAAATTCTTGCAAAGTTTTGTTGATAGAGCATGTGTTTAGATGACAATGAATTATAGATAAGAAATTTTTGGTTTTTTTGTTTGTTTTGTTTTTTGTCTAGAATATTTTTAGAATTTTTTTAAGCGGACACTTTCAATATATGTTACCTATAAAACAACATGTGCTGTGGACATCAGATTTCAAATAAAAACAATTGTCATCAAGACTGACTGTCATGGGGTTGTTGCCAAGATGTGAGAGCTCAAATAGATAAAGCTAACATCACATTTCTCTTCATTTGATTTAGAATTTAAGAATGCTTCAAGTTAACATTCTAACATGGTTCTGCTTTGTTTCAAATATTTGTAGTACTTAAAATGATGGAACAAGACTGGATGATATTTCTTTCGCAAGGATGGCTTGCACTGATTCTTTTTAAATAGATCATATCTGAGGGGCTAAAGTCATGATATTTTATCAGCTGAGGGAGGCAATTGTTTGGAGATTTATTTTTTTATTAGTCATTTTTCAACAGTAAAAAGAAAGCTATTATTGTAGGTGTTACAAGCAAGCTTATGTTCAAGTTACTTATGTTATGTTACTTATGTTCAAGTTCGAATCCCTTGAACATAGGGATTCAAAACTAGAAGATCTTCTAATCCCCAGTGTAGTACGGGCATAATTGATGAGGACATTAAAAATACCAGGTTACAATCTCAATATAGGCATGTACATGTGGTTTGATTTCTCTAGGGCAACTTTTCTCATCTGTCTAATGAAGAGTCTGGGTGTAAGTTCTCCTACAGGCCACAAATGACTTCTTGTTCTCTTATCCTTTCTTAAGGAATGTAGTCTTTCTAAAATATTTGGAAACAAGTGTGCAGACAATTGAAATCATGTGACTGTTGAAATCCAGCAAGTATTTTTTGAACAGGGAATTTTGCATAAATTTTACATAAATAATGCAAAGGTGAGTAAAATATCATCTTTGTTTTCTTCCAGTATAACATATGAGACAAGTTCAGCAACACATGTTACGATAATTGTGTGCATAAAATTTGTTGAATGCTGAGGTTCAGTATTGAAAAGCACTTCTTTCAGAGGACTTGATGATTGTTACCTTTGTCTAGGACCACAATCTATAATGTAGTAATTAATACAATGCTAAGAAATATCTACTATTTACTTAAAACTAGATATTACTATTTACTGGATAGTAGGTATCACTGTAAGCAATTTCTATATGTTCATTAATTTTAATTTTCAGAAAAGTCTTAGTTTTTCTATCATCATTAGCTGAGGTAAAAAATGTCTCAGAAAATTTAAGACATTTTCCAAATTCCCACAGTTACAAAATGTTAGTCAGGATTTAAACCTTGGCTTGATGTGCAAACATTCTTCTCCAAAATATATTTTACTGTGATTTTTTTTTAACAAAAGATATGTACTGATCTTCAGTCTCATAATTCAGGGAAACAACAATATAGATTAGATGGATTAGAGTAATTATTTTTGCGTGATGGTTATCTATGTATTAGAAGTTCTAGAATCTTATTTGTAAGATTCAGCCTATGAAGCGGCGGGGGCTAGGGATCGCGGTTTGAGTCCCACCTGGGGCCCGTAACAAGACCTAGTTCCAAAAAAATAGCCGGGCGTGGTGGTGCACGCCTGTAATCCCAGCTACCTGGGAAACTGAGGCTGGGGATTGCTTAAGTCTGTGGTACCCCGGGCAATGACAGCCTGCAGTTCCAAGGGCAAAAATAGTGAGACCTAGTCTCAAAACAAAACAAAACAAACAAGCAAACAAAAAAAGAAATGTAGGATATACAATAGAATCACATATTATGAAGTTCATCAATTATAGTTTTGCTCCTTACATTCTAAGGTAATTTCAATTCAGTACATAGCATTTACATATTTTTAATGAAAATAAATGTTTCTTGGATAGGAGACTATATTCTATTTTAGAATGTGTTCTTTCTTGGTTAGTTCATGTTCAATATGATCCGTTAATTTAAGCATAGGGTGAGTTATTGAAAGTGTCAGACATTTCTTTCTCCTGAGACTTAGAAGTTTATTATAATGGAAACAAAATCATTATTTACTTCATGTTTTGTCCACTTTACCTCTATTCTCAAATGGATACATTTACCTCTTCAGAGGGGCCTTTGAAAACAACACAAAAGACCTTTTTGAATTGTCCTTTGGTGTTGCATACTTGTGTGATCTGATAAAAATAAAGGTATATTAATTGCTTTGAGTAACATAAAAATATGTCTGTAAAAGACCTCAAATGAAAGTTGTATCAATATAAGTTGTACTATAAAAATACCCTTTGATACACAGGGTGTTTTTACCTACTTTCGTACTATAGAAATTTCTCACCATTTGTCAAATACTCAATCTGCCCGTATTTATAGAAACTAATGGAAAATTAAAAGATAATCTCTTAAATAATATGTTGCTTTCAAGTGCAAGACTTACAGACACCCCCTTCTACCCCTATTAGATGTTGGGCTGCTCCTAAGCATCCTGAAAGTCTCCAATTCTTTTTTTTTTTTTTTTGAGTATTTATATATAAATTTCACATCTTTGTAATCCCAGGGATTCACCTCGCACCCTCCCTGACCATTCCCCCCCACCATCCCTGACCACCCCCCACCCCCGTTTAACCCCTGTCCTAAATTGTATGCTTCAGTTTTATGGTTAGCTTGTTTAAAAAGTCTCCAATCCTTTTCCTTTCTTCTTTGAGTGAATTTTGTTGTAAATCTGTTCCCAACACAAAATGCTCATTTCCCACTCATTTTCAAGTTCAGTACATTTGTATTCAATTTTTTTGCCATGCTTAATACATTTCCTATGTAGAGGTATGCACAGACATATTTGTGGATTTAAGTAATTATACTAAGAACCATGATTTACATTTTTTGAGACATCTATTTACCAACTATAAATTACAGTAACAGCAGAGAAAACACAGTATTTTAATTTATTTATTACCTGAATATATGACAGACTACAGTCAAAAAAAAAATATGGGTCTTGTATTTAAAACAAATATATATGAAGAATTTCAAGATAATGACTAGAATATTCAAACAAGCATAAAGTCTGGCCATATGTGGTGACTCATGTCACAAATTCAAGTCAGCTCTGCCTGACAGTCTCTCCTGGGTCAGCATTGAGAGGACAAATACCTTGGGAATGTTTAATTTTTAGTTATGAGACTTAATTGATGTGTTCTTGCATCTTCTGTGTTTATGAAAATCAATATATCTTCCTTCTCTCCTTTGGTGATAGTCCCTAACAAGTGCTTAAAGGTTCTCTACTGTAAGATTCTCACTAAAAATGAAGTAAATGAGTCATGCAATCAAATAATAGTTAAAAACATAAGGTCTGATGGAAAAGTAAACAAAGTTAATGGCGCTGCTAAAGAAAATAGTCTAGAGATTCCTTTAAAAATTAAGAATAGAAAATATTATATGATCTAAATATTCTACTAGTGGATATTTACCTGTGGAATAGGAAAGCACTAATTTAAAGAGGTATATCTTTCCTATGTTTAATGCAGCATTATTTTCAACAGCCAACATACAGAAATAACCTAATAATAGAAATAACCTGTCCATCAACTGAGGAGTGATAAGGAAGATAATGCTTATATGTACAAGGAAACAACTCTTAACAAAACAGATGTAATTTGAGTATTATGGCAAGATGATTCTGCATATAGTGGACTATGAAGAAGCAAATGAACAAACAAAGGAAAGCAAAATTATGGTTTCAGATGCAGATTGCAGACTGCTGTTGCCAGAGGCAGAGAGGGTTAGAGGTGGATGAAAATAGCAAAGGGAGTCAATTCTATAGTGATGTAGACTTTTGGTTGTGGTCAGGATGAAGTAAATACACAGTGATATGAAAATATACTGTATACATGAAAAGCATATATAATGTTATAAATCAATGTCACTGCAATAAAAACTTCAAGCCCTTTAATTTGGGATACTTGAAAGAATTATGTGCTTTAAATCTAACGGACGAGTAATCTAAGTTTTCATAGATCTGTTACTCCTCCAAAATAACAATACTCCCATGTAAAAACATTATATTCATATATTTCATGAAGGAAAATCCTGGTGATTTATAGCAAACCTAAATTTTTGTGTAGTGTTTTCAAATACCAAACTAGTTAGAATTCCCTGTCTAATACAAATTATGTTTGACATGGAGACTTCAGGAACTTATACAATTATAAATTAATTTTATTTTGTTAGTTATTTGCTTAAAAAATAAAGCTTACTCTAAATAAAATGTAGAGCTGTACATGTAATCACACCAATCTGGTGTTTTCATAGCTCTATGTCTGCATCATCAACATCAACAAAAGCTACAGTTCAGTAGAAATGAATGTTGTCAGACTCCACCTAGAAGTACTGAGTCAGAAAACCTGGCAGTGGGTCCCAGCAGTCTGAATTTTAATAATTACTTCAAGTTGTTCCTGGAATTCCTGTGACTAGGTTCTCAAATGTAGTCTATATTATATCTGTTCTGAGAGCTTGAAAAGAACATTGTTTTTTTGATGAAATGGTTGAATTATCACTTATATAAACTGAATATTTTAATATCATGACTTTTCATATTTTTTTATTGAGAGTAAATAAAAGTCAACAATGTTTATTACAATTGTCATTTAACAAATTATATTAGCAATGATCATCTTAGTGAAATTAGATTTAAAATCACATTAGTTATATATTACCAATAAACAATTTTCCTATAGTTAATTTCAAAAAAAATTTTATTAATGGTAAAATAGCTTCACAGTTTGGTCTTATCTTGAGAAAGGACTCATCTCTTTTTCAATTATCACTCCATCTCAGAAATTTCTCACACAAACTTCTTTTTCTCTCAGTTTTTTTCTTTTTGTATGTCTGCATGAACATTTTAAAACCTTGTGAGGAAATTCTATTATAGATTGTTTACATCTTATTTGATGTAGAAACCAAAATGACAATAAATCATGACCAAGGAAATATGATCAAAAGGTACAAGCTCCCACTACAAGATAAATAAGCTTAGGGATTCTATATATAGAAAAATGACCACAGTTCATACTGCTATAAATATCTAGGAATGCAGGTTATGAGACTAAATCCTAAATATTTTCATTATAAAGGCTTTTTTCCCCCTTACAGTATTTACATGAGATGATAGATTTTAGCTGAACCTACTACGGTAATCATTTCACAATGTTTGTGAAATATGTATTTCACCAACCAACACATTATGTATCTTAAATTTATATTGTACTATGTATCGCTATTTCTCAATAATATTGAAAAGAAAATTGACATTAGAAAAGAATTGGAAATAGTCTAAATGCCCACTGATAGAGAACTGGATCAAGAAAATGTAGTTTAGTCACACAGTAGAATACTATTCAGTTCTAAGGGAAGACAAAAAGCTGTCATTTGAAGAATACTGGGTAGAACTTGAGGGAATTATGTATATGAAAACAAGTCAGAATGATGAAGACCAATACTGGATGTTTACAAAGCACATGATTCAACAAAGTAAAATACTTATTAATAACTAGGGGATGTTAATAAATGAAGTATCCAAAACTGAGAGGGAAGTGAAAGGGAAAAAGTGTCAAAGATATGAAAAGGTGTTGATAAGGAAAAAAGGAAATAGAAAAAAGTATTCTGAGGAAATATTTGGAACCTATAAATAAGTTCATAGAAAAGATTTTTTCAGTATTTTTTTCAAAGACTCTCACATATTTTCATTTCATAGTTGTTATAATATTTTATTTTTGATATGGTACTAACAGGCAGTACCAAAAAAGTAATTCCTTTGAGGAATTCACTAATTAATTATGCATAATATTGATTATATCAACATTATATAAGTAATACATTTCCTTTATAGCATGGATTTATTTATATTGATAATATTGTTAAAGTATATATTAATAAATAATAAAATAGTAATGTAACATGTAATTTAGATTATAGCTATAGTCTGTCAATATTTTTATTATATATATAAAAAGTAGTATGTCCTGAGAAAATGTTTCTTATCCCTTAGAAAACTAATAATCTGCAGGTAATTAACTAAAATTCACTCTCTAAATATAAATAGGGCAAATAGTATACATGATTAGCATAGCATATCCTTCATGTTTCATTATGGATAAATCGAAAAATGCAGTCAAATGGCAAATGCATTGTTAGTACTTAAAGATTTTAGAATAATGAGTAATGCTTTATTCTAAGGTTTCATGCAATGCAGTAAGAGTATCTAGGATTATAAACTTTAAGCAGTTTTGAATAATTTTCATGCAAGTGCTCTGCTTTACAGCCACTATACAATAGTGACACAATTAGTTCCATTGTTTACCAGTACATAATTTATCATGTAAGTTTGTGTTTCAAAATATTTTGTTTCATCCAAATCATACTTATTATTAATTAACTACACGAATTTGACACCTGCCATCTGAATTCTCATAGTGTGAACAGAAACCACTAATTAAAATGGCAGGAAGAAATTTGAGGGTTATGTGCAAACAAATTCCATGAATAATGATTATTGTCAGGGAAACATATTGGTGGAAAGCTGTCAAACAAGATGAATGAGCTGAAGTTTCTCCCACATTGAAGTAGAAGCTCTTCTTCTATAACTTAAACTCTGATATTCAACAACAGTTGATACATCCTTGGATGCTACATAAAAAGAATGAGTTAGACCATGAGCTTTAGGTTCCAATTGTAAGTTGCTAAGTATAAAGATTCAAAGATAGCTGGGCAATATCCATTGAAGTGGATCATGACATGGCTAACAAGGCCATTTTTATTCATGCTAATCAACATTCCAGTAAAGGCAATGCACACAGATGAGAAGTGGCCTTTGCATAGCTGATCAGATTAATCCTCTTCATGTTTTCCAAAGAGAAAACCAGAAGTTAGTTCTGGAGCTGCAGAAGATGTAGGGCAACATGCTTTTTGGAGTGATAGCATTCATATTGCTATCACTGAGGCTATTCATATTCTTCACAGTTGATCAAGTTGTTGCAATATTTCCCCTATATGCAATCTACAATCATATCTAGAAGAAAATGTATGCATTTTCTTGGACAAATTAAAAAAAAAAAAAGAACTCTGAAAGTGATACTGGTAATATAAGGGCTAAAACTCTGACCCAGGAGAGTATCCAATAATAAATCCATCACTTTCTGGGTTCTTTTGCAGGTGTGTACAATTTCAGGACCACACAGGTTTGGGTGCAATAGCAAGATATATTTAGCAGACAAAGAAAAAACAGAATCACTGAGGCCAGAAGTGGCCAGTTATCTTACCCCAGTCATTGCCCAGTCTTAAAGTCCTAAACAGAAGGTGTTCAAGAGGCCATCTTCCCACCATTCCAGATCTGAAACAATATTCTAAAAAAGGCCACATTTCCAAAATGGTATCTTCTCACCAGTAAATATTCAGAACAAGTGTCCCAAACAAAATACCAAGATGGCATCTTCCCACCATTATAGACCTAGAACAAGTATTCAAAGTAAAGGCCAACAGCTTCAACAGCTTTCACCTCTCCCATACTTAAGACGTCCCTGGCCTGATTTCCAGCAGCATTCACCTCTCCCATATTTGGGAGGTCCACAGATTGTTTCCAACAAATTCACCCTTCCGGTCTCTGGGAGATTTGCCCTTCAGTCTTCAGCAGTATTAACTGCTTACCAAATCCCAGAGTACCAGAACCTTGCATTGGCTGAACTACTGTGCTAGTCAGCTCTGCATGGCTGACCTCAGAGATGTCCAAACCTTGAAATGGCTATACTCTCAGGCAGCTCTTGCAGTCCAGTAAATCCTTTATCAGAGTCTCCACCTGTATTAATTCTTTCTTGCCTTCAGGGCACATCTCATCTGGTGATACTTCTCCTTACCTGTGCCCGCCCCCCCCCCCCAAGGGACACCACCTGTAACACCAGCTTTACCTTACAGCCCTGTTTACAAAAAGAATTTTATTTTAACATTTTTTTCCAATTCAGTTGACACTTGTCTAAGAGAATAACCGGTAATCTACCATAAAAATTTGATGAAGACAAAATGATTCTCTCTTATGGCAAATAAGTTGGTAAAAGAATAATTCAATAGAGAGATTTGGGCAGTGACAGGGGATGGGCACTCTATATGAGGTAGTATATTAATTCTGCTAGAATATGTCTCCAAATGAAGGAAGGAAAGGAGAAGGAAACAAATTTTTTAATATATTTGATTGATAAGTATATTTACAAGAGAATGTACTGCAAAATCATACTATAGTATTATGAGAGTATTTACTACAAAATTATAGACAGAAAGTAGATCAGAGGTTTCCAGGAGGGTAATTGCGACAAAATAAAACTTCCTGGATGACACAGAATGAACTCTCATTTGTCTAAATGTACTGAATTTCTTATAAAAATGATGGAAAGGAATCATTTCTGTCTGATGAGTGTCCTGTCCATCATTATCCACAACCTAAGGCTCTTGGTGATGTTCCCCGAAATCTAGTTGGACAGGGGGAATGTGACTTAGCATTCTGTAACCTTAAACATGTGCAACCCAAAACATGTGTCACCAAGTGTATTTTTCATCCATTCAGACTTATGAATCTTTAAAGATCATCTCTTTCAGGGCCTTTACCCTTTTCTCTTCCCTCTTTATTTCTTTTTTTTAATAAGCAAATAATTTATTTATATATAAATTTCACATCTTTGTAATCCCTGGGATTCCTCCCCCCCACCCTCCTTGACCATTTCCCCTCTGTCCCACCCCCCACCCCAAGTTGAGTAATTTAATTTGGTTGTTAGCTTTTTTGACTTTTCTTTTTGCTTATCTTTCCCAAATTCCATATAATAGTGAAACCATTTGGTGTCTGTCTTTATCTTTTTGACTTGTTTCTACTAATATGATTTCTTCTAGGTACATCCATGTTATCATAAATTCATCTAATTTGTCATTTTTAATTGATGAATAATATTGCATTGTGTATATATAGCACATCTTCCTCATCCATTCATCTATTTTGGGACATGTGGGTTATTTCCATGTCCTTGCAATTATAAATAGTGCTGCAATAAACATCCAGGCACAGGTGTCCCATTGTACCCATACTGAGGTCTCCTTTGGGTAGATTCCCAGAAGAGCAATTGCTGGATCAAATGGTAGTTGCATTTTCATTAGTTTGAGGGTCCTCCACACTGCTTTCCTTAGTGGCTGGACCAGTTTACATTCCCACCAGCAGAGTAAGAGTTTTTAACCTCAGAAACCCTGCTTTGATATTAGTGTCTACTAACTTTTTAAAATCTGGGTGAAAAGGGCAGCAAAGCTAAACAAGGAAGAAAGTCTTTAGCTAAACTGCACTTTCTGGATTCTTTTTCCCACAGGTACAATTGCAAGATTACTAAAAACAATAGCAAGATATATTTACAAACAAGGAGAGAACCAAGAGTTACTGAGGCCACAAAAGGTTAGTTATCTTACCCTAGTTATTGTCCTGTCTCTAAAATCCTAGAACACAAAGTTGCATAATCCTAAAATGGTATCTCCTCCCTGCACCAAACCTGAGCCAACAAGTTTCAAACAAATAAATACGTGTCCAAGATGGTGGCTGCCCATTCTACACCTGGAACCCATGACAACAAGAGACAACAGGTTAGGATTCCAACCTTCTGATTGAAAAAAAAAAAAAAAAAAAAAAGCCTCTCCTGAGTCACCAAGTTGCATGCATCCAGCAGTAACAATAGAACCAAGCAATTCAAACTAAGAACAGCAGCAGAAGAGGGACAAATACCCCAGAGCTCAGGATGCCAATTACGCAACTTGCTCTCTTACGGTGCAAAGGTAGCTGAGCAACACTTGCAAATTTCTCTCCTCCAAGGCCAACTCTTGGAAGCTGGCTTCAGAGATCAGCAACACCAGTATGGAGGACTGGTGCAGTGGTAACTGCTATTGTCAACCCCTTGGAATTGTTGAATCCTATAGATGTTCAATCCTGAACCAAAATGACAGAATCATGGGGCTCAGCTGCAACTCCTCCTCCTTATATCCCTCTAGGAGTCTCCACCCCCATGGAAGCTCTTTTATCCCTGGGGCCTGTCTCCTCTCAACTATTTTCCTCATTTGAATCCTTCTCACTGAGTGTGCCACCTTTTAACCCCTGGTTATGTGTCCACTGTATTTATAGTAAAGACAATGCCAACAGTTTTTTCTTCTTCTTCTTTTAAAATAATTTATTAATATATACATTTCACATCTTTTTAATCCCCAGGGTTCACCCCCCCACCTTCCCTACTGACCGTTTTCTCTCTCTCCTGCCCCCTCCCCAGTTGTGTACTTCAGTTCAGTTCGGTTGTTAGCTTGTTCTGACTTTTCTTCATGGCTTTCTGTTTATCTTTTCCATGTCCCATATATTAGTGAAACCATTTGGATTCTGTCTTTTTCTTTCTGACTTGTTTCTGTTCATATGATTTCTTCTAGGACCATGTTACCATAAAATCATCAAGTTTGTCATTTTTAATTGATGAGTAATATTCCATTATGTACATATACCACATATTTTTCATCCAGTCATCTGTTTTGGGACATTTGGGTTGCTTCCATGTCTTTGCAATTTCAAATAATGCTGCAGTAACATCCGAGCATAGGTGTCCCTTTGTCCAAGCATTTAGGTCTCCTTTGGGTAGATTCCCAAGAGAGCAATTGCTGGGTCAAATGGTATTTCCATTTTCATTAGTTTGAGGGTCCTCCACACAGTTTTCCTTAGTGGCTGGACCAGTTTTCTTCTTAATTGATTGCACATTTGCACATGTATGTACTTTTCACACCTGTATTTTTCCTTTTCTCTCTCTTCTTCTGTTCCAGCTTTCTGGGAATGTTCTAATCCCTTTCTTGTAGCTCCCTGCCAGAAGGTAATTTAAACTGGTGGCAAGCTTTCAGGCTTTAGAAGTGTGTTTGGGCTGAACCCATTTGGCTGGATATTTACTAACATGAAGATGGGTAATTTGAAGAGTTTTGTGAGCAATACCTTTCTTCTCTTCTCCATCTCTGCATAATAATTATGTTAAAAATCAATTATACTTAAGAGCGTGCTTTCCTTTTTTTCTTTTGTCCGTGTGGATGGTTACTTCAAAGCATGTACCCCTTAACAGTTTAGAATCCCTGGGTGCCCCTCTTTGGTGCTAACTGTATGAAACTACAGAGTTATGTCTACAGATTATTCAGTATTTGGATATTTTTTTTAAATGTGTACACTGATAATTGAGGTAAAAAAGATCAAGGCCTATGTACTTGACTCACATCACTCTAGTAAAAAATATAGCCTGTTCAGTATTTATTTTTCTTTCCCCCAAACCTCTTTTAGATTAAAACACTTGAAAGAAAATAAACCCCTGGCTAAAGCAAAAGGGCATATATCTATTCTGATGGGAATGAGTACTTTTTATTGTCACTCAATATCCCCTAAGGCTCCATATGCCTGTATTACTATTGGGGTGTTATAGGCCACGTTAACAGTCACCTTCATTATCTCACAGTGGATATGGAGCTGTGATTAAAGAGAACTTTAGCCTGAAGTTCAGTTTCAATGACCTCAAGTAGAAAATGGGATATTATTGTGATCTTGTTTGCCTTAGGAAGGTGCTCCTCATCCATTGCTTGGGCAAATCTGCTTCTTGCCCTGGTATTCATAGCTGCAGCTTTATAATCAAAGACCAAAACAAATACACCCACATTACACAAGTTATAATTAAAAGACTAAACATAGCTTACTTTATGCTGCTGTATTGCCACAGAAAATGTCAACTTCAGCATGATCCAAAAGGACCAGACTCAAATGATTGCATTTGGATTGTTTAAATTATTCAAAGACTTCTGGAGATCCCTTTTTGTTAATAACCCCTACTTACCTTCTAACACAGTGTCCCCTTTGATCTAGACTCTTAGACCCTTGCCTGAGCTAGACCCTTGCATGAGCTTGCCTGTCATGTTGACAATAGCACTGGTGATGAAACAAACTGCAGGGGGCATGGAGAGATCAAAGAGTTGGAGATTGTTTTGGTAAGCAATAGTTTAATGAAGAAGGAAACTTGTTTATAGGGCATTGTCTATGACTGCCTCAAGATAATTTTCTAAATCTTGATATTTTGTAGAGGTTTTGGAAGTACTCATCACACAGGAAACCCAGATAATCTCACAACATATTTCCCATACAAGGTTGTATCCTTGGAATAACTTTCATAAACTGTCCTCTGACACAGTCACTACTTTGAAGTCAATTAGCAGTTGAGTAAAATAGGAGTATAGTAAAGAGGTTATTGCAGCCAAACTCCTTAAGACTATCATCCTTATAACATAAGCTAATCTAATTACCTCCTAAAGGTCCCACCATAAAATCACCATCACATTGCTGTTTAAGGCTTCAATATAAGAATTGTGGAGGGACACAAATATTCAGTCCAAAACAGATGCTGGAACAAGGCATAAACCAGCACTAAAACTAATATTGGGTCAGTAAACAAGGAAAATAGGGTGCTTACAAAACTTACAAATGGGAGCAGCTGGCCCCTTAAAGTCAGCCACATACCAGGTTCATACCAGTCTGAAAGAGCAGTAGCAAGACCACATAAATGTTAAGAGGAGGCAAAAACAGATTTACTTATTAAAAGGACAAAGCAAACAAAAGTCACTGAGGGTACTAGGAACCTCATTGGTAATCTTACCCACCAGTTCAGTCTTTAGTTCAAAACTGCACGTGGCTACTCAGCCTTGTGCATCCACAAAATGGCACCCCTCTCACCTTCAAACCACATGAAGAAACCCAGATGGCATTGTTGCTCTTTCCTCCAAAGGCACAGCTCTACTCATTTAAAGTCAAAAGAAGCCAAGATGGCATCATTGATCCTTCTCAAAAGTGGGAGATTCAAATACAACAAAGAACCCAGGATGGCATTGTCAATTAGTTCAGTTTCAACTCTAAAGTGGCCTGAAATCAGTAACACTCACTCAATACAACAGCAACAACCACTTTAGACTTCTCACAATGGGAAAAGCACAGCAAGTTTTCTTCAGGTCTCCAGACAATTTCCAAGTTTTGAAGTTTCGAAGTTAAACCAAGTTTTCAAGTACCATGTTTCCAAGTCAAATTACAAGAGTCACAAGCTTCTCCAACTTGTTTTCCAGGCCTACTCACTAGCCTGGGCTGGGACGAAGCCCACTAGTGTGGCTTTCTTCTCTGCCCTGCTGCAAAACATGGCTGAGGCAGGTCTGAGGCCTCCAGACTCCCTGCTGCTCCTCTGCTCTCTCCTTTGCTCTAAGCCTTCTCTTCTTTCTGTCTTCTCCTCCTTAAATACCTTTTTACTGATACTATTGTGAGAAGGCTTGGCCTCCCTTTTCTAAGTTTCCACCCACAAAGTCACAAAGGCAGCACCACCAATGCTGGGGGTCATAGCCCTCCAATTTTACCACAGCCCCCCCTATCAAAACTAACTAAAGCCAGATACACGAAAGGCACCCCAAAACTAGAAACAAATACGAATACAAGTACAAAAATGGCTATATAAGTTAATCAAGGAATGATGCCTATACAGTCTGTGGGTTCTTCCACCCATGCCCACTATTACAAGAGATCTTAGGATTTAATAGCCATAAGGTTCATTAACAACCATGAGGTTGTTAAAACAAAGATTGATGTCACCATAAGGTCAAGCTACCTCACCCAGTCAAGTGTCCACCACTCAAGAGGAGTGCTTATTACAGAGTGCTGAGGATAGCACCAGTGCTCAGGGTTGTTCAACCAGGAAAAAACCATCAACCAACAGATAGCAACACCAACCCCAAAGCTTTTGGTGCTCCTGTTTAGCAATTTCAGAGCAAGATCAGAGGCCCAGTTTCTGCAGAGATCTTGGCTTCTCTTCCTCAGTAGTAGATTGGCTGTTGGATGTGGCTGCTGGTCCCTCTTACTTCTCCAGAGGTCAGGAATGGAGGCCTTTTCTTTTCCCCTAGGTCTGGAACAGTTCTCATATGCAAATTCTATCCAAGTCTCCCTTGCAGTTCCTTCGCTGGCTTCTCAAGTTCTTTCTGAGACTCCTAGGTACTTGTGTTCTCAGGCTGTCCCCTATAAGTCCCTTCTTTCTCTTCAGCAAGTTACCAGTGACAAGCTCCAAGTTACAAGTCCTTCAAGTTCCAAGATACAAATTTTTCAGTCCCTTTTTTACATGGAGACCCTGGATTAAAGTCACCTCAGGGTGTCCATCCTAGAGTCTGATCGAATTCAATTGGGAAAACACCCATAGAGTCCTTGACTGAATTTAGATTAAAGCCACCACAACTCTTGCTGACCCTTGCCATGAAAAATGTGAGCCTGCCTTTGATTCATTCATTCCTCCCACCCTCCCTCCCTGCCTCTCTTCTCTTCCTCCCTTCTCTCCCTAATTCCTTTTTTTCCCCTCCTATATTTTTTCCTTTCCCCCCTTCTCTTTTTTCCTTCCTTGTTCCTGTTTTGCAATAACTACTAAACTATAATCAATGAAGGAAATTTTAAGAAATATTAAATGCTTGCTATTTGAGACAAACTCAAGAAAATGGAACAGACTTTGAGAACAAATATAAACTAATTTGTTTATAATGGCAATTACCTCTTAACAACCCTCATTTCTGAAAATCTCAATATCTTAAGATATGAGAATTTTAGAGTTTGTTTATTTCTGACTGCTGGCTTTCACTTTATAACTGGTGTAATTGTAACACCACTGAGGCTATCTGTGTGGATTATGCAGAGGATGATTCAGTGATGTGCGGACCTGGTGACTGTAATCTAAATTGAAATCATAATCTCATTTCTTAAAAGAAACATTAAATATAGGCTAATGTATCTTACTCATTAACCAGATTCACCCCAAAGCTATTTCTAGACTTCTGAGTAAAACAGTCATCTAAATAATTATACTTTGTAGTTTACTGTGGGATTAAGGTCAATTGGCTGCTTTGGGGAGAAAAAGGAAGATTTTTGGCTTTTTTAAGAACAGTGTCATGGTTATATCCAGCAGCTTGAAGTTTCCAGTATAAACTTACAAAAATATCAAATAATATTTGTTTTGTATACAATTTTTAAAAACCAAGTAAAGTTTTTATTAAAGGAACTTAACTATTTCCTCCAGAAAGAAGTAAAAAAAATAATCAAATAGTAGAATATGCATTCTAGGGGTTGATAAACATTTTCATTTAGAAAAGAGGACTTAAAAAATCTTACAGAGAATGTGAGGTATTAAATATGCTTTGCCAAAATGTCTTCACAGAAGGACAGACCTGATTCATGTTCGGTTCACTGTATAGCTACATGGCATTAGATAAGCTACTTAAATAATTCTGAAGGCCATTTGTTCTATTTTGTGATTTATAAGATTGCTTGAAGGTAATTTGACCATCAAAACAAATAAAAAATTCATATATATGAGTTTCAGATGAATGATATTAATTGCTGTCATTTACTTCAGAGGAAAGCTTTCTCAATCCACCATTTAAGATCTTTGACAACATTTCCAACCAATAGACATTTATTAAGCACCACTTCTGTGCTTAGAACCTTGGCTCCACTGGAGACATGCTAGAAATCCAAACATGCTAGTCCCCATAGTTAAGAAATTACATTTCTACATATTGTTATACAAGTTGAATGAAATGTTTCTGCAGGTTCTATGTTTGTTCTTAAAAGGAATGAATTATATATTCTACCCTCCTTGAATTCTTGTCAGTTAATGCTCTTTAATATCTTCCCATCATGACCTCTTATCACAATCATTGTATCTCTTGCATCATTGTTAATCTATTTATGCTGGTTGCCTGCCTCAAGTGCACACAAGGATCAGTTGCAAAGTTTCTTTGAAAAAGCAGAATCAATATTGCCATCAATATTTCAGGAAGTTTGATTAGATCTTGTAGGATACTGTCCGGAAATGAATGTCTTTAGTAAGCACCACAGATAACCCCAGAGAGGTAGTCAGACTGCACAAACTATTCCTACGTTGCATTTGTTTGTCTTTTAAATCATTCCAAAGCTCATAGGCTCCCAAACAAAATGTAATTCTCTTGAGAGGAGGGCCCATATCTCTTTTTATACCTCAAAATGCCTAGAAGAGAAATAAATATGACTTTGGTACTGATGAATTAGGTCCTTTAAAAAATGCAGAGTTATTTGTCATTTATAAAATATGTATATAATATAATCAAAAGAATAACAACAATGGAAATAGAATTTATTATATAACACTAAATCTAATTATTAATTTAAACTCAACTAGTGTGCATAGAAGCCTTTTCTTGTAATAGGACAGAATATTTTAAAATCTGTTATAATATATGTCAGACATAGGTGAAGCATGTCTAGAATTAATATATTTCTTCTGAACTTGAAAATTAGATTTAATATGAGTTTAAATAACTGCATTATTTTATGACATTTAACTTATATTATTAAAATGCTGAAATAATTCGAACTGACTTTACTACTTCACATCTCTCTGCTAACATCATGTTACTTAATTTGTTAAGCTTTACTTTCTTAATCTCAACTCTGTGTGTTTTCAGATCTATGACTATAAAAGGCTTCCTTTTCCATATTAAATAATATGTATAAAGTGTTAAGAACATGTTTGATAAATAGTAAGTGATATATACATCTTTATTATGTTAGTAAAAAATTATAAATGGTTTGCATTTCCCTGACTGCTAGTGACATTGAGTAATTTTTCATGTGCCTGTTGGCCATTTGTATTTCTTTTTTGGAGAAGTGTCTTTTTAGTTGTCCCATTTTTTGATTTCGTTTCTTGTTTTGTTTTTGTTTAGTTGTGTGAGGTCCTTGTGAATCTTCATTATTAAACCCTTATCACTCTTGTGGAGGGCAAACATTTTTTTCCCATTCTGTTGGGCTTCTTTTTTTTTTTTTTTTTTTTTTCTGTTGTCTCTTTTGCTGTACAGAAGTATTTTAGTTTGATGTGGTACCATCTATTTATGTCTTCCTTCATTTTTTTGCCATCTGTAGATGTGTCCAGAAAGGGGTTTCTGAACTGTAATTCATGGAGGGCTTTGTCCAAGTTTTCCTCTATGTATGTTATGGTTTCAGGTCTGATATCTAAGTCTTTTATCCATTTTGAATTGGTTTTTGTACATGGTGTGAGGGAGTTATCTTGGTCCATTTTTTTTGCATGTCTTAGTCTAGTTTTCCCAGCACCATTTATTGAAGAGGCTATTTTTGTTCCAATGTAAGTTTTTCATTCCTTTGTCAAAAATTAGTTGACTATATGTGTGTGGTTTTATTTGCGGGCACTCAATTCTTTTCCATTGGTCTGATTGTCTGTTGTTGTATCAGTACTATACTGTTTGAATTATTATGGCTTCATAGTATAACATTAAGTCTGGAATAGTTAATCCTCCATTCTCTCTTTTTGTGGCCAGGAGACATTTTGAAATCCGAGGTCTTTTGTTATCACATATGAATTTCAGTAATTTTTGTTCTATCTCTTTAAAAATCACCATTGGAATTTTTATAGGTATTGCATTAAATCTGTAGATTGCATTTGGAATGCATTTGCATTTTGATGATGTTATTCTTCCACAACAAGATACTACCTTACACTAGTAAAAGTGGCCCATATCAAAAATCAGGCAACAGCAAGTCCTATTGTGGATGTAGAGAGAAAGGAACACTCTTACACTGGTGAGAGGAATGTAAACTGGCCCAGCCACTATGGAAATCAGTATGGAGGACCCTCAAACTAATGAAAATAGAACTACCATTTGACCCAGGAAACACACTCTTCTGAGAATCTACCCAAAGGAGACCTCAATGTGAATAGAAAGGGACATGTGCTCATATGTTTATTGCAACACTACTTATAATTACAAGGAAACAACCCTAATTTCCCAAAACAGATGAACGGATGAAAAGGATGTAATATATTACTCATCAATTAAAAATGACAAATTTGATGATCTTATGGTAACAGGGATGTACCTAGAAGAAATCATATTAGCAGAAACAAGTCATAAAGAAAAAGACAGAAACAAAATGGTTTCACTCATATATAGACAAACAAATGAAAGTACACAATGGGGGTGGGGGGACCAGCTGGAGCAACCAGGGAGGGGAGGTGGTGGGTGACCCCTGACAATTACAATGCTGTGAAATATATATATATATATATTTATAAAATATATATATAATATATATATAATATATATTATATAAATGGCATGAGAACATTCGTCAAAACTGAAGTGATGAGAATTTTAACAATGCTTGCCTAAGTGAACCTCCTGAACAATGGAAAATAGTCAATATTTTGTAGACCCTAAAATAAGTATTTCCCAGCCTATGAACAATTGATGTTCCAGAATTTTATTCAGTGATCCTTTGGCAGCAGAGACACAAAAGGTTAATAAAATGATTGGTAACTTTGTTCCTAAAGGTACTTATGTATCTACTTAACCAAAATGCAAATAGAGTATGACTTGTTCACACACACATTTTTGGAACCTTACTCAGAATCATGCAGGTATGATAACAAAAGCTTTAATTTTCCTTTTTGGAACATGACCAGACAAAATTTCAATCTAGATAAAATTAATCACTGACATTTTCCCATAACTTTTCATTCTCATAAAACTGCTCCTCTTCACAAGTCTTTAGGACATTTGGAACTTTTTATTACCTTAAGCATTCCACTGCAAGAATTTTTAAGATTGCCTTAACACTGCCAACTATTGCTTGCTTTTAAGGTTATTACTTTAACTATTTTGCAAATCTCCCTTAATTTGTTGTGACTAACTTTTTGGCAGAGGAGAAAAGCCAACTGATTGAATGAGCTCTCCAATCCATTTAGAGAATTGAAATAAAGTATAGTCAATGAAAATTGGATGATATCATAGGGAGAGCTTGTCTTGGGAGGAGTTGTATGGCTGGTCACTTTGACAAGAGGGTTGGCAGTGCATTTGGGTATGGGGCCTCCTGAAGTGCCTGACCATAAACTTGATCTCATTTTTACCCATCATTCCTTCCTTCCAAATATGTTATCTACCTACCTACCTATCTCTATCAAAACATCATGTTGTATGCTTGAGATACAGGTTTGTCAATTATGCCTCAGTAAAATTAAAAGTCAGTTAGACTCTTACTATTTAGAATATTAGCTAACTGTATATGGTAAAATAGTAAGACCATGTCTTATGGATACAAAGTTGAACTCTTGTCCTATTGGAGACTTAATATGTTCACTGCTGAAAGTGAAAATAGAGTGATCTAATGACTTTTACCAGTGGCAAAAGAATCATAAACTGCTAATAATGAAATTCCAGGCTTTACCAGAGATGAATTTTGACAATGAGATTGCTGTCACTGTTTCCTGATCTTTATTAAACTCAAATGATACTTAGCATGGGAATCCCTGCCCAAATGGCAGATGCTGCTGCTGATGGTTCCCAGGCTGAAAATGATAAGATAGGAAGTAGTGGGAGCAACAGGAAGCTTGTCCTATTCACATTCATTTTGCTATGAGTATATATGAGTAAACTTACTATGGCAAAATTAGCCATACACATATGATCCATAGATTGAGCAGGCAAAAGCTTAGACTAGCTCATTTGATTTGAAGAAAAGGCAACAAAAGAAAACAAGAAAACTTTTTCCCTCAAGCTCTTGTATGAAAGTTTTTCTTAAAAGAGCCATTTACTTTTCCTGGCATAATGGTTAATTCTAGTAAAATGAACCACTGAATGCTTCTTTGAACCCTTGAGTTTTGTAATATTCTCACCTTACAAGATCTAGTTGTAGAAATAGAAATTGATCAGACCATGTAAACACTGTTCCCAAGAAAAACAGTGGAATTATTTATAGAAATAAGGTCTTGATATCCTTGTGTCTGAAAATTGTCCTCTGCTAACTAAATGAAACATAAAAGCAAATTTTGTGTAGAAGTTGTATTCTGGAAGTTTAACTATTAAAACATTTAAATAAAACATTTTTAAATAGTACCAGTAATATCATAATATAGTGATATCACATGGTTGGAGCTTTGCTTCCTGTAATGTTACCTTTTTGTAATTTAATTTTGTTTACCTTATAAAATTACAACTAAATATGCTAATATTAGCTGTTACCTACAATTATTGCATTTATCAAAATAATATAACCCCCCCAAAAAGTAAATAAATCTCGCAAAACCTCAAGCACACATCAAAAACATTTATTAAAATTTAACAGTGTTCATTTATTTTTGAATGTATAGTTAAATATATATTTGAAAATTATCATGAATAGCAATAAAGAAAACTAATCAACATTAATATCCACTCACTGCCAAAAAAAAAAAAAAAAGAAGAAGAAAGAAAAAAAGGCAGGGGAACTTAGCTTTGTTTAAAGCTCTTTAAATTATTTGCAACCATATGTTACATTTTTTAGTTTTTCATTTATGTTTTGAAGACCTCAAATATGACATTATTCTTTTCTTTTACTTCTCAAAGCAAAGAGAAGATAGTAAAAGCAAAACATTAGCTTTAAATATAAATATTAGATTCAATCGAACAGAAGGGATTTGGTGGAGTGATTCGCTACAGATTCTGTAAACAAGGTCATTAAACCTGAAGAAGTATGGGTCTTCTCACTTGTGAATTCATTTTCTAAAGTTATAACTTCAGAATGGAACTGTTCAGGTAGTTCATTACATTCTATCTTTTATATCTATTTATAGTTAAAGATGAATACAGTATCTTCAAAATAGATAAGATCCATGATGGTGAATATTTCATCTTCACATTTATATTCAATTGCACAATTTGAAGCTTCAAAGACTGAAAATGAAAAGAGGAAATCTTCATCATTTTATAATTCTAGACACAGATATTTAATTTTATTAAACTCTTTCCAGAAATGAACTGCAGGTGTTATTTTATCACATACCTGGATACTCACTGTCTCAGCTGGAGCTCTCTTTGTTTTTTCAATAACACTGTTTTATTCAAATGCAGCAGATAAATTAAGTTATATAAGATACATTAAGATAACAAATATATCTTCAGCTATTTGTCTTTTCTAAATCTACTCAAATCTATCTAAATCCACTCAAACCTTGAATACTCAAAATTCGCAATTCTTGGAGCTTCATCTAGTGGTAGCAGAAAACCCAATATACCTGGCAATAGGCCTGCTAAATCAGGAGCAGATGTGATTTAAAATTTTACCTGCAAGGCCCACTATTCTTATATACCTAAACTTAGCAGGGAAAAAATTCTTTATTTGCTTTACCTGAAGATTCTGTAAAATTCTTCTAATTATTCTAGTCTCCAATAGTCTCATAAATCTAACACCCAGAACAATCCAAGATATTCTACAACTTGACATAGAATCCCCCAAAACAATATATGCAGTAACTTTTGTATACCTATTTAGAACAAGTTTTCTCATGGTCTTTCAGATATATAGTCCTTCTCCATAGTATCAATGGTGTCTAGCCCTGATACCAAATCTACCCAGTGTTTTGTTTTAATATCTGCTTTGTAAAAATCAGGTGCAATGACTTGGGAGTTATCCTTTTTGTCTGGCTTCCTTCTAGCCTGATCAACTATAAGCAGTCCAATTTTCTTCCAGTAAACTCAGCTAAATTCTTCATTCAGTCATGAAAAGATCATCACCTTTATCTAACTGAAATTGGGTGACAACATCGGCAAAGCAGACAGCTTAACTAAACTTACAAATGGGAGCAGCTGGCCCTTTATATCCAGTCATTCATCAGGTTTGTCACAGCAGTAGCAAGACCACCCTATGCTAAAAAGAGGCAAGAACAAGACTGATTCACTTCTAAAAAGATAAAACAAACAAAAGTCACTGTGGGTATAATGGACCCCTTTAGTAATCTTACCACCTAATCCAGTCTCTAGACCAAAAGGCTACACATGGACCCTTTAGTCACATGTGTCCACAAAATGGCAGCTGTACCACCTTGAAGCAAATAAAGAAACAAAGATGGCATCATCGCCCCTCCCTCAAAAGACACAGTTCCAACATTCTTTCATCTTCAACTCTAAAGTGACCTCAAACCAGCAAGACTCCCTCAATACAACAGTAGCAACAATTTCAGATGTCTCACGATGAAAAGAGCACCACTCCAGGATTTTCTGTAGGTTCCCAGACAATTGCCAAGCTTTGCAGTTTTGAAGTTAAAACAAGTTTTCAAGTACTAAGTTTCCAAATCAATTTACACAGGTCACAAGTTTCTCCATGCTTTCCCACACTCCTCATTGGCCCCAGCTGGGAATGGAAACCCACAGTGTGGCTTCCTTCCCTGCCCCACTGCTGCACATGGCAGCAATATCTCTGAGGCCTCCAGCTTCTTTGCTGATCCTCTGTTCTCTCTCTCTCTTCTCAAGCTATCTCTCTCTATCTCCAATCACACACCTTTTAAATCCCCTCTCTCTGTTCCTCTTGTTGAGAAGGTTTGGCTTATCCTTCTCCAAGTCTCCACCCACCAGTGTACAAAATGGCTGCTATCTTAATGCAGCATTACCATTCTGGGGCCATGGCACCTCAATTTCATCACAATACCCCTCTCATACCTACGTGATTATTGAGGTTGTGCATGCAGGAAAGTAACCTGATCACACATACTCTCACATGAATATTTACACCAGATTGAGTTTAATGAGGACAGTTTTTTTCTATAGCTCTATGGTTGCAATTGTGATAAACTTCCCAAGACTACAGACACTTGAAACGTTAATTAATCAAAGAGTCTTTTGCATAAAACAGGCTGCTCCTGTAATGTGCATTATTAAGATCTTTTTTAATTACTCAAAGGTGTTTGTATGTTATTTTCTTCTCTAACAATTGCATGTAAGTTGCTGAGAAATTTGAACATGAATAGTATTTTTCTTCAGACACCCATGTGGAAATGAATCATGTCTTTCACTGACTTCACTAGTTCACTGGAGGAATAGTCAAAATCTGTTGGAGCTGGGGCTGGAACCCCAAGGTGGGCAGTGTTTTTGTTGGCAGAGCTTAGGTATAACTCTTAAGTGTGTCTGGAAGACACACAAGTTAAAAATGACCTGAAACCAAGACATAGAAGATTACGTAGTTCTTTTACCTTCATATTGTAAATCTTAAGTAAGGCCTGGTCAATACAAAGCTAAATTAACTACCATGCTTATCATTCCAAGGTTCAAATGGGGAACCATAAGCTTGACCACATCAGGGTGCAGCTAATGATCTTTTGCTTCTGATCTTAAGTAGGGCTTGGTCAGCATTATTATGCTCATTTAACCCCCGTGCTTTTGTTCCAAGGACCAGGTGGGGAATCATAGCTAGCTGGACAAAGCCAAAGTATGACTAATAATTCCATCATCAGGCATCATGATGAGGGAGGGGAGCAAGGAAAACAAGATAAAAAGAGAAGGGAAAAACAGAGAAAGAAGAAAGTTTTGGTTTTGAAATCAGACTAGATTTGAGAGGAGAATGGATCTGGCATTAGCTTCAGGAGCTGATAGTTTTGCTTCAGAAAGAAAAGGACATGGGAGCTGTTGAATCTTTTGGGGTCCCCAGTGTTCCAGTCCTCAAAGATCAGGAGCTGAATGAAGGCAGACAAGAGTCATTCTGACCTGCCCTAACCCAGAGAGAAGAGTGAGAGAGAGACCCAAGTTGAATCGCATGTTGGTTGTTGCAGAATTCCCACCACACTGGCTACAGAGATTGAGGACTAAAGACAAGGATGTGACCTCATGGTTTCTGACTAGACTGCATTAAGACTGAGGTAAACACACACAGCTCCCCAAGTAACAGAAGCAGGGTTCTTTTCTGTTTGAGAGGGTGTAGACTATTAGACTTGTGAGGGTGTGGACAATTAGACTCCTTTTTAGCTTGCCTTTTCCTATTTGTAAATAAACTCCTGTGTTTACCCTGATCATGAAAGTTTGATCTCTGGGCAATTGCTTGCATGTGCATGGAAGAACTCACATTGACTAAATTAAAAGGAGGTTACCCTTTTACCTGATAACAAAGGGGTATTTCACTACCTCCATGCTGACTGTCTGCCATCTAAACTGAAACTGCCCAGTTATAGCCCTCTCTTATTTCATGCCCCTACTGTATTTTCTCTAACAAGAAAAAATTATCCTTTTCAAGTGTCAGCATACAGAGCATAAAAAATGCACGAGACAAATCACAATGATAGAATCTAAGGGGTGAATGTTCTAGCTAAACTTTAAATTATGTGTTGTATGCTTCAAGAAGTAATTGGCATAAAAAGACACGCTAAAAATGACATATAATTTCTCTCTCTCTTTCTTTCCCTCTCTCAGCCTTTCTCTCAAGCATTAGCAATGAATAGGATGAGTTTCCTTGGTCCTGAAAGGTCAAACTATTACTGAAACTCAGGCCCAATATGGACAATGCTATTTACTAAGAAAGGAATGTGGGCATTGCTATCATCTGCAACTGAAGGACACAGAGACTAAGACTAGCCTGAGACAAGATAAGGTCACTTTCCCTTTTTACTGTAAAGTGATTATCTGGGCAGACTTGGTGATTATGCTAATAAAGGGTCCTGAGGTGGTGAATCCCAAGGCCCAAAGGGAAAAGGGAAGTACAGACCACCAGGGGTGTGGTTGTGAACTGGGGGGCTGCTGGTTGATGAGGGGCGGAGGAGCAAGGAAAAGGATAAAAAGAGGAAGGGAGCAGAAAAAATACAGGATTTTGGAGAGGAGAGCGAGAGCCTGGTAATTGGCACCAGGCACAGAGGTTTTAGGTCTCAGGAGAAAAATCAGGAGCTGAGTCCGTTGGAGCTTCCCCACCTCCCTGGCACTCGGGTTCCTGTGAGTCGAGAGCTGTGTGAGGGTGGAGAAGAGGTGACCCCGGTGAAGTGAGGAGCCACGGTGAAACTTGGATAGGCCTGCCCCGGAGAGACCTGCCTGAGACCAACCTGTATTGGATGGATTCATCTGGTGCCAACTACAGTGACAGAGGATCAAGAGTCAAGGTCATAACCTGCTGTTTTCAACCAAAAGTACCCTAAGACTGAGGTAAACCCCACGCAGTTCCTTGAGGAGCTGAAGTGGGGTTTTATTCTGTTTGGAACACTTGTGAGGGTGTGGACTATTTTAGTTTGTTTTTAGTTTAGTTTGTTTATCTGTAAATAAACCTCTATGTCTATCCTAGTCGCTAAGGTTTGATCTCTGAGCAGCTGCTGCGCACAGGCGGAAGAACCCATAGTAAAAAGGCATTTAAAAGGGGGTAGTTCCTATTCCCCGATGACATTACTAGAGCAAAAAGTAGCATGAAGTTGCTTGTGATTAAGGTGGGGCACATGGCCCCAAATTGTCTCTCTGAAGACGCTGCATATGAATCAGAGACCCTGAACAAAGTTTAAAAGTCACAATGTACCCGGTTTCCACTTTTTCCTGGCATCCTCTCAAATTCAGAAATCATCTTGCAGCAGTATTTTCTTTTAAAAATCTTCAGGAGAGAAAAAAAATCCTGGTAAATAATAGTGGTTTATTATTTAAGTCATTTAATAGAAATATAAAATCACTGTTTTTCTCATATGATCACTTTTTGACAACTGTAAATTTCATTTTACTCGCTTGTCAAAGGGTAAATAGATGTTAGCTCAGAAAAAGAATACTAAATAAAACCTAGCTATGCTGGAATAGATAGAGAAATTTAAAACAAAAATTTATATTTATCGTCTAGTAAAATATTCCCATTTTAAAGAAAATAGATTCATACGAATTGGGTATTAGAAATCTTGTAACTTTCTGCAACATTAATTTTGTCATTGACATAGATACTGTTATTTTTTCATTAATCAGTTTTTTCCTTTTCTACAACAATGTGCTAAGTTTGGGGGCTATTTTCCAAAATACTTTTCACACAATCTATTTAGCTTCTATACAAGTCACTTCCCAGCTTTTTTAAAATTTTTTTATCGTAGGGTTTCATTTTAGCTACTATGAGGTATAGAAATGGAATTATACAATATCATGCATTTTTATTCTCAACATTAGGCTTTTACAATTTACCCAAGTTGTTTTCTGTCATGGGGTTTCATTCATGGGTGTTGATATATAGGTAGATGTGTAAACAACAAATTATCCCTTAATTTTTATGAACATCTTGGATAGTTCTTGTTGAGACAATTAAACTACAGGTAATTTGTTGATTTTATGGAGATTTAGTTTTAAGCTATGCAAAAGTGCCTCACTTTCCATTATGATCCTTGCAATGCACAAGCTTTTGTTTAAAAATGTAATCCTTATTGACAACCCCTTCTGGGGACTGAGTAGGAAGTTCAAAACATTTACAAAGCTACTCTTACTTGGCAGAATTAAACTCCAAAATCTGTCTTCTTAGTCCCAAGCAGCTCCTAAATTTTTTAACGTGTCTTTCAATTTTAAAGTTATTCTCCCCCAGATTTCTTTGGAGATTTGGAATTCAAGAACCAGCTAATGATCTCTCAACTCAACATTTTCGCAATCATGCCCATGTGGGTCTCTTCTCTCCAGCATGTCCTCCCTCAACTTCTGGCTTCTCTGGCAGCTCCAGAAGCAATCAGTGCAATTACAGAGCCATTAATGCAATAGAATGGTCATATTCTACCTGCACCATGCGAACCAATGGACCGTTTTAAACAAAGTTTTGCAGTGATTTGCTCACTAGTATAAATAACCACTTTATATAAATTATTTTAAGGTGGCAGAAAATATTGGACGTTTATATTTTTAAATGCTTTATGAGGTTTTTACCATCTTCTAAATGAATAATAAAAACTTAACAAAGAGAGGTACTGCTCTAGACAAAGATAGATTATTTTGCTGTTATTTTCTGGGTATGATACAATACCTATTTGTAATTCAAATACCCTATACCCTCTACATTTTTTTCCATGACCTAATGAAATCAGTTAGGGATGTTATATAATGCACAAATATATAAATATTTAGTTTATTATGCAGAAAATCACATACAAAATCAGTGAGAGTTAAAAGTTACACAGTTGCAAGGAAATTTCAGAGCACAAAGTCCAATTTTACATTTTTAGAAAAGATTTAAGCTCTTCTCCACTCCCATTATCCCATTCTCGATCCTTTACAAAACATATTCTAAATTATTTTGTAATTTTTTTCACAAATTGGCTATCTTTATGAGTCTTTAAATTTGGCATTTTCTACTTTAAAACCATCAAAATAAAAAGGCTTGCAGCAAACAGGATAAATTAGGCATATACCAGTCTCAAGTGGATACTCATCACATCTGACCAGACTCCAGTTGTGGGCCCAGTTCACTTTGCTGTTACGCTAGCAAGAAACAGTTCTGATTTTCTTCTCCCATTTCATTTTATTGCGTTCTTTACTATGTTGTTCTGATAGTATGTGTCTCTGAATTTACTAAATTGCTGGTTTCATTTCTTCAGTCTTCCAATCTAAGGATCAGTGGTATCCATAAACATTTGCTTATTTTTTCTATCCCTGGGTCTGAACACAAGTACTAACACTCTTCATTTTGACCCTTGGTTAAGTGGATTGGTCCATGAGTATCCATGGCAATTTTTTGACTTCTGTTCATTTTAGTTTCTTGACTAGTTTTCTGTGATTTGGGAATCTGCATGCTCTCCTTTCATTTACTTTTTATACACCTGTTTAAAAATCATGTTTACTAGCTGGTTTGTGTTATTTTTAGTATTTAATGATATTCAGCTTTTTGATTTGCCTTTTTTAACAGTTTAGGAGGGATATTTTAGGGTGTTTTTATTTTAGAAACCTAAGTTTTTTTAGGGATGAGAATATAAGACTCATGAACATACTGTTTACTATAATTTACAGAGTAATTGTATATATTTTATTCTAAATTGTTACTATATACATATATATATGTACATTCATGGCTATGCATTTTGGGTGTGAAATTTTACTTAGACTCATACTATGGGATTTTCTTCCAATTTACAAAAGAAAGAAGAAAAATTGGGTTTTCTTAAAAATTCTCATTTCAAAGTATATAACGCATTTAGACATTTAAACCCTTTGGTAAAGATCAATAGAGAAAATATGCTTACTTTGCCTATTGTTGTATAACTTGATTAGTTCTAGAGAATATTGTGCTTGGTTTAATAAATGCCTGACTTTTCAGAATATAATTTGCTTCTGGGAAATTTCTTAATCACGGACCTATCCATTTTGCACAAATTAGAGTGAGAGAGAAAATATGCTGAAAATATTATGTGCATATTCTAAAAATATGAGAGTGACCAGAAAATATGAAAAAATTGAAACTGTAGTATAAAAGGTAAAGCATGGATGAAATTCATGGTAAGAAGAGAAAAATGAAGATGAGTAATGGCAGTAATGACAAAATGAAACGGTAATGTTCATGCAAATTTTAGCCAAATAAACTCATTCTTTAGAAAACAAGCAGATATTTAAGAATAAATTAGGAAGGCATTTTATGTTTTACAATTGAACAGAATAATTACTTTTCCTCTTTAGAAAAAGTTTATTTCCAGACTGCAGTCTAGTTGGTAAAGGACCAAGGTACTCTATGCTATTTTTTTCTGAAACTCCACCATGTAAAGGAAAGTAAGAATACCAGTGATGTCCAGAATAGAACTAAAAGCCACAAAATAAAGTTCAGAATTCGGGAATTCTAATCTCTGAACACTGATTACTTTCATGATCTTAGACTTGTCACTTCTGTCTGTTTTATCTTTTATCCTCACATGGAGCTATTCTTGATTCTAATCACACTTCCCTATTTCACTGTAACACCAAAAGATTAATTGCTAAATGTCTGCCTGCAGCTCAAAGGGGGAGAAAAAGTTAATAAAAAGAAAGCTGCCAAAAATGTTGCACTGTCAATTTTTTTTCTACATATTAGAAATCTAGTAGACGTTCCCATACATTTTCATCTGTCAAAATCCTGCTCAACTTGCACAACTAGTCTAAATTTTACCCATTTTTGTTATATTTTCCCTTTTCTTTAGTCAGAATACAGCATCTTCTCAATAGTCCCCCAGACTCCCCCCCCCCCTTGTTATAAAGTTATTCACAGTTCTTTGGTGCCATACTTGTATATATGTCTGCATAATTTCTTTTTATTTATTATATTACCTTCAAAGCTTGCTACTGAACCAATACAAAATATCAAAGTATTCAAAGACACTTTTGGTTAGTTGTAATTGGTTTTGTGTTTTGTACATGTTGAATCATTGAAAGCGTCTCTTGTTATAACATTATCAGAGGTGTACTCCTTAACTAAAAATACACCAAAGTGGAGTGAGCTAAGTAAATGAAAACATCTGGCACAGAAACTAAACAAAAGTTAATTTGAAATAAGCAAACTTCATTGTCATTGAACTGGAAAAGATGGCTCTCTTAGACATTATCTTATAGTAATATTTTCCAAATCTATTCTTTATTTCATTGCTTATCCCAAAAGTATGGAGTTTAACAAAATAATAAACAGGGAGAGTTATACTTGTAAACTATTAAAATAAATCCATATGGATGATTATTCAAAGTCATATGGAGGACTTATTGGAAAGACACTATGAGAAAGACAGTGATAGGGGTGCTGTGGTGAAACTGAGGGGCTGTGGCCCCAGCCAGCATGGTAATGCTGCATTAGGATGGCAGCCATTTTGTCCTGGTAGGTGGAGACTTGGAGAAGGGAAGCTAAGGTTTCTTATGAGAGAAACAGGGAGGGGGATTTAAGAAGGAGCTTGGCTGGAGAAAGACATAGAAATTCGGAGAAGGGAGAGAGCAGAGGAGCAGCAGAGAGGTTGTAGGCCTCAGAGCTGGCACTGCCATGCAGCAGTGGGGCAGGGATGGAATTTTCATCCCTAGTCCAGGTTGGTGAGGGAGTAAGGGAAAGCGTGTTGGAGAAACTTATGATTTGTGGAAACTTGGAAACTTGGTACTTGAAAACTTGCTTTAAAATTAAAAACTGAGAAACGTGGGAATTGTCTGGAAACCTGAAGAGAAACCCTCCTTTTAGGGGAAAATAACTTCCAATGAATTACCAGTTTGTCCTGATTAATATAATTAACTGAGTTTTTAGATGGAAGGAAATAAACTATTCAATACTTATGGGGAATTATTCCATCAATATGATAGCTTTGATAAAAATATGGAAAACAGTTTCAAATATTTCACTCAAGCAGGAATATTAGCAACAAAAATGAGATTCATTCATTAAATTCTACTAAAACCAAGTAGGCTATAACATATTACGAGTAATTAAGGTGGAAAGTTCAAAAACAACACAAATACAATTTTTCACTAAATAAATTAATGTCAATATGGAATGTTTATTTGGTGAAATGATACCATATATAAAATTGTATGTTTTTGAAAGAAACATGCTTAGTTGGTTGTTTTTTGCTTGCTAGTTTTATAGAATATTCTATCAGTGACATTTCCTTAATTTGATGAAATATTGAAGTGGTCATTACTGGAATTCATAAAACATGAATTTTGGGTGACTTAGTTTATTTATTCTAATAAAGCAAATGGAAAACTGCTCTTTGCCTACTTAAGGAAACTCTTAGAATCACAAATGAACATTATATACATAGAGGAAAACTTGGGAAAAACTTTTCAACAACTACATTTTAGAAACCCCTTTCAGGACACATCTACAACTGGCAAAAAAAAATGAAGGAAAATATAAACAGATAGGACTACATCAAACCAAAAAGCTTTTGTACAGCAAAAAGCACAATAACCAAAAACAACTGAATGGAAGAAAAATATTTTCCTCCATACAAGTGATAAGGGTCTGATAACAAAGATGGACAAAGAACTTCACAACTTGGCAAAAATAAAACAAAAAGCCCAGTCAAAAAGTGGGGGGGGGGAACTTAAAAGACACTTCTCCAAAGAAGAAATACAAATGGCCAACAGATATATGAAAAAATGCTCAACATCACTAATAATCAGGGAAATGCAAATCAAAACCACACTCAGATACCATCTTGCTCTAATAAGAATGACCCAAATCAAAACAAAAACAAACACACACACACACACACACACACACGAAACAAAAAACGGGCAACGACAAGTGCTGACATGGATGTGGAGAAAAAGAAACACTCATACTGCTGGTGGAATTACAAAATGGTCCAGCTACTGTGGAAGGCTCCGTGGAGGACCCTTAAACTACTGAAAGTGGAACTACCTTTAGAACAATCCCTCTACTGGGAATCTATTCAAAAGACACATGTATCCAGATGTTTACTGCAGTACTATTCACAATTGCCAGGATATGGAAATAACCCAAATGTCCCAAAAATGAAGAATGGCTGAAAAATATGTGGTATATCTACACAGTGGAATATTATTCATAAATCAAAGACAAACTTATGTCATTTACAGCAGCATGGTTATAGCTAAAAGGAATCATGTTAGTGGAAAAAAGTCAGTAAGAAAAAGAGAAATTTGAGATGGTCTCACTTATATGAGGGCTACAGGGAAGACAAACAAACAAATGAACCAATATATATATATATAACTGCCAATAGAACTGAGAAATAGAGCAGGAGGGGAGGAGGAAAATAAGAGTCTGCAAGAGGATGGTCACAAGAGATAAAAATAGTTCACAGGTGACAGGGTGGTGGAAGAGCCTCAGGGTAGACAATATTGTGATATATACACATATATGTGTGTCTATATATGTGCAATCAAGGGAAAAATAAAATTTAAAAACAAAGCAAAACAGTAGAGATTAAATTCAAAGTTTTGAATATTAAAAAAAATAAGTTTATCTCTTCATTTAGAGTCCAAGTTTTATTAGCTTTGAACAATATTCTACCGTACAAACAGGAACTTCCTATACTGTTTTTTCCACATAACATCCTACCAGTGAATATTTTCTTTTTTTGATTTAGAAAAATTAAAATTATACTGGTCATCATATACTGGAATATACTGGAACTTGAATTTTAGTTTACTGTGCTTATATTTCTCCTAATAATAGAAGAGAATAATTAATGATTTTTCAAATAATTGCAGGAAGATCTTGCAATCAGCAGATAATCAATTAAGTACGAATCATTCTGAAAATCTATTATCCATATTTACAGTCTAAATTATCACATTATTTTTTGAATCTGGTTAACTAACATTACTTAAGTTATTATCTATTAAATTACTAAGTTATTATCTATTATCTGTTTATTATTTGATTATATAACATACATATTTATGTTAGAGCACAGGTTCCTTTTGCATTATAAGTCTTTGTGTGCACATTTTTCTTTTATTTTAAACATGCTATGTTCTTCACAGAGAATTTCACATTTTCTCCTGAATCAACTTGCATTTTCAAGGAGCCATTACTCTCCTCCCTCTCACTTTCCTACCCTAAAGTGTTTTTCCCACTGGTGTTTATTCCAATACTTACATTGCTCCACTTACAGATACCAGTTTGTTTAGGTTTAAGTTTCTATCACCAATATTATCTAACCAACAGTTTCTCTATATAAGGTAGGCCTTGCAGCATTTTCACCTGATGCTGCTACTATATTATCCCTAGTCATCACCTTCTAATGTGGACAAGCTCCCACATTATCTAAGTATCGCTTTTTTTCTTGGTAATTGATTATTGTTCTCTGTCATGTAAATTCAACTTTCTTTTGAATCCATGTTCTTGGTAGAGTCAGTTCTCTTTCCTTGGTTGCTCCTGTCAAATAGTCAATGAATCATGCCAACTGCCCCAAGCGGATTAAAGCTTATTTTTACTTCCCATTTATTAAACTGGCCCTGTTTACTTTTATGGTGTATGTTTGTCCATGATAATATGACTAAAAACTGAGAGACAGGTGCAAATGCATTTTTGAATTTTGAATTCAAATTTTGAATTTTGAATGTGCAAATGCATATAAGTATGTGTTTATCTAAGTATGATCAGGATAAGACTCTAATTAAGCAAACATATGAAATGCAATCATCTTCACACAAAACCATTTTTACATAATCACTTTAGAAAAAACAAAACAATTATTTGTCAACATATATTCCCCAGAAATTACTAAATTTATTCATTTAGGATATCCCTAGAAAAGCAAGTATGTAAAAACTGAGTTAAACTAACTAGGTATGAGATACTTAGATACCACTTTTGTTAAATTTCTTGGAAACATTTAGTGTACTAAACAGTGTGACTTACTCTCCAAGGCAAGTTATAAAATTCTGTACTCACAGGTTTATTTGCTCATGGAATTGTGTTCTTTTAAAAGAACATAGATTTCCCATAGAATTTATATTCCTAATACAGAATTAATATTATTTTAGAGTTCCAGTTTGATTAATTTCATGAAATAGCTGCTGATATTTGGGCAGCATTATAAATGCTAAATTTCATTTCTAAAAATGTGACCACTGATTATTACAAAACTTCAGTAGAAGGATAGTAAGTTTATCTTAATTTTAGTGTTTTCTGTTCACTATCTTTGAAAAGCAATATATATATATATATATAAATACAGAGAAAATGTAAGCTACAAAAACTGAAGAACCTATTCTTTTATTATAATCAATTAAACTAAAATTATATACATGCCAGTCCTAGTTGAAATATTGTCAGGATATGATATATTAGTGTCTGAATTTACCTCCATATTCAAGAATGTAAAATTTACCATAACTCCACATAAAGCAATCTGTCTTTGAACTCAGGCACATTGACCTCTGCTGTCTTAACACAGAAGGCTTTATTGAAAAATCTTAAGAAAAGTTATTTTACTTTAAACATATGTTCATGTAAAATTCACCTTATTGTCAGTGTCATCCATATTCAATTTAGACACTTTTTCCAGTAAAAATGGCTTATTTCATACATCACCTGTGACAAAGGCAAATGACAGAAAATAAGTCTGAGAGAGAAGTGTTTCATGTGAATATCAATGAATACGTATAAAGCAAAAGCAAAGTATCTTTCACAGGTGAAATGGGCTTAAAGGAAAATTAATTTAATACTTTAATAATTTAATAATCAAATTAATTTAATTTAATACTTAAAATTAAATTCCATGTTTCTCTTTTTAATATTTTAAATAAAACTTGTTTCACATATTTAGGATACATTATAAAGTAGTTTTGTTTGCCTTTATTAATATTGCCTTTTAAATAATAACAAATATCATCTAATCCAAGGTATATTTCCATTAAATGGTAAGACTATGTATGTGGTGAGACTATACTGGTACCCAATTATATTTTAATTATTCTTTATTTTGACTATCATGAATTATCATTTTGATAAATTTTAGTATTAAAATTCTACTAATGCTAGTGGTTCTTATAAAAATCTAGTTTATGAAACATGTTTCCTACCTATATTCAAAGAGTTTGAATTTATTCAATTGCAATTAATTTATTCTTATTCAATTGCAATTAATTTATTCTTATATTCATTTATTCACTTACATTTACTAAATACTATATGCCAGTCAATGAGGCAACACAAGCCTTCCACTTAGATGATTTTTGAATTGGTGTGAAAATGAGATGTAAATTGTTGTTCGATAGAGAATGGCAATGACCTAAGTACTATAGTATGGATGAGTGGAAACTTTGTATTGAATGAGAAGCTTTAATATAGCAAATGTAGGGTCTTTGTTGTCAGAGGCTGGGAGATATATCCATTGGTGATATTAGTCCAAGTCCACCATAGGGAAAGAAATCAAAACTTTAGCCTGAGAATTCTGGGTTCTTTGCCTGCCATATGTTAAGGAAAGCAAAAAAGGCAAAGGACAGGAATTGAATCTTTAATATACATTTTTGTGATGAGATATGCCAGCAAATCTGAAAAAGCAGAGAGTATATTGCTCCATAGAAATTGTTCTAACAACTCATGTCTAGCTGGCTGTTCTGTAGTGAGTTAAGCAAAGACACTTAATTACCGGTTAGCAGGGCCCTTACTGGAAATAGTCAACAACTTTTGAGTTTTTTGATCCCCTGTCTCCCAGACAGCTCCCCATTTTGTGATCTCTGGACTTAAAGACTACAATCCTTCTCTCTCTCCGACAAAAATGGCAACCATCACTCTTCCATCTGCTTGCTAGACTGGGAATTTAATTCATATCAAACAGGTCATAGGTCAAACAATGAATGTCCATGCAAATTCCTAAACCATTCCTAAACTTTTCATGTCCTTCCTTGGGCCCATAATAATACTAGAAATTTGGAAATGTACTGTCAGAAACTCCAGAAATACTTGGGCAAATATCCTAAAGCAGTGGAAAGAGAGGAATAAATAGGGAATAACAAACTGAAAACTATACTTTTTGGTGGAGTCGTGGAAATTCTGAAGACACTACCAGTATGTTGTTTTTATTATTGTATTATTTCTTTTGGGTTTCAACAACCACGTGTTTTCTTTCAAGTCCCTTGATAAGGTTTACTGATGATAATACTTTCTATAACACAATGCTACCTATATGATGGTTTGGTTTTTTCAAAACAGTCATATTTGCTTGAAGCAAATGGAAACTGTCTAGGAAAATAGGACTATACAGTTCTATCTAGTTGAGCACTCAAGTACAATAATTCAAACTGTCAGTGGTTTAGGTATTCACACTAACATTTCTTTTTATCCACTTCTCTAAAAAGCCATTTGATTTGATCATTTTGTCTCTTCAAAATGAATTTTCTACAGACTGGCCAATATTCTGAAGTGTTAACACTGAGAAGGTCATTAAATGCCACTGTTTCCCTAACTCTACACTGTTGAATTCATCCTTTAGAACAAATTTGTAAACACATGGAGGGGTAAACTTGTTTACAGGATAAGCAAGGTCTTGTTTTGTTCAAAAACCCCAGAGATGGATCTAGAAAGAGAAATGTTGAAATTATTGAAGTGAGATGAATGTGTACGGTGATAAAACAGCATGTGTCTACTGTCAAATTGCTTTAAAATTTTTTTTTTATTATTTAACTTTAATTTTTGTACAATTTATTTCTCCACATAGGTATGGTTCTGTTAAATTTCAGGAAGAAGCCAGTGCTCTCAATTCTCCAAATCCACACAGTTAGCCATGTCCATTTTGTTACATATTTCTTTTATCTTTAAATGGACAGAAGGAAAACTGTCAACTCTCAAATATGTTATTACAATCTTTGAGGTTTCAAATGGAGAAAGAAAATCTGATATTATTAATGAAGGCCGCTGACATATAGGAAAACCAAACCAAATCAAAGTGTCCTGGATTAAAATAGTCAAAACACAACTTCTAGAAGAAATGTTTTTCTGACAATTTCCTATCATTTTACTGATAACACTTCCAGAATGTTTTAGGGACAGCATAAAAATAAATACATCTTAAATGGTAGTTGCTATGTTTGTAGTGAGTTCAGGCACAAGGTAGACTTAAATGAAAGAAAAAGCTTTTATTTGATCACATTTACTCTTTAAAGAAATCTAAGTTTCATACCTAGGAGATTTAGTATTGTGATAGTCAACAACAATCTCAGGTCGGGGGTGATAGTAAAACCTATAGACAGATTTGGCAAAATAAGAGCAGATTTGACTTGTATCCAGTTTTGTAAATGATCTAAAATTTCTTGTGTCAGCATGACATATTGTAATAGAGACATCTCTGTAAAAAAGGAGATCCATTCCCCTACTCCACCTAATGAAGGGCAGATCTAGGCAGCCATGTAGTTATATAATGTGGAAGACAGGTGTGCTCAGAGAGAAGTGCACATTTTACTTCCTGATTTGAACTTGCACAAGGGACTTGGAAAACTTGGAGGAAGCATGTGAAGGAAAGACACGTAGAGATACTTGAATTGAGCTGATGATGACAGCAGGTTATCTTAGTTTGTATTTTGACTTTGCGCCTTTTGTTATAGACTTGCACTGTGATTCCCCTTCAGATAGTGTCTCAGGCCTCAGGGTCCCTGTTTGAGGCCAGCCCTACTTGGCTGGTCATTTCTTCCAGGAGGGGATGGGTAACTTTGGGTGTTTTGTTGGGAAATGATTATCCTTTCTTTTCTTCCTTCTCTGTGCACACACTAATTCTATTAAAATTCTCACACTCTCATTATGCTTTGCAGTTGGGTACACCAATTAGAGTGTGCAAGTTCAATAGTGTCCCTCAGTCTGTGAGCTAATGATATGAGAAGAAATTTGTGTGTATTTAAACTCATCACAGCATTCATCAGACTGTGATTTTCATGAGAAAGATTCAACTATGAGTGTTCTAGCATCTATAATTATGTGAAAATCTTCTAGCTATTAAACTACAGCAATGATTGTGAACAATTACTAGTGACTTAGAACTATGTTCTGCATTCAAGGGAGTTTATATTTTCATTTCCTTGTTACTTATACTTGTGGACTCTACAGTATGTGAATTTAGACAGTTGGCAACCACTTTTAGTGGAACAGCATATTTATTTTCAATCTAATAAAAAGACTTTTTCATGAGACAGAGGAACTTTTACAGAAATATTTAAAATGACTAAATTGTGAGGACTCTGACACTTCAAGGAAAATTTGAGAATTAAACATTAGAAAAGGATTGATTTATTTTGGTGTACAAACAAATTGCTATAATAATCTTTGGATACAGACACTGTGAGAAAATAAGGAATACTGAGGATTAGGGTATCACTTCATTAGCCTCTAGTCCTGGACTAGCAAACAGATTTGAAAGGTCTGAATAGATAAGGAGTCAGAGAAGGTTGCCATGGAAACTGAGCTTTAAGACTGACCACCATGACCAGAAGAACCATTCCAGTTCAAGAATGCAGAAGCAGGGCCAAGACTAGTTTTTCTATCAAAGGCCAGTCTAGAGACTGGTCACACCAGGAGATAAGAAAGCCCAGAAAAGAGTGTAACAGAGTGGCCAGGTGTGTAACAGGTGGCGCATGCCTGTAGCAGCAGCCTAGGAAGTTGCGGCCAGGATCAGGTATCATGATTCGAGTCCCGCCAGGGGCACGTAGCAAGACCTAGTTCCAAAAAAACCAGCTGGGCGTGGTGGCGTGCACCTGTAATCCCAGCTACTTGAGAAGCTGAGGCTGGAGATTGCTTGAGTCTGTGCTTCCCCAGGCAATGTGAACCTGCGGTTCCATGGGCAAAAATAGCTAGACCCATTCTCAAAAAAAAAAAAAAATGGACACTTAACTTAAGCAATCGATTCTCTTAAAATAAAATTAAAAAAAAAAGAGTTTAACAGAGACCCTCAAACCCTTCTCCCTGACAGAAGAATATCTCCCATCAAGTCCCATGTACCAACTTCATGTCTACAATGCCTGAAGGAACCTATTCGAAATGGATCCTATATGAGAAGTCCCCAACAAATACATAAATAAATGAAAGTTGCTCATGAATATCTTTCAATACAGTGAGACTGTTACATAGATTATGAATAATGGAATAGCCATAAGTACTTATTGAAAAGCAGGTTTCCCAATGATAACAATACAAAATATCTTTTCAGATATTTTATAAATAGATTGTTCTATTTGTACCTTTGCTTGTCTTTTTTGCCTGTGGAAATATAATCCACATATCAGCCAAAATTTGGAAATTTCTTTCTTTTTCTAAAAATCTGTCTTCCACACCTGTGACCAGACTACTATGCTTGTCAGAAACAATCAGAGGGACTCTGCTAATACAGGGAGAAGGTCTACTCACAGGACCATGGGGATCCCAGCCCAGGAAGCAGCTGCTGGGTTGAATGTACTCAGAGGCACGGCAAGTCACTGCAAGAAGTTCTCTTATAAATCCTACTTCCATCAGTTATTTACAAATTACTTTTGCTGAATTGTAAGACTGCACTGCAGTGTTTCTAAATCAAAATTCCCCATCAAAGTCACAGAAACTATGGATTTGCAGCTACAAATTCCAAGCATTAAGAGAGGCTGATCTCTACTGTATATTTGGTTTCTCACAGAAGTGACTATTTTTCTCCTTCCACTAAAAACAGAACCTGTTAACAAAGAGATGGACCTGATGGTGCTCTCTCTTCTAGCAGGGTGTTTGACATGTAATCAAGTATTGTTTGTGGGGATGTGGTGAAATTGGCAGGCAGGGGCCCCTAGTACTGGTGGTGTTGTATTAAAATAGCAGCTATCTGTTCATTGGTGGGTGCAGACTTGGAAAAGGGAGGCCACAGGATTAGAAGAGTAGGGAGGAGACTGGGATAAAACACATGGAGAGTTAGAGAGAGCAGATCAGAGAGAGCAGAGGAGCATGAAGGGTCAGCTTTCAGGTGCAGGAGCAGGTAAGGTGCAGACCTTAACCTGGGCCCAGGCTAAAGAGCCAGGGGAAGCTTGTTGGAGAAAGTTGTGACTTGTGTATGCTGACTTGGAAATTTGGTACTTGAGAATTTGGTTTAACTTTGAAACTGTGAAGCTTAGAATTATCTGGAGACCTGAAGAGGCTTGCTGTGCTGCTGTTTTCATCGTGGGAAGCCTGAAGTGGTTGCTGCTGTTGTTTTGGGTGAGTTTTGCTGATTCTGGGCCATTTTAGGGTTGGAGCTGAAAGAATGCCAGAGCTGTGCCTTTTGGAGAAGAATTGATGAAGCCACCTTGGTTTTACTCATTGAATTTGAATCTCCTGCTTTTGAAGATGGATCAACAGCACCATCCTGGCTTTTTCTGACTTGAAGTGAAGGAACAAGGTGCCATCTTGGTTTCTTCATCTGGTTTGAAGGTATGTTGATGGCCATATTGTGGATGTACATGGCTGCTACAACCATGTGCTCTTTGGACTAGAGACTGGACTGTGTGTTAAGATTACCAAAGGGGTTCCTTGTACCCTCAGTGACTTTTGTTTGCTTTGCCCTTTTAAGAAATAAATTTGTTTTCACCTCCCTTTTAAGGTTTATGTGGTCTTGCTACTGCATGCATGGGCTGGGAAGAAACTGGTGTGTGACTGGTTTTATAAAGGGCTAGCTTCTCCCTTTTGTAAGTTTGGTTAAATACCCTGTTTGCTTGTTTTCTTACCCAACATCAGTATCAACTTAGATCAAAATAAATTTGATGCTTGGTGTGTATGCCAAATAACATTAGAAATTTAAATGCTTTACATTCTAGATAGAATATGAATATGTTAAAATTGCCATACTTGATCTTAGTATTTAAATACATAGTAGAGAAACAGAAAAATATGGTGGATTGTTTTCTCTGATAAAGGAGGGGGTTGGGTTGTTGGAAGACCCAGGAAGGTTCACTGGAAAATTGCTTTCAGAATTATCTTGTTATGTATTTTGGCCACAAAGGAGAAGATTCTGCCTTCTCATTTGTCAGTCTATAAATTTACAAATTTGTGTGCTATGTATTTTGCATTTCTAGTCCAAAATTGAAAAGAAAATGTAGAAAACTAAAAATTTAAGTTTCTATTTCATTTAAGATGCATACCCTTCTGAGAACTAAAAAGAATTTGTGTATGCCACACAATTTCATAAAATAAATTACATACTTCTTATATAAATATGTTAATAAGATCTATTCATTGTTATTTTAAAATAAACTTATTTTAAACATGAAGTAAAGTATTTCAAATTATATTGTCTTAAAATTCCAATCATAAGAGGAAAAAATTACATCACTCAGAAAAGGCAACTAAAATTATGACAGTATTAAGAACAGGTAATGCATATTTTTAATGTGAAAATGTTGGGAGGGGGGCAGGCTTTTTTACTAAAAATTCTTTTGCCCACTTTTCCTAAACCAGAGAAAACCTCAACCTTCCAGTCTAAAAGAGACCAGACAAAAGTCTTTGTTAACCCTTAATTTTCCACACACTAGTTATCTTTGTCATTCAAATACCTGCTGCTTGCCCAAAGTTCTCTCTCCCAAGTCAAAGGCGAAAAACATGTTTAGGTCTATGGTTTTAAGGGTTCCTTGCCACCCACAGCTCTTGCTGTAATTTCCAAGTCAGATATTTCAAAGCCAGAGCAAACTCTTAATGTGATCAAACTATTTATTAGTAAACAAGAAAGTGATTACCTGTATAGGTATTACAAGATAAACATAAAAGCCTCACTTACCCTACCATAATATCCAAAACTATTCTTTACTCTTTGTTCACCTTACCACATGTCCAATCAATATGAGTTCTGCAGCATGTGTTCCAAATGCAAGGCATCCTTCTTTTCCTCCTTTGGCATGTTTCAACTTTCTCCAAATATGCAGTTGAAGACTTAATGTTCTACTTCTTACAGAGTCCTTTTTAACTTTAGGCAGTAGAATGACTCCAAGATACTGGAACCAAGAATTGGTCCATCTTAGTCCTCTTCATGGCCTCTCAAAAGCATTTGAATCAAACTAAGTATGACAAACTCTAACATGACTCTAACATGAGGTCAAACATCCAAATTCTTCGGACTCCTTCAGTACACACACTCAGCTTATACATACATACTGAAGCCATGAGGTCACCAGCCCTGACTGGAGTTTACAGGTCACAGGCCACCTCAGCCTTAGTGCTGAGCCTCCAAAAAATGGCTGAATCCCTTCTTTCTCTTCTATGCTGTGTTTAGACTCTTTTTTGTTTGTTTGTTTGTTTGTTTTGTTTTGTTTTTGAAACCAGGTCTCGCTATTTTTGCCTGTGGAACCACAGGCTCTCGTTGCCCGGGGTATCACAGACTCTAGTAATCGCCAGCCTCAGCTTCCCAGGTAGCTGGGATTACAGGCATGCGCCACCACACCCAGCTATTTTTTGGAACTAGGTCTCGCTATGGGCTCCAGACAAGACTTGAACCTCAATCCCTAGCCCCAGCTGCTTCATATGTTGAAGCCTACAGGCATGAGTCACCGTGTCCAGCCCCCTCCCTCTTTTTATGCTCTTCTTGTCTTCTTTTCCTGCCTCTTCTTGGAGGAAGAAGGTCTTTTCAATCAGCTCACATCACAAAACTTTTTTTTTCCTTCCTTCCCACCTTCCTGCTTTCTATCTTTTTCAAAGAAAACTAAGAATTCTAATCTTGAAATTTACAATTCTAAAGCAACAGGATGGTAACTCTTTTCCTAGCTATATCAATACATGGCATCAGTTATGTTAAAGGAAAATACCAATTCTAGAACAACCGGAAGTAACTTTTTCTTTTTCTTTTTTTTTGGCTATTATCGCTATGTTAATGGTAGAAACCCTCTAACAAAAAAAAAAGATAATTACTTCTAGAATCATTCATTTATGTCTCTTCAAGTTCACTTACTACTGATTGTTAAAGTTCACAAAAACCAACATAAGTGTTGAAGTCAGTATTTGATTGTGTGCCATTATGTTAATATAATTTTAGAGTTGAACTAAAACCTTACTGAATTTGGCTTTGTTTCATTTGGAATTCATGTATTAGATTTATAGGGGAAAGGATTATACTAAAGAAGTTAATAAATTTGAATCAAATTAGGGTTATACTTATTTGAAAAATAAACTTCAAAATTAAGTTAGCTTTATTAAATATAAAAAAAAAATTTCAGAGACTTAATCCTAAATATGAGTGCAGTAAAAGTCAGTAAATCCAAATAATTTTAAGCTTTACAAATTCTATTATAATTTGACTTAAAATAAGAGAGTGAAAAGTATTACAATACTATGGACAATAAAATTTATTCTGTGTTTTTTAATGTGCTGTAAGCACTTCCTATATATTTCTATACAGTTCTATATAGTTCTCCTTTATCTCTAACAACTCTAAGAGATGTGTACTATTCTTAACCTAGTTTAGAGAGGATAAACTGAGCCATGGGAAAGTTAGATTAACTTTATCAAAGTCATAAAATCATGTAGTGAGTGGATTCAGCACTTCAAAATACTGCCATTCTTAAAAAAAGTTTATGTATACAAGTTAAATATTTTTCTTAAGTTATACCATATTCATTTACAAATACAAGAACAAGGTCCTTTCTTTTAGTATGTTTATTTGAATTTAATCATGATAGCCTCTTAATCTTCAAACAAGTTGCAAAAGCAAACATAATGTACCAATTGAGAGTCAATGTTCTTTGTTAAAACTACTGGGATTTGAGAATAAAGAGGTTCTGAAACCAGGTGAAAAGAAATAAGACTTTTTGACTTGAACTTTAAACACCCCTGCCTGCTTTTTTCTAGGAAGCAGGCTCCAAGCAGTTAATTAGCATTTTCACTGTTCACCTACTATTGGTATGCAAAAATCAGCTACCAGCTTCTCTTAATTCTCTCCCCTTCTCTCAGACCTAAAAAAGAAAAAAACTTAGAAACACAGTTTAAACTTTAGACTAGTTTGCCTCAATTTACCCTCTTTTAGACTTCCGTGGATTCTTTCCACCATCCCCAGCCTTCTCACCAAAATCCCAAGCCAAAGCAAGACTCTCAGAGTACAGACCAATTTATAACTAAATAAAGTGATTACCTAATTACTACAAAAGTAAACATGTAAGTAAAACTCCAAATTACTTTAACATTGTCCAAAACCTTTCTCAGCATTGTCCAAAGTCCTTTCCCCAGATTGCCTAAAAATCCTCAGTCTCTCTGTCCTGATCATCTCACCAAAATCAGCCAGTCAGAGTTCATCTCCAGATGCTTGAAGATATATTCCTTTGGCTGCTCCTTTGGCTTGCTCCTCCTTATCTTCCACATTGTCTTCTCCTTGTCCTCCAGGTAGCAGGAACTTCATGGTGCCAGACCAGCAAAGTTCACTTTCTTTTCAGGTCTGACTTTCACATGGCCTCAGACACAAGTCAAACTCAGCAAAACAAACTCCAACAGAGTTCAAGTCTGCGAGCTCCTTAACTGCATTTAGCACACATGCTGCCAGCCTGGGCCCCAGGCCTTGGCCACCTGACCAAGTCTACATGGATCACATCTTTACCCTACAAAATGGCTGATCCCAAATCAGAATTCAAATATCTCTCCTCCATGAATCTTTCTATGTGACCTCCATATTGGAACTCCATATTGGAATCCCTCTCTTTGTTTCTACACCCTTTATATACCCTGATTTCCCAACTTTCAGGAACAGCACCTGGACCATTTCACTTCTTTTTCCCCCCTGTATCTCCCTGAAGGGAAATTCCAAATAAGGTCATTTTCACATTTTAGCATACCTGTCCTTGAAATCTGCAATCTTAAACAGGAGAAAATGACACCGGAGGGGTGGGGGTGGTAGCACACCCTATCAATCAGTACTATGAAGATTTTTTTCTACTACTTGGAGGAGGACAAGGAGAAGACAGCATGGAGAAGTTGGAGGGCACCAAGGAGCACGCCAAAGGAAGGATGTCAAGAGCATGCACTGATGAACTCTGACAGGCTGGTCGGGGTGAGATGATCAGGACTAAGAAACTGAGGGTTTTTGGACAATCTGGGGAAAGGACTTGGGACAATATTGAGAAAGTTTTGGACAATGTTGAAATAATTGGAGTTTTTCTAATGTTTCTTTTAGCAGTAAATAGGAATTCACTTTGTTTATAAACAAATTAGTCTACACTCTAAGAGTCTTGTTTTGACTTGGGATTTTGGTGAGAAGGTTGGGGATGGTGGAAAGGACCAGCAGTTTGAAAGTCTTTAGGCTTCAGGAATTGTAAAAGTTACATATGAAGCAAGTGGCTGGGTGTTTAAAATGTGGTTCTAACAATTTTTTTCTCTTCCTCCAGTCTGGCTGGGAGAGACAGAGCTGAGAAAAGCTGGTTTCTGACTTTTGCATGCCAAATAGTAAGTGGTCAGTGAAAATGTTAATTAACTGGTTGGAGTCTTCCTGAGAGAAGTAGGCAGTTGAGTTGAGTCTAAATTAGATAGCCTCAGCTACTTGATTTGAGGTGATTTAAGTTATAAGTCAAAAAGCTTCCTTTTCTTTCACCTGATTTCATTTTGAAGTGCATGTAACGAATTGAGGGTATTTGAAAGGAGAAGCATAGAATAGAAATATGTTGAGACATTTGAAAAACACATATGGGTGAGAAGGATGAAGGAAGGCTGCCCTTTGTAGACAAATGGCATTTGGTATCATTGATTTTGCATTTTCTTTTTCTCCTTTTGTCCCAGCTCTCTGCAACCTTACCAACCTTACCACTTTCTTTGATTCTCTGTCATAAGGTGATTTAGACTTGTGGACATTTTTGGGTCTCAGTTTCCCCACTTTAGGATATCCTGTTTGACTGGGCTCGAGGAGGTAGGTAATTTTGGTACTTTTATGTAAAAACTATTATTAGAAATATCCTTTCTTCTCTCTCTATGCACACCAGTTATTTTAAAGAACTTTAAACTAAGAGTCTGCTTCCTTTGTCTTTGTAAGCAGGATGGCCTCATTATTGGGTAAAAAGGCAAAAGCTTCCAAGCCAGCAAGACAAAGGAAAAAAAAAGATGCTTTTTAAATTTCTGTTTTTACCCCTAGGCTCTTCCCACCCAGCTCGGCAGTTTCAAAGCAAACCAGCTTTTAGCAAACCAAATGGGATTTATTTACAAAGGGTAAAAGAGTAAACAAGCAAAGAGTCACTTAGGCCTCTATGGGCCTTTGGTTTGTCCTGTTACCCCAGTCTAATCTCAGTTCTTAAACAAAGTTGCAAGCATTTCCAGGCAAACATGCATCCATGAATATGGCACTACACCAACCTTCCTTTCTTTCACATTGTGGCCACATGGCCACTGCACAGACTGAATCCACAATCTTCTGCATACTTCATAGTCATGCAAGTCCCTTGTCAGACTCTGTCCATCAGGTCAACATGGCGCAGTTCTAATTCAGCTGCATCACTGAGAGTTGGGGGGGTGGCCCCTATCAGTCAGATGCATTTAAAGCATGTCTTTCTTAACAATTTGGGGTTCCTGGGTGTTCCTTGGTTGCATATTAACATAATAACAAAAAACATTTACACTTGTCAAATTTCCATGTATTCCCCTGCATATCACTACCTACCCTAGAGCTTGGACAATGATTTGCAGGAGAAAGTAGGAAAACTCTTAAATGAAGTCTTGAAGATCAAGTTTTTCTCTAAATTTCCTCTTCTCCTGCACAAAACATTAAAGGAACTTATTGAAAAGCCAACACAGGGCCGGGCACGGTGGCTCATGCTTGTAAGCTTCAACCTACGAAGCAGCCGGGGCTAGGGATCGCGGTTCGAGTCTCTCCTGGGGCCCGTAGCGAGACCCAGTTCCAAAAAAAATAGCTGGGCGTGGTGGTGAGTGCCTGTAATCCCAGCTACCTGGGAAGCTGAGGCTGGGGATTGCTTGAGTCTGTGGTACCCCGGGCAACAAGAGCCTGCGGTTCCACGGCCAAAAATAGCAAGACCTAGTCTCAAAAAAAAAAAGCCGACACAATGGCAATTTGTGATGGAAGTATGTAAGATTTTGAGGGTAGACAGACGATTTTTGTTGAATACATGAACCCCACCAATGGAACCTATTTTATTGTTAAATCACTGAGACTGGGGGTAGTTTATATTTCTAACATTTCTCAGTTTACCTGGCTGATATAAGAAGATTAAGAGCTACTCTAGTTGACCTTGGTTACCATAATAGTTTATCTGCTGGGAACAGTTGTCAATGTGGGTCATTTGGAGCAGCCCAGAAAAGAGAAGCATTCAACCCTGAGTGTAGTCAGCATATTTTGCAGAAGAAATAAACTACATTGATTAAAGAAGTTCTATTGTATGCCTGAATATATACAATACTAACTTAAAAGGCTTTCCCAAGTAATGTAAATTTATAAGATTTAGTTGTTTATTAGCAGAATATTTAAAGATATTCAATAGAGATCCTAAATGAAGCTACCACATATTTTGCAAATGAATTTCCCTTTTTCCCTTGATATAATAAATTTTTAAATTATAGTTTGCCACATATTGAGAAAAATGATTATTTTAAGCAGCAAGAAGTAAATGGAAGACTCTTACCATTTAAAATCTAACTCAACTGTGTGAGGTTGTGATGACTGTTTGAAAAGCCCTAATGATTTTATTATATCCCCTACAGCAATGAATTAAATACTAAGAGTGAATAAAGGCAACAATAACACATTTTAATAAAGTACATTAATTAATATATGTTGAATGTTAATTAATGTCTTATTCTGGCAACAATTTTTATTAGCCAGAGGGCAGTATGATATAAAAGGTGTACATCTTACTCCATCACAAGTGTTTATGTGGAGAAGATAGGCAGTGAAGTATAGCCCATGTTAACACATTAATTTCTAAATTGGAATTACCCAAGCAGAGTAAGCTTTCATTTATTTATTTAAGCGGAGTTTCTCAAGTTACTACACTTTAATGTATGATCAGTAAAAGGAGAACAAACCTGCCATACATCAACAATACCTGGTAAGTTCTACTTTCTTAATGTACTTTATAATTCAGCTCATTTAGCTTGTGGTATTCAGGTACCACTGTGGACTACCTGCTGATTAATACTTGCTAGTTAAGAGTTGGGTAAGGAGTAAGCATTGCTGACTGACTGTGCAAATAGAGTTAAAAACAGTTTCACCTCTTAACTCATCAAAATGACAAGTGACTACCTGAAGATTTCGCCTGTGAAAATTGATCACCAAATGAAAATGTATTTTCAAAGTTTTAAAGACAAAGATGTTAAAGTTAGGGGAACTCCTACTTTTTATATCTTCTGTTTGAAAAAATTTTGCTTTACATATTTTGGTTTGTTCCTTTTCTGTCCTTCCCAAATAGCTACATTATACAGTAATTAGTCACTCAGCAAACTGACTAATGTTAATAAATCTTTTGTGAATTGCCTTTTATTTTCTGACCCTGTGTTTAAAACGATTACAGTGAATAATAAAATATGGTATTTTCTTTTGAATATTTCATAATATAGTGGGAGGTAAACTTGTAAATATGTAATTCCAACATTCCTACATACTTGTTGAAATGTGCATTTTGCTACGTGTAGGTATTAACATATTTGTGTGGATAAGAAAAGTTTTAAATACTTTTTAGGGATTAATCAGTTTTAATAATTCCCTAACAAAGATTAAGCAACAAAGATTAAGATTAAGCATAAATTAAGCAAAATTTTTGGTACAATTTTGTTGCTAAAAGTATCTTTTAATCTTTGATAAAATTTTATTGTTGAATAGTTTATTTCAATTTCTGAAAATATTTACATACATTCTATTATCACATTCATCATAGTGCCTCTCAATTTGAGAGCTGTAGAAGAGAACTTACTAAACCAAGGTCACCATGATAGATCCCTCTGTGCCAGTGACAAATAGATTGACTTGTTGCCATGCAAAATGTTTATTGTTGTTTGTACCGGATTGAAGACCCTTGGATTGGGTCAAACAATTGTTCCAGGAACTAATGCTTGAGAACCCAGCATGAGAGTGGATATCTAGATCAGAAACACTGATAACTGTGGACTTCTTCTGGGTTATATACAACAACACAATACTTTGTATAACCACTCATAGTCTAGACTTGTTTTTACTTTTTCCTTAACCACTTACTTCATTTTCCTTGTATAATCTGTGCACAGCCTAACTTTTACCTATTTTCAGGATAATTTTAAATGTCTATCTGAAACATATCCTGAATTTCGATTCTTCTATCTTAAATGATCACTTGCTTGCCTCTGTTTTAGCCTTTTTGCTTTAGGTCATGTAACCTTATCACCTTCAGTTGAAATCTTTACTACAGTCATTTTTTATTACAATTATTTGTCTAATGTCTATTTAAGTTCTGCAACTGAATTTCAACTCCATGGTATTAGTTTTAGTCTTCAGAATTAAATATAAAATGATATCAATTATGATTGATCTTCCCATATCTGTTTTAGTTATGTTAGTTTCATGTTTTATATTCATGAAATGTGTTACATGCCGTATGATTTATTTTTATTGAAGTAACATTGCATTATAGTACTATATAAGTTTCAGGCATTCATCACTGAAAATCAAAATGCGTATATAATATAGTAAGTTCCGTAAAAGTCCACACCATTGTCCCTCTTTTTCCCTTTTTCATACCTTAATCCCATTTAACTTCACTCAACCTCCATCTTCCGTCTTTTCTGTTTCATATATAGATTTATCTGAACAAATAGTTGAGAACTATTTTCTAAATAGCAGAATATAATAAGAATCCTTAAAACATGGGCAAATAGACAATGTAAATATTAATAACCTTAGATACTCAGCACACTATGGAATTTGAATAACACTATGGATTAGATAAGTATAGACAAGATTTTAATTCTAAAATGATCTAAAGTAGTTTATATTATTCTATCAGAAATAGCACTTGCTCTAAATTTTGAATTCTCTCTTCTGTATTTGTGTAGGTATTTTTTGGTTTTTGTTTTTTTTGAGACTAGGTCTAGCTGGTTTTTGCCTGTGGAACGGTAAACGCACATTGCCCGGGGTACCTCAGACTCAAGCAATCCCCAGCCTCAGCTTCCCAGGTAACTAGGATTACAGGCGCGCATCACCACACCCAGCTATTTTTTGGACAAAGTCTTTCTGTGTTGGCCCCAGTGGGACTCAAACCGCTATCCCTAGCCACAGCCACTTGGTAGGCTGAAGCTTACAGTCACACGCCACCATGCCAGGCTTTCTCTTTTCTGTATTTGATATAGCAATAATTCTATGTAAAATATTCATAGAAATTTTCCTTTTTTGTAAGTATTTCCCACTTGTTTAAAAGCTCAATTAGTTCCAATTATCTTTTCATCATTTCATCCAACACTTAACACACACTATGACCCTGGTATTTGCTTAATTAATACACAATCGACCCTTAAACAATGTAGGCAGTAAGAATGCTGACTCCATGAAGTCAAAAATCCTTACACAATTTTGACTCCCTCAAAGCTTAATAACCTGCAATTGACTGGCAATTAGCACATATTTTGTATGCAATATGCATTATATACTGTACTCATACAATAAAGTAAGCTAGAAGAAAATATGATCATAACCATCACAAAGAAGATAAAATAAAATACATTTGCAGTACTGTACTGTGTGTTTATATTTTCTGCCATTAAGAAAGTGCATATATAGGATATATGACCCCTCAAACTTAATGCTGTCCAAAATTCAACTGAATTCCATCCTTGGAACATAGTTACGTCCCCAATGTTTCCCATTTACCTTAACCAGAGCATGGGAGATAATAGTATTGATAGTTTTCTCAGCTCTTGTATGTTGATAGTGCTCTCAACTTAAGTTTGTCTCCCTATGGAAAGAAATCAATTCTAGGGGTCCTTAATATTAGCAGAGGCCAAGATAATACTTAGCATGGCCACTGACACGAAGTACAAATGCAAGAAATTTGTAGAACTTTCATGGTGCATGAAGAATAAAATAAAAGCAATATAATTTTCTCTGGTTTTAGTTTTTCCTCCATAACCCTACTATGATGCAGAAATGTCATTTTAAAACTATTCCAAACATCATCCTGTATTTGAAGAAACAAAGAAAATTTTGGTATTGTATTTTCAATACAGATTATTGGATGTTCTTACAGTGCTTCTCGCTTAATATATTAGTGCTAAGTTTTCTTTTATTTTTTTCCTTCAAGTCAAACACTAATTGTGTTTCCATTTGTTTTCTGTCTTTGAAATTGAACTCCGGAACTCATATGTTATAACAATTTTTACTGTTTTATAGGGTTTAAATTAATTTCTCGGTAAAAGTCCTATGAACACAACTACAAAAAAATACACTTGAAAAATCTTCATATTCTATTCTTTTAATAAAGAATAAAGAAACCAACTTCTGTAGATAATCACAGATTATCTTAATATGATGCCTACAAATTTAGTTAGTGAAATGGCAACAATATATTTCAATTCTTGCTTTTTACCTTCCTCTAATGTGTTTCATGTTATCTTAAAAGCAAAGTTTTACTTTCAAAGTAATATATATTTTTAATATATTAACTGCAGCAATATATGTCAACTAATAATTTTCTTTTTTGGATTGAGATATAGGCAAGCTGTATAGTATGTATAACTAGTTTTAGCAATGGTAATCTATTTTAGTCTAGGAAATATCAAAGTATTTTTATAGAGAGTTTGAACATTGATTTAGATTAGGAAAACTAAGGAAATTTTTCAGACATGAACTATACTGGTCAATACACAGCACTGCAGGCAAAATGCATCTGGAAGAACTAATGAAAGTTGATGTTGTGACCAGAATGGTCATGTTTGAGGGTCACTGGATTTTGTAGAGCATGGTAGCTACAATATTTATAATATTTATGATGGTTTCCCATAGAAATGACCCAAAAAAATAACTTGGATAATGTGGAAAAATTGTTCCCATTATACCATGGCAGGAAATAATATATTTGCTTTTTCCTAAAATTCTGAATATAGAATGTCTTAAGACTTCTTGTGTAGTGTTAGTTTCACTCTTAAAAATGAAATGAATTAGTTTACAGAGTTCCACATTCTGCAGGTGGAACAAATAAATGCTTAAAAAAAATTAAGCCAATGGGACATAGACATAAGGATAAATGTTCAAACCTAGGATTAGTTTAATTTTGAGTAACATATTTTCCTGTAAGAAGTGTTCCAGTTCTTAGAAGTTGGCTATAAATTTATTTATCAATATCCCTAGATTCCATATTAAAAAAAAGTAAATATAGCAAAATATAAGATATTTAGACGATATATAAGCCAGTCAGTTCTGAAACAAGAGGTTTCATGCTTTGCTTTTTTTTTATTGTGATATTCAGTGAGAGATGTTTGAATCATGCATTCATTACCGTAAATACTGAAATACATCTCCTCATGGTTATTTTCTTAGATTACTTGTCCTGATGTAGAGTAATAACAAAAGTCAGCAATTCTTCAAGAACAATTTTCATCAGGCTCAAAATAGCAAAATAAAAATATGACATGACAAAAATAATATTGAAATATCTGTTAGCTAGGTAAGTCAGGCTTATTATTCACACTTTCCCTGTTCTCCTATCCCTACGTGGCAAGTGTTGCAGATAGGGTGTCAGGCGGTAATCAAAACAACCTTGAAGAACCTTGATGAAACAATAAATCTAGAAGGGCCTTTAAACTATAATTTTGTTATACGTACTTATTACTTTCATTATTTTTAAACAAATGGTGATTTAAAAATAGTGATGTCATTCATAAGTATATTTATTAAAAAAGTGTGTATTTAGCCAAAAAAATTTTTCATTCAAAATTATTTTTTCTTGAATAAAAATATGTTCTTGCTTTTTATCTGATTTTTATTATCATTTATTGAGAAAATATCTTATGCAATATAGCCTATATAACTTTAATGGGCTATATCTTCTACTTTAAATTAGTATTCATCTTCCATAAACTTAACTACAAAATTACTTCTTGGAATATATATTTAATAAACTTTTAGGAAAGAAAAGCGTCAAAATACTAATAATTGCTAAATTTTGACATAGAAACAATAAAATACTTTTAATAATTTATTTCTATAAGTTTCTCTATATGATTTCTTCAATCTGTATCAAACATAACAATTAAGTTTCTGACTCCTTTTTATATTTTCCATAAGAAATGGGAATGAAATATCAATGAAATCTATAGAATTTCAATTTTATTGAAAACATAGAGATTAACTCTAACCTACACCCTCAATGTTATCTTATTCGTCATATACCTCTAACTGCAATTGCTGAAATTGGACTATATTCAGAGTTACAAAATAGCCCTTTTCCGATTTTTTCTAAGTAACAACTTAGAAATTTTATTATTCAAGGTCTGTCCTCAAAAACTGCTGTTTGGGATATCATATTACCTGGCAATATTTGAAGAGAAAAAATATAAAGGAAAAATGGCAAGAGCAGAGAAGTCTCCTTATAGCAGAAACTCCATGCTTTATGACTATTTATGAAAGATGAAAGCTTTTGAATGCTTTCTTAATTCATATGTACTATTCTCTGTCTGAAAAGCTCCTTGTTAACTTTACATATCAAATGAAATAAAGAGATAAAGAGATGGAAACAAGAAAGCATGTTCCACATATTTTCTTTTAAAATTCCGTTTGCTTTTAAAAATGACTGAAAACATTTTTATCAATGTACAGAATTGATCTTCTCTAGGACAAATGAAATACTGGAATTATATTAGATGTTTTTTGCTAGTCCCCTAATTATGATGAGAAAAAAATATTATGTTTATTTCATAATGAAGCAACAATAGCATCAGTAAGTAAAAACCATTCTACAGTATATACAAATATAATGCTATTGAACAACATGTTACTATTATTCATAATAGTGTTGATGATTGAATTAGCAATATCTATTAATTCCTATGACTGCTGGTCATGCAGTCTATTGTAGACAAGACCACTGAGGTATTGTTATCATCTCATATTCATCACTGAAGAATTGAATGCCAAGAGAATGCATCCATTGTCACCTTAACTGTTTTAAACTAGAACCCAAGGTTGCCTGTTTCCCCATACTCCTTTTGAAATTAATGAGCAACTGGAAAGAATGGCTATACACTGCAGACGTTACTACTTCACAAGTGGCATTTTCATGGGCACCTCCATTACTGGAACTCTGCTATTGCTGTTCTCAATTTCACCTAGAATTTCTTTCAACTTCCCTGTGATTTGGGACTTCAGAAGACCTTGCTCTTTCTTACAAAGCCTATGTGGAGTCAGAGACAGGGACTCCCTGGAGTAGAGACAGGGACCAGAGGGACTATTGTCAACAGTTAAGTTGACAATGGAAGCATTCTCCTGGCATTCAATTCTTCAGTGATGAATATGAAATGATAACAATACCCTCAGGGATGAGAGTCACAGTGTAGACAAGAGATTCCATGAGTAGATGAATGTGTACATGCCTGAACACATACAGAGAGCACCCATATCTTTGTGACCATAGTCCACTGAACCTTGCCTCTCTCCTCATCACTCAACCCTTACCTGCTTGATCACCCTAATTCTGCAGTCAGATTTTCTTGGATTTCTTTTGTTTTCACTTTGTTTCTGTTCCTTTGTTTTGTTCCTTTTTACATTCCACACATCTAGTTGTTGGGAGCTGTGTGTATTTGTTTTTTGTTTGTTTGTTTTTTGAGAGTAGATCTCACTGTTTTGCCTAGGGAACCACAGACTCATATTGCCTGAGTTACCACAGACTCAAGCGATCCCCAGACTCAGCCTCCCAAGTAGCTGATATTACAGGCACACGCCACCATGCCCGGATGTTTTTTGAGACTAGATTTTGATATGTTGCCCGGGGCAAGTCTCAAACTCACGGACTAAAGCATTTCCTAGTCTCAGCTTTCCATCTTAGGCCGGGATTAAAGGCATGCACCACTGTCCTGGCCCACCACACCTTCCTTACACACTGTGAATATACATTTTCTTGCCACTGCACTTTATCCTCCTTCAAAAGTGATTGAGAAATGTGTGAGGTGAGCTAGAAGATTATTAAAATTAGGGTATAGTTTGCCTATAATATTGTTTGAATTCCAGGTGTACTATATGTTAATTGGATGCAGTTATATTGTGATATAATTGCCTTGATAGAGTTAGGGGACACCTCTCTCATATCAGATAATTATAGCTTTTCTGTTGTAAGAAGGAGAGTCTCATCTCAGCAATTTTTCAGCTTATTATAGAGTATTGCTAGATGTTTTTCAGTTTCCCTCTGTTCTACTGTTCTGTCCAACTCAGTATCTTCTCTGTTATTACTCTTCTCTCAACTTTTACAAGCGTACTTAAGGTCTTGAATGATTTTTTCATAGTGAGAATCTCTGGGAGTGTCATCTATCCCTGGATTCCTGTTGGAAGTGTCAAGTGTCATCTGTTTTGAAGCGTCCATCTCAAAGAATAAGTACTAGAGGATTAATTAGTTTTCCTGTCAATATTGTCTTTATACTTCCTACTTAAGAAAATAAGATATATGTGAAATCTTTACTAGCGAAACTCAGAAATAGAAGGTAGGATGTTGGTTTCCAATAATTGATGTGAGGGAGAAATGGGTAAAGGCATCCTGTTTTAGTCAGATTAGGTGAATAACTTCTGGAGCTTTTAGGTATGATCATGTGACCGTGGTTAGCTTTATCTGAAGTGATGGGTAAGTTAATTTAGCTTGTTTATGATGATTATTTCAAAGTATGTCTATAAAATCCTCAAACCACATACCACTCTCACTCTCTCTCTCTCTCTATATATATATATATATAAATACTTTTTAAAAAATATTATTTATTTTGTTCTTTAGATCACAACCTCTGTAATTGTCTTTTGAGATATCTCTCCCTCCCTCTTCCCTCTGGTGCTCCTTCCATTCTCTCAAACTCCATTCTTTATTGTTTACTAGTTGTGCTAAATTTATTAGTCTCTTTTCGGTGGCAGTGTCCTTTCACTGAGTGAGGGACTGTGTTGTTGGAACCAGGCGAACCTTGTTGGTAGTTTTTCAGTCTTAAGTTTGCGTTGAGTGGCCAGTCTGCATTCATTTGTGACCTGTCCATGTTTTCTTGCTGCAGGTCGTCTTCTCCAATCCCATCTCTGCTGCTTTGCTGCTTTAACTTATGGCTCTGGTGTCATATTTAGTGGGTTTTGAACCCAGTGTCAGTGAGGAAGTTTCTCTGTGAATACAGGTGTCTATGAATAGCCTTCAGTTTGTAGTTTTGATGTGGGGCCCATTACCCCATTTTTGGTCTTCCTCTCCTCTCCTGTAGTGTGGGGAGGGGGTGTTGCTCTCCTAGAAGGCATCTCAGAAATGAGGTCCTGGGTCTTCCTAGCCCAGTGAGCACGTAACTGTGCATCGTGACATTGTATCTCCACCATTGTTTTTCTTGTCTCCTATCCACTGGTTACCTCGGTTGTCCATCTGCGGTGTCCAGCTCAGGCTTGTGGGCTGGATTTTTGCATGATCCTTCACCCGTTCTATGATGGGGTTTATGTTGCACATGTTCTTGCTCCTCTTGATGTTTAGCTGGAGTGAGAGAGAAATGGAAAGGTCTCTTCCTGCCACCCCCCCCCCCCCGCCTCCTGCTTGCTCACATGCTGGTTCCTCCCTGCACAGGGGTGGGCCCACATGGCTGAGCCTGTGCCCTCCCATGCTTCCCTTGGGCTAGGAGCCAAAGGCAATATGGCTGGGCGATCCCAGCTGCAGATGGCTGTTCTGTGCAACAGCCACCTGCTGGGGTGGGTGGGGCCACCATAACCCCCACTCCATCCCCCCTCCAGGGCTCACCCAGCTCGGAGGGCTTACCCAAGAACCTTGACCCACTTTGCTCTGTGCTGACAAGGGAGCTTGGATGACTAGGGACCCAAGTGCACAGGCAGCCCTCAGGTGGCTGCCTGTTGGTGGGTGGGATTCCTTTCTATCTATATATAAAATTTCTTAGTGTCAATGAAATAAATTCTAATAGTGCTTTAAAATTAAGCAAAAAAGTGTAAAAAATTTATTATTATAAATTTTGAATATGACTGATTGCTTTGCCAAACTGATGAATTACTAGTCATGATAAAATTGATAGAAAGGTACATTCAGAATAAATGTTTTTCATATTATAAGAAATTCTATATATAAAATATTTCCAGTGAAATAGTAAATGAGTATGATCAAGAAAAATTTTTCCTCAATAGCAGGTCAGTAAAACACTGTTTACATATATTAATCTCTTTAGTGTCTCATATGTTTGGGGTTGAGGGTTATGACAAGGCTTGGTATCCTTCCTGAAGTCCTAGAGGCAGACAAGCAGAGTTTCAAGTTAAGCTCAAGATAGGAGCCTTGCAGCACGAGCCTGATTTCACACAAAATTGTCCACTATTGCTGCAGGGGAGTTTCTATGAGTACTTGCTTCAAGTTCCACAATCAAATATACACACAGACATTAGATGCTACTTGTGTACTCCCAACAGTGACTTATATACCAAAACATAAACTTTATTCACTTTGAATCTACATACTTGAAATTTGGTTATATAAAAAACTAAACATTCTTTCAGCATAAAATATATTTAATTTGAAGTAATTCTTATATAGTTGGTGAGATTTGGCATTGTGGGAATTAGCTACATAGATTAATAAATTCAGCTTTATTTTACATGGTTGGAAATGTGATTGTTTACTCCATTTTCAGAGGAAAATGCAGCTAAGGAAAAGACTGAGGAATTTGAAAATGCTCAAAGTAAAGAACACAATCTTCAGTTGACACACATACACTCTTACTGGACAAAATCTTGAGTATGCTTCTCACCTAGGAAGCAAGGAGTGAATGGGCAAGGAAGAGGGCCAACTGATACAAATGAAAGCGTGTATGCACATGTGGATTGAATATTCAAACATTCTGCAAATTATGTACTGAGATTTGCAAATGGTACCTAACAGAATATTTGAATGATTCAATTTGCCTCCAAAACTTCACCGACTTCAGCTTTCCTTCCCACTGTGTGTGCCAAACTCTGTTTCTTTTTTATTCCATTTCTACCTCCTATTTGAAACATTTTAACATGTTCAGACCAAGAGGATATCTACCTCCATTTGATTCTTGGAGCACCTACTTTGAATACTCCTATAATATAATAACTAGGAGTTGGTAGCAGTTTTTTATTTTTTTAACATTTTGAACCATTTAAAAATAAATTTTTAAGTATTTTCCTTCCAAATAGCTTATTAATCTCTTGAAGATACTGCTTTATTTTCCAGAGCTAGTCCATTGACTGAGCAATATAAATATAAAAATAACTTAGAAACTATTTTCTGGATTTTAAGGGAGAGTCATCTTAAAAAATAAGAAAACCATACCCAGATAGTTAAAGTAAGTTACCTGAAATCAAGGGAGTATCATCTGTCCCGGGGTCCCTGTTTGTATATATACATATATGTACAAATATGTGTTTACACACATACATATATGTATGTGTGCATGTACACATGGGCACATGTATACACATATCTGTACATATGTGCATATGGTTATATGTATGTGTGTGTGCATTGCATATGACAACAATGTAGAAACAGGGACTGTGGATATGACAGAACACTGATAAAAAGGAAACAGAGTTGTAGAGCAAGTGGCAGATCTCTTCAATAGTAGCGAGCTGCTGGCCTTGTTTTTTTGATGGAAACATTGTACACAGCATCAATCACCTATCACAAGGAGCAGAAGGGACAGGAGTTAAAGAGAAAATATGTCATTATAATTTTTAGCTTTAGAGTAGATGTTTCTGCTGACCAGATACCTGTCTTAATCATCAGATACTGTAATTAAACCCCTGCTGCTCATGTCAATCTTAGCAGCAAAGCATTTCACGGATCAGATCAGATCATTGTTGAAAGGTATGCATCCCACTCAGGCTCCCCAAGTCTTCCTGATCACACCTCTCCATACATGCTCATTGCCTGAGGGTGATCAAGTGCCTTGCTTCTGCTTAACTTGAAAGGAACCTTTGACGTGGTCCATTACATTTTAAAGTTTAATTCAGACTGATTGGTTTGCTCTGACTTGTTACATTGTATGTAGGGATTTTCTTAGTACTATATATACCAGTTATAATATACCAGAGTTTAAAAAACAGTGGTTGCCCAGATAACAATCTTAAATAACTTGCATAGTCCTAGACATAAAGTTGGATAAAATGTCTCAATAAATGCACTTAAGGGATGAGATAAATAAAAAAATGTCACAATCCATAGTCAATAAGATACTTGGATTTAAGCCATACTTATTTGTCAAACGATACATCTTTTCTATCTATTATGTTTCATTTCTGAAGATGCTCATTAAGACCGTTTAGCTGTCTATGGTTGTTGAACTGAACACTGCCCTTTCTGCTGTAACTAAATACAAATTCAGTCATTTCTGTGTCGATGGGCCTTTTCTCAAAGCCTGTCAGTGAATTTTATCTTTTCACTTCAGAGCTCATACCAGATGCTGACCTTGGTTTGATTAGTTGTGCTAAATGTGCTTGATCCAACAGCTGCTCTCTTACCCCTGATTTCATGGTTATTCTACTGCCTTGAAATCGTGTTGCCATGGGTACTCATCCAGTTTCTTTGCCTGAAGAGAAAAAACTTCTCTTCTCCTCAATATGGTTGTACATTAGAATTTATATCAATGTAAATTTGTTACTTGGCAACAGCTTTGATATTGGAAAGTATTTGTCACTATTATTTTGTGAAGGAAGTGAGAAAAATATATAGAATTTTTAAGTATTTCTTTAGAGTTGACAGTTAAAAAAACTTTACATTACTCAGTGTGCCTTGTGGGGTAGTTTATGAGCTACATTTTTAATTTGGGCACCACCTAAAGGGTAAAACATGATACCTGTAGCCAGGCCCAGGAATGGTGGTGCATGCCTGTAATCCCAGCTACATGGGAGGCTGAGGCTGTGGATTTAAGACAACCCTGGGCAACATAGCAAGACCTAGTCTCTTAAAAAAAAGGTACAAGCTCTCAGCTCTCCTTTCCTCCACTAGATAAGTAGCAGAATTAAATCATTACATCTTTTCAAATCTCTATCTGGCTTCACTTGTCTGTGGACTACATCTGGAGGAATGTAAGAGGTTCTGATTCAAGAATCTGTGATTATTAATCATTTTTTCATCTTTCTACTATGACTCAGATTTGATGTTTCGTTTCTTAGATTTCTGTCATTTTCATCTAAGACTGGGGAACTTTAGGTATACTTAGCATCTGTATAATTAATAAAGATTTTATACTGCATTATAGCTTGACCTTTGGGTAATCACTGTCTAGATAAATATTTCTGTAGTACTGTCAATATATCTGCTTATATCTCTATAGTATATTGTTGTCTTCTTGGTCCCTAGAAAATCATACCTCCTGAAATTCATGTCCTTATGAAGTATCCGGCTATATTGACTGTGGACTTAGCCAATAAAACAGTTACCAAAAAATCTTGACAAATGATTACAATTTGGGGATTTTCCTTTTGAAATCCCACTGTCATGTTATAAGGAAGTTCAGATTAGCCACACTGAGCCCCTGAACTCTCTCAATGAGCCATTTTGAAATATGCATATTTATTGATCATACAGGAATGGTTAATTCATAAAGACAAACAAGAGGATGATTAAACATAGTATAGAGACATGATTAATTTGGGGTTTTTTCAAATGTGAGGAGATAATATAAATAGTGCAGAAGGAGATACAGAAATAAAGTTAATGTTTCTTCTTAAACATGTGCTTTTAAATTGCTGTAATTTCTTAAAATATGCTTTGCAATAGAAAAATATAAAAAAAATCCAAAGTGGAAAACATAAAGCATAATTACCACTATTTACCATGACATGATACATACATATACATATATATGTAGAAATATGCTATAAAATCAATCTCCAAAATCAATTTCCTTTAATATATTCACACAATCAACTAGAGGAGAAGGAAATCAAGAAAACAGACCCCATATACTACCACATTAAAAAATATTAAATACCAAGTAATAAACTCAGAAATGAGATAAGGGATCTGTACTTTGAAAATTTTATGACATATTAAAAGAAATCAAAGAAGAAACAAAGAAATGGAATGATATTCCCTTCACACATATTGAAAGTATTAACACTGTTGAAATGGTCATCTTACTAATCAAAGCATTATACAGATAGAATGCAATGCATATCAAACTTTCAATGGCATGCCTTAAAGAAATAAATTTCTTACTGAAATTCATATGAAATCACAAAAGATTCTGAATAGCCAAAGCAATCCTGACAAATAAGAGGAAAAGTAGAGGAATTACACTCCAGATTTCTAACCATATTGCAAATCTAGGGTACTCAAAATGGCAAAAAATTGATGATTCTGAATCCAATTCAGATTTTAAATATAGCACAGACTTATATAAACAGTTGACCTATAGCCAAGAGTACACACTGAAGAAGAGAAAATCTCTGTAACAAAAGATGTTGGGAAAATGACTTCCACATAAAATACAATGAGAATAGACCACTATATCACAACATTTGTAAAAATTAACTTAAATTGGATTAAAGAGTTGGATAAAAGATCCGAGTGATAGAATATATATATGAAAACATAAGCATATTTCTATACTGTGAATTATATGATCAATAAACAATGGACACCTTATGGAATCAAAGAAAATTATTATATACCATGAATATAACAAAGGGTTAATAGGCAAAATCTACAAAGAATTCATCCAAATCAACAACAATAATAACCAACCAACCAAAACAACAAACATACAATCAACACATGGGGAAGAAATGCTGAACAGATACTTCTCCAAAGAAGTAATACAGATGGTCAATGAGTACATGAAAAATATGTTCATTAGTACTTTTTGTGGATATATAAATCAAAACCACAATAACATACCACCTCAAACCTGTGAGAATATACCCAATCAAAAATATCAGAAATGACAGGTGCTGACAAGGTATGGAGAAACAGGAACCCTCATGTCCTGTTGGATGAAAAGTAGACCAGTAAAGTTCCTATGGAAAACAACATGGAGAATCTCTAAATATTAAAGATAAATCTACTATAGTATACAATATTTCCACTCCTACCCAAAGAATACAAACTTAACTCATATGTTCATTGCAACACTATTTATAAGAGTCAAGTTATGGATACAATCTAAGTGCCCAAGGACAAAAAAATGGATTAAGAAGATGTTGTATGGTGCAAGATGGAATACTACGTAGTGTTCAAAAAAATGACTTTTTTCTTAAATAAATGGGACACAGATGGAATTGAAGGGGATTATTATAAATACCATAAGCCAAAAGGAGAAAGACAAATACCATTTGTTTTTGCTCATATATGGGATGTAGGGAAACAAATTAGAAAAACACAAGTCAAATATAGACACTAGAAATTTTATGTCAAAACTGATGGGTAGGAGGAAAGTGGACAGCAAATACAGTGAAAGCTTATGCATGCCTTGGTGGTGAACATGGTGTAGCAACATACATATGAAGATATGAAGCTATATATCTCTGAATCATATATACAGTGTTGTAAAACCAATGTTGTAGCAATAAAAATGAAATCTATATCTATCTATCTCTATATATCTAATGTACTTGCTTGTATACTACATTTTATGATGAAAATTTAAATGATGAAAAGATTTAATGATGAAAAAGAGATTTAATTACTTACTGAAATATGTGAACATAATAATTGCAAGTAGAAGGCATAACAGTTATATTTTATATAGTGTATTACAATTTACAGAGTACCCTGTACGTAATCTCTTTTAACTCACCAACAGAATGTCATTTCATATAAATTTCAGGTAATTCTCCAATGGAAAAAGATTTTGTTTTATCATAATTGTTGATAATTTTATGGACTCTGTAGGTAGATTAGGTTGATTGCCTAACATGAAAGAACAATTGATGAGGAACAAAACTTTATCATCCTTTGTCAAAAAGAAATCTTTTTCCGTGACACCAGGCTTATTTTGATGTTTTTGATCATGCTTTTTCTAACCCATTTCCGTAGGTTACTTTTCTGATGTTAAGAGAAATAATTCCAACTTTTTATTCACCATTTGAAATATGGCGAAGTAATTTTATAATAATGTAGTTAGTTCAAAGTAATAATAAATATTACATTTGTTGTCAATTCCTGAAGAATCCTTAACTATTCTCTTTAGAAAGATTCCTTTCTAAAGAGATATATTTTGCATGGAGTCTACTTTTAAGATACATGCATTGATACTATTTCAGTGGTGAGTAAAAGTCATATATCTTATTTACTAAAGAAAGCTCATTTTGAAAACATCATTCTGTTGTCTCCAAGAAAGATTTATTCATGGGCTAATGCCCATAACCTTACTGCTTTCTAAGAGTTTTCGAAACATTTTGAAACTACAAAATATTTTCAACAATAGTAAAGCCTTGGGATGTTTTGAATTACTGCCTTTTTGTTTTGAAAGAAAATATGACTTTTCATTATTTAGGTGCTTCATTAAAATTTCCACTCATGTTTTCTCATGAATCAGACCAATTCCATGGTATCTAAAGGTGTGTGGTGATTTTGTGAGTTACTGCTGAGACTGTTCACATTTTGTCTCTTTTCCTGCTTGGAGTTGGCTAATACTAGCTGCAGATCATGCATTCTGGACAAGCAATGGTGGAAAATGCATTAAGAACAAGAATGATAGTTCAATGTCACTAGTGAAGCATAGCATTTCAGTTCAAAAAGTTAAGGCTAATTTTCCTCCTGGGTTTTATTTTCTGAATTGATGTTTATAGGTATCTGTGTTGTCTCTAAGAGAATTTAAAAGGTACATTTCTCCTGATTTATGCTTTTTCCCCATTTACATCTTTCTTAAATCTCAATTTTTTAATTATATATTTCCAAGTATCCAAAAATCATCAATCCTATTCTGTTCTGTAGCACATGTTTGCCTTTGACCTCATCCAAAGTGGTATTTTTTTAATAACATTTTATAGTGAAAATGAAAGGGAACAATAAAACTGAAAAACGTTTTTAAAGAAAAGACCTTTTGTATATTTGATGAAGAATTTCAGGAAATGAAAAGTAGGAGCCATATATAAGATGATTTCAATATGGTAATCTGTATGATTGAATAGTATAAGCGAAAGTATGACATCTGGGGATGAGATAACTGAGTGAAATAATAGCATAAGAAAACTGAAAAAATGTAGACATTATTTGAAGGAAAACATGTACCCCATATTCATTCCAGCTTTATTTACAATAGCTAAGCTATGTAAGAAACCTAGGTGCCTGAATACAAATGAGTGGTTGAAGATATGGTATATAACATAATATTCTTAACTAAAAAAAAAAAGTCTATCTATGTTTTCCCAAACTCTCCATTTGTTTTATTGACAGTTCTTACAGATTTAAGATACTAACTTGATTTTTAGTAATATACCATTGAAGCTCAAGTCCATTTATGTGAAAAACATTCATATTTGGGAAATTGATCTACTACTTGATCATTTTCTGACTTACAATGTTCTTTCATCATGAATACAGACTATAAAGATCTTTAGACTACTAATTTATTAAAAATCTCAGTCTGAGTTACTATAAAATGATTAGCAAAATATGTATTGAGTTGCATCTTTTTAAAGTATAAGTGTATCATTTTGTATATGGCAAACACAGCCTTCTAGTGGGCTTCTAGAATAGTTATTTGGATGAGTGGAGTTATTTCACTTAATACACTTTACGGATATATGTCTTTCTTTATGACCATCATCAAAGCAACCTAGATCTGCATGTTTGAAAGAACAACTCTCAATCCTGATGTAAAAAATTTAAAGAACGGGGTGAATGATGATTGCCAATCCAAATATTTACTACCTCTATAAACTGAAATAATTTGCTGTACTTTGTGCTTACTGGTGTTTACAAATTAAATGCAATGTTATTGAAGTGCAATTGTTTGTCATGAGTTGTCAGAATTATTTGGACTCTGAATTTGAGGAGAATTTGAGCCAACAAATATAGAAACAGTAGAAAGCTATCTATTTTTAAGTTACAGAAAAACATTTTCTTCAATGATTATAATATATATATTTTATACTTACAGGTTTAGGAACAGAATTAATGGTTTTAAATGTAACCTCTCATAAACTTCAAATGACAGGTTTAAAGAATAAATTATTAGGTACTAGAGAACACTTCTTACTTTATTATATAAGTGTGTATTTGGCTGATTCTATAAAATGTTTTGAAATAAAGCGTTATGATAATTGATAATGAGAACTGTGTGGTCTCTAATGGATTGCGTTTCTTTTCTCTGTTCTCACTGAACAGTGAGAACTGACAGGATACCAGTTCTGGCTCAGTGATTTTTGACAGTTTGGTTCCTTTGGGGATAAATTATTTAAGGATGTGATAAACAACAAAAAGTTCTTTCAGATACAGTGAATATTTGTTCATTTTAAATGCATTGATGATGAAATATGACAAACCCACGTTTATTCTGGACATGATGATTTTCATTGTACCACATTTGAAATGATGTTAAAACATCATGGTTTCTAGGACACAAATACTTGGAACTTCTGATTCAGTGTATGAGGTTAGAAGCATTGCATGTATCTTATCATACATTTCTAAACTCCAGAAAAAAATAATCTCTTGTACTTACAGGTACATACTAGTAATGTGAACATCTGTTGACTATTTTCAATCAGCCTAATTAAAATCTGTTTGCAAACCTTCATGGATCTGATGTGATTGAAGCAAACATTTCTATATAAGTCAACACAAATTAGTAAATAAGTTTGCAACACCTGTTATAATATTTAAAGAGAGTCTATACTTTTTATTAACTTGTACTGGTTTCTGACAAATGGGTAGTTTTCAAAATTAAGAAACTTACAGTTCTTTGAAGTAATATTGACAGCAAACAGTACTTACAATGATTTTTTCCAGTATAAAATTTAATCAATATCTACGTATCTATAATAAATTTATATATTATTTAGTTGCCTGTTCAAATAATTTGTGTGACAGTGACATTTACTTTGAGAAAGAATAGGCTGTCTTTTTCAATAATATACAGAGAAATCAATGCAGCGATTATTAGGGATGAATTTACCCATAATTAAATATATGGCACCCATAACTATCATCAGATCATTTCTACAGAGTAGGAGGACAGTATACTAGAAAAATGAAGATAGATTTGAAGATCAGATAATAATACTTTGATATCCAAAAGAGATTGTAAACAACTGTCAATGCTGAAAGGATGAGATTTAGGCATCAAAATCAAAACAAGTGTATCAGACAAGTATAAGAACAAGCACCCTGGTGCAGTGGTGTGTAAGCTGCCTTAAGTTAATACTGGCATTTTGTAAAGATAATTTAAAGTTTAGAGAATTTATGCTCTTTTCAAAAAAAAGAAAACAGCCAAACAAAATATTTATTGAGAAACGTGTCATGAAATAAGTTAAGAAGAAATCTCAGCCATTGTTTTTCTGTCTTATTTCATTTATTGTTGCTTTAATAGCATATACTGTTTTGTAGTAAATGTTGATGTTGATTGGATTGACCTACAGACCTTACTTAGTCTCATGAAATACTTCTAGAAAGGATCATATTCTAAAGGTAGGAACTCACACTTTTATGTGAAACTATATATGGTTATTATTATCTAAACACCTATGTTCTGTTATTGAATCACAAAGTAATTACTAATTTCAGTATTACTAGTACATGACTTGATAGAAGCAAACATTTCCTCCTGCGTGTCCTGGTATTATACTAGTTCGTCTGATGATGGCCTTCATTGGAATTCTCCATTTTGTTTGGTAAATCTGTCACCTTAGTGCCATGATAATAGATGACTGCTGATACCTTTTCTGGAATTCTTACCATCTTTCCTCACTCGAGGCCAGACTTACCTTAGTCAGTGAGGGAGTCAATGTTAGTACACTCCTCCATTCTTAAGTGTTGGATTTTTTTTTTTTTTTAAACATTTCAGGCAGTTGTAACTTTTGCTTAAAGTCCCTCCTGTGAGGAAGAGTCAGGACCTCAATTTTATGTCCTGTTACTGCAGCATTACCTTTTTGGCAATGGCACTGAGCTCATTATGTGTGACATAATTAAATATCGCACTAAACAAATGTTTTGTTAATATAAGTACCAATGAAATTTAGCATACTATTTTTATTTCACTATTCTCATTCCTTCACAAAAAACTATACACTACTGAGTTCATGTAGACAACAGAAGTAAAGGGGGATTGAAAGAGGAATGAATAATATGAAACTGAGAATAACACTTTATAGAAAGCTAAGCATGTTAACACAGAAGCCATATTTAGGAAAATTAAGCTGAATAAGAAAATATTGTGCTATCATTTCTATAAATGAATTATACATGAGATGAATTAGTAAAAAATTTGCAAAAAAATAAAAGTCAATGATTGACTCTGGTCAAGGTAACAGCATATAAATATTTGGAAGCAAACTTGACAGTGCTGCTTCTACACTGATTTAATAAGGGTCAAATAGGTGATTAATGGTGCTTTAGAGCTATGTGCCTAATTTCTAAAAGTTAAGGAAATAGTAGCTAAAGACTGTAGCTGTTATGGTAGCTAGCACGTAGCTTTAGGACCTAATAGCCACCAGGGAAAGTTGATATGTGCTGTTTATTCATTCTGGCCATGGCCTAGCTTTACATATTTGTAAAGCTTTACATATTTTTATTTTTACAAGTTTTACATATTTGTATTTTTATCAAATGCAAACTACAAGTTGTTTTATGACATTAGTATTAAGATGAATTAAAATTAGACAACCAAATACACTTTTCTATCTGCTTCTTTAATGAAAATATTAATAATTATCAAGTATTTATAGAACTAATATTTTAAAGACTGCCATGTATTATTTTTGACAAATTATTGAATGTATTTAAACCAGTAAAATATAATTAAGAACTGTTTTTTAAAATTATTACTGTAAATGTTTGAGGTCATACTTTGATGTTTGTTTCCAAGTATTTTGTTAGGGAAATTTTTGTCAACATTTGTACTGTATTATAAATAAATTAGATGAATTAAATATGTTAAAAACTTTTAAAATGCTTGTTTCCCTTCTAGTTTGCTAAAGAAAAATGTCATATTCTAATAAGTTTAAATTATATATGAAATGCAAGTTTATAATATTATTCACAAATTTGTATGGAATATAGTATTATGCTTTTGTTCTCAAGTCTTCAAGAAAAGGAAAGAAAAAACTGCTTTAATTAATGCTTTAATCTGAAACCATTGGATTTTTGACATATAAAATATTTTCTTAAAAATTTAATATTACTAAGTGAAAAGTTATGTCTTGTTACTCTATTAAACAGTACTTTTATTTCTTAATGCAAGTTGTGCACTCTATGACTTATTTTAAAAAGCTTACAAGGTAGCTATCTGTCTCTAACTTCAATCTATAGGAGTATCCTTGCGGCTAACCAAATGGAGAAACTGTTGCCAGGATTTTAAAATTAGTTAGGCATAGTATTATAAGGTTAAGGAATGTGACAGGATTTACCAACAATAAAGAGTAGTAATGGGCATTTCTTTGGGATTGAAAACACCTGGGTTTAATTCATAGTTCAACTAATTACTGCTTACGGAAAATTATGACAATAAACTTATCCAGTTATCACCATTTCATTATGGGACAAGATGATGATCATATTGAGATATGTGTAATTGCTTTGCAAGTTCCAAATATCATAGAAATGCAAGAAATAATGGTACCCTAATACTTTTAATAACATTTTTGTGATTTGAAAGTGTCTAATTAAGATGGTAAGTGGGCTAGCCATCTGAGCTCCCTTGCCAGCAGGTAGCAAAGGGGGTGAAGGATCCTGTGTAAGTCCCTTAAGCTGGGTGAGCCCTGGAGGGGAGATGGAGTGGGGATTTGGTGACCCCACCCACCAGCAGAGGGTTGCTGCGCAGGGCTGCCATCTGCAGCTCGGATCAGCAGAGCCATTTTGCCCCCTGCTCCTAGCCCTAGCATGGAAGGGTGCAGGCTCAGCTATCTGGGCCCTGCCCCCATCCAGGGAGGTACCGGCAAACAGACAAGGGGGCGGGGGAAGGAGCCCCTTACATTTCTCTTTCACTCCAGCTAAACATCAAGAGGAGCAAGAACATGTGCAACATAAACGCCATCATAGAACGGGTGAGGGATCATGCAAAAATCCAGCCCACAAGCCTGAGCTGGACACAGCAGATGGACAACTGAGGGAACCAGTGGATACGAGACCAGAAAAACAACGGTGGAGACACAATGTCAGGATGCGCAGCTATGTGCTCACTGGGTCAGGAAGACCCAGGACCTCATTTCTGAGATGCGTTCTAGGAGAGCAACACCCCCTCCCCACACTACAGGAGAGGAGAGGAAGACCAAAGATGGGGTAATCGGCCCCACATCAAAACTGCAAACTGAGGCAGAGGAGATGATCCACAAAGGCTATTCACAGAGAAACTTCCTCACTGACACTGGGTGCGAGATCCCTTAAATATGACACCAGAGCCATAAGTTAAAGCAGCAAAGCAGCAGAGATGGGATTGGAGAAGACGACCTGCAGCAAGAAAACATGGACAGGTCACAAATGAATGCAGACTGGCCGCCCAATGCAAACTTAAGACTGAAAACCTACCAGCAAGGTTCGCCTGGTTCCAACAACACAGTCCCTCACCGGGTGAAAGGACACTGCCACCGGAAAGAAAGAGACTAATGGACTTAGCACAACTAGTAGACAACAAAGAGTGGGGTTTGAGAGAATGGAAGGAGCACCAGAGGGAGGAGGAAGGGAGAGGTATTCCAAAAACCACTTACAGAGTTTGTGATCTAAACAACAAGATAAATAATATTAAAAAAATAAAAAGATGGTTAGGGGGAAAATCTAAAATAAATAGATTGTTGGAAAGAAGTAATGAAAAAAATCAGAAATAGAAAATAATGAAAATACTAACAATAGAATCATTACACATACAAATAAAAGTCTGATTAGATTTAAGATACAATAATATTTTAAAAGAATGAAGATTGTTTAGAAAGAATTTATGAGGTGCAAAAATCAGAAGTATTTCAAGTTAAATATGAATAGTTTACAGAAATAAGATCATGTGTGATGATAGAAAAAGTGAAAGTATGATGACAGTGTGTCTTCAAGTAGAGATCAATAGAGATAAATATTATAAAAAGACCCAAAGAAAAAGTGTGAAGTTTAAAGGTATGAACTATTTATTTAATGAGTTAAAGCTTCACTAAAAATAATTAAAGGTACATATGAAAAGATTAGATAACCTGAAAATAGATTGTTAGATATTAGGCAAGCTGGAAAACAGTTAAAAACATAAATGTAGCATCAAAGAAATGTGTACACTATAACGCATGACTTTATACATATGGGGAAATATCAGAAAGAAAGGAGAATGAGAAAGGAAAGTCAAATATTTGAAAAGCTAATGATTTAAAACTTGCTCAATTTACCGAAATGCAGTAACTTCGTTTTCAAGGAAACTCAAAAAATCCAAGTAAGATAATTGCAAAGAGCAATGAAGCAGACAAATCGTAGATGTATTAAAAGTCAAAGATGGGAAGAAATTTCCTTGTTGTAGCAAACGACCAGTTTTGCATAATCTTTGTATACTAATGCAGCAATACTAAAAACATCTGTGCAATGTGAAAGAATACAGAAGAGGAGAAATAAAAGGATGAAAAAGATACAAGGCATAAAAAAAGTGAAAAGGAAAATGACAGACATCAATGAAATTGTATTGTTAATATCATTACCTACTGCAGTAAATAATTTTATTCAAAACTAAAAATTGCCTGACTGTATTTAAAATGAAAACTCATGATGGGCTGTAAATTGTTTAAAGGAGACACACCTTTAGTTTTTGATACTCAGAGATGAAAAGTTACAAGATTGAAGAAAGCTGTATCACACAAACGCAAGTCTTTAGAAGCCTGGGGTGGCTGGGTATATTAACCTTAAACAAAATAGAACTTAAGATACAAAAAAGTTATCAGATAAAATTGAAATATTTCATAATTATTGCAGTCCTATCAATTAGGAACATAAAAATTATAGGAACATCTCTAATTAAAGAGTATAGAAAAGCACAAAGTATGCTTAAGTGAAAGAAAATCGGACTGATTCACAGTCATCAGTTTGAACCCAAGACACACACAAAAATAAAAGAAAGTAGAGAAAAGTGACATTTTTTTATAGAAAGGGACACAAATCAAATGATTATAAATTTCAATAAAAAATTTTGGAGTCCAGATGAAAGAAAAAAATTATCATCTGAAAAATAGGTAAATAAATTTCTACCCAACATTCTGCATTAGCAAGAGCATTCTCAAGAATAAAGGAAAAAGAAAGATATGAAGTAGTGATACCAGGTCATTAACAGTAGATAAGTATATTTGATAAAGAGCTAGCTACTTTCCTGTTTTGCAATATTTTAGAAAGGTGAGTAGCACCTTGATAATGATAGGGGGCACCTAGCTCTGGGTGTTATTGTCTCTTGCAAATGTTAAGAAGTACATGCTAGACTTGAGAATAGCCTTGATTAGAATATCCTTTCAGAAGATACAAAGTGGAAGAAAGGGGAAAAAAAAAAGTTTTTTTCCTCTATAATGTGATAGCTCAGGAACTTTTCCAGGAAAGACGGGAAACAAAATTAAAAAGATACAAATATTGGTTGGGGAAAAAGAAAAAGGATTCAGCCATTTTGGGAAGAAATACGGAGGCCAGGCCATGAGGAGCTTCAGGCTGGGTTTTGGCCCAGCCTGGTAACTCATGACTCTTGGTAAGCATAAGATGAGTGTGCCTGCTGAAAGCTAAAGAGATTGTTTATTTGAACTCCGTGTTGGAGTTTGTCTTGCTGAGTTTGACTTGAGTGTGTTTGGAAGGGGTCATATTAGCCAAGTCTGAGAAGAAAATGAACTTTGCAGGCTCTGGTACTAGGGAGCTTCTTTCTACTACCTGGAGGAGGACAAGGAGAAGACAGCATGGAGGAGTTGGAGCACACCAAAGGAACATGCCAAAGGAAGATGTCTTCAAACACATGTTTGAAACACATGAACTCTAAAAGACTGGACAAGTGGTGAGAGTAACAGAATGAAAGATCCGAGGGCTTTGGACAAACTGAGGAAGGACTTTGGACATGGTTGAGAAAGGTTTTGGGACAATGTTGGATTAATCAGAGTTTTTCTTATATGTTTTTTTCTATAGTAAATAGGAAATCACTTTGTTTAGGAATAAATTAGTTTATGCTCTAAGAGTCTTGTTTTGGATTGAAATTTATTGAAAAGGCTGGGGATGGTGGAAAGGACCTACAGGTTTGAAAGAAGGAAAATGAGGCAAACTAGTGTAAGGGGCAAACTGCAGGAATTGTAAAAGTTACATTTAGGGGCAATGGACTGTGAGTTCAAAATGTAGTTTTAACTTTTTTTTTTCTTCCTGCAGTCGGGCTGGGAGAGACAGAGCTGAAAGAAGCTGGTAGCTGGCTCTTGCATATAAATAGTAGGTGGTCAGTGAAAACGCTAAGTTATGGCTGTGAGTTTGCTTCCTAGGGAGAAACAGGTGATTTGAGTTTAAATCTGAAAACCTCATTATTAACTGATAACAATAGCTACATTAAAATGATAACATTAATGCCTGGTGTTTCCTACAAGAATTGCAATTGAGGCCATATACAAGTATATGGTAACATATACTATGGAGAAAATTCAATATTTATCATCAGAAGTAATATATGTCTCAGCAAATAGAGATTCTATGCTGTCTTGTTTAGTTTTTTAAAAAAATCATATGACTGTTTCTATCCTTTTGTGATAACCAATGTGGTGTATTTCATTGTGTCAGCACTAGGCAATTGACATAGAAAATAAAGCAAATAAGCTTTTAAAAAAGGTATATATTTTTATAGTTATTCTATACTTTCTATATGTTAGATGCTATAGTGAAATGATAGCTCTCCATGGACTATAAAAAGTTAAGTACGTGCATAGTAATCTCAGGAGCAATGTCTACAAATTTTGGTTAAAAAAGTTTGTAACTAATCTAAAACAATCTATAAAATATTTTAAATGACATAAAGGAAAAAATGTCAACAATAAAATAAAAGTTAGTATGAACAAACATAATAAATACTAACTTTAGGAGATTAGTTCAAATATTTTCTTAATTAACTAAAGGTTAAGATTCTAATAAATGTTTCTGTAGTTCATTAATGCTAACACTATTTATTATACTAATTTGGTTTACATAGTTATCTACACCAGGGTTCTCCCGGCACCTTATCATCTATGAACCATTGTCTTAGTCTTTCGTGACCCTCCCACCCCTGACCCCCCCCCCCATGCTCTATTTTACTAAAAATTAGTTTTAAATTTTTCTTGTCTGTTAGATTGTTTTCCCTTTGTCCTCGTATAAGTGAAGCGATCCAGTATTTTTCTTTCAGGCTTATTTCTGTTAACATGATTCCTTCTATTGCCACAAATGACGTTTGTCTTTTTTGATTGATGAATAGTATTCCATCGTGTATGTATACCAGAGTTTTCTGTTTCATTCATCTATTTTTGGGCATTTGAATTGCTTCCATATCCTGGCTATCATAAATAGTGCTGCAATAAACATCTGCGTACAGGTGTCTTTTTTGATTAGAGCTTTTGTAACCTTTGGGTAGATTGCTGGGATTGCTGGATTGAATGGGAATTCCATTTTCAGTAGTTTAAGGGTTCTCCACCTAGTTTTCCATAGTGGCTGGACCAGTTGCATTGTTTTCAGCACTCCATTAAAAGGGCACATATTGACCGAATGGGCTAACAAAGACCTCAGCACTCCATTAAAAGGGCACATATTGACCGAATGGGCTAACAAAGACCAACTCCATGTACATAATAGAGGCAAAATTTTAATATAGATAGAGATATGAAAGTAAATAAATGGAATAGATAAAACATGCTTACCATAGGCATGATATTCATGAAATAGGTCTTTAAAAAGAATTCACCAGAAAGACTGATGATTTCAATTTATCATGAAGAAATAAGTTCATTTTAGACTTGGACTGGTACATGGGTTTCTGCTTTCAATCCTCAGTATGGTATACAGCCTTAGGTCTGTTATGCAGACATGCAGTTCAGAGATCAAGGTGAGATTTGTTTGTATGCCTACAAGAATGAGCATTTCACTGTTTGACTGTCTCCTCTAAAAACATTCCTGCTCACTTAACCACTCTTGTGGCTTCTTTCCCTGGGATCTGTGCTAAGAGAGAAGGTGTATTCTGCTCAGGGTTTCAGCAGATCATCTCTCACAATTCACTACTAGAGACCACCCTTGAGACAAATCCAGAAGAGAAAAAGGAAGCAAAGGAAAAAGAAAAGGCGACACTGATACATTGTGAGAAGTTTCCTCAAATGGTTTTTTTTGAGACTAGGTGTCGCTCGTTTTGCCCGTGGAACTGCAGGCTCACATTGCCCATGGTACCACAGACTCAAGCAATCCCCAGCCTCAGCTTCCCAGGTAGCTGGGATTACAGGCGTGCACCACCACACCCAGCTAGGTCTCACTACATTGCCCCGAACAGGACTCAAACTAAGAGCCCTAACCCCAGCCACTTCGTAGGCTGAAGCTTACAGGCATGCACCACCATGCCTGGCCAAATATTGGTTTCTTTCTGCAGTTGTCCTATTGGTGTTTACTTTCTGGAATCATCAATTTCTTTTAGCTTGTTTTTCAACAGGTGTTATCAAGGTAGTTAGCATTGGGGGTAAACTGTGAAGGTTAACAACAATAAAGTAGAAATAATTGCTAAAATAATCTTGAATTTTTTCATAGATAAAAATTATATTAATTATCCTATCTATTAAACTAGAGAGTCATCTGGTATTCAATTGCACTTACTTGATTTTGGTTATGAACAGAAGTGTCAGATTATTCTAGGAAAACTTAAACTTGATGGTATTGTTTTTGGTTGCTATGATAATCTGGATCGAATTAATGCTGGATGTCATATCATGGGAATGTTTAGTATTAGTAGATTCCATACAAAAAAAATCCATAGTGTGTAGTAAACACCAAATGATGCAATGATCAAAAAGGATATGAGGAATACAACCTCAGCTAGGGCAATGTGACTTTTATAGCAACAGAGCTAGAAATATTGGCAAAACCTGGTTAAAAACCAGCATACTTCAAAATCAGAATTATTTCATAAAGCACCTCTGAAAAAGACTCAAACCTGAAATAACTTGCCTTTCAGAATGCTACAGTTGTTTTTAATATTAGTGACATTGCTTTCACCTTAAATTCCTGTCCTTAGCAAAAGTAAAGTCAACCATTAAATTGTCAATAAAATACTTGCAGGTGACACTGATTTCTCAAAAACTGTCTAAGTTAAAAGCCCTACCCTTCCCCAATATACATATCTGACAACACATTAAACTTTGCTTCAAAAAATGGCAAATGATTTACATCTGACAATGTTTAAGAACTAAGACTTTCCCAGAACTTTCAGGATGGAACTTTCTTTTTTATCTAAGACGCCAGTCACTTTTCACCAGATAAGAATTCCAACTTCAATAATCAAGCAATGAATCAATCAACTCTATCTACTTTTGATTTGCACTGAATGTATTCCTTGAAATTGTTACAGTTCAGATCCTCTTAGGCTCACACAAGACACAAGACCACAGGAGATGCAAAAGCAAAAAGCCTTTATCAGCTCGAGCTGAGGTCCCACCCAGAGTTACCGACACAGCAGTAATCTCTTGGAGGGAAGTACCTCTTTGCTAGATGACGGGTTTATATACATTTTTGACAATGCTGGGTAACTTTTCACATAGATGTTTTTCCACATAGTTACTTCCTCAATGATTCTAGCATGCGGTAAGACCTTGTGACAAAAACTCAGATCACCTATCTTGGTTTGAGGCAGTTAAACATTTCTTTAAGCTTGGGGCAATTACATATTTCTTTAAGCTTGGGACAGTTACATATTTTAAGCAATACTCTTTACTCAACATAAAACCTCAGATAACCATCTTGGTTTGGGGCAGTTACATATTTCTTTAAGCACTACTCGCTACTCAACACAATATTTCCCCAAATAAGTATGAACTTCATATTTCAAGTGTGAGAGAAATGACTCCACATGGACAAGCTTCTCCATTGAATTACTTTCTACCAACAGTCCACACCTATACAACACACAGACATTTTTTTAATAGTATATGAGCCTCTGGAATCCAAATTAGAAATTTCTCAAGTCTTATATACTGACTCACAAACTTTAATTGTCAACTCATTTTGTTTTCCCTGAAATTTGGTTCCATACTTGATTTATGATCTTTTCTAAGCTACTTCTTTCAAATGCAAGATCCAGAAACTTAACTTCTGTTCTTATGTTCCATCTCTTGAAGCCGATTTTATATCATTGGCCCTGTACATGATGACTGAAGTTAACACATATTATTTGTACCCTATGCCATGTCCATTATTCTGCAAAGTCTGTGGCAGCTCTGACATCACTGGGTTAATAATACTAACATTTGATTTTCAGTTTCAACTCCAACTGTAAAGCAAGTGTAAATCCTCACTTCCATTATTGCTACAGGCAAAAGTTGAGCAGATAGAAAATCAATGTCTTATATTTATGCTGTACCCATGAGAAAACTTGGGTTGGGGGAAGCTGCCACTGACTGATCTGTAGAGACATCTAGAGAGACATACTGAGATCTGCTTATCTGGAAGAGAAGCTGTTGAACCCTAACTGGAAGGAAAGCTGAAGGGATAATTTTGACAAACTGCTTGAGGGACATTGGGAAAAGTGACCATGAGACATTCCTGGGAACAGCATCCTTAAGGTGTCAGTGGGGGTGTAGGGGGGTAGTGAGGGCTCCTACACTTGAGGACTGCTGTGAGCCATTTGCATTCCAAAAGAGTCTTACCGGACGAGATAAAGGAAAACCTCTCTCGTTAATGGCCCCTGGGAAAACCTAGGAGAGCTATCTGGAATGACCTTTTGATGTAAGCAAATGGTACACCTGGTTTTTCCTTATCAATGTGAAGATCCTCCCAGGATTAGTGACCACCTTTTGCATCCTCAGAACTACACCTTGTTTAGAAAAGCCTATTGTTTGTCAGGATGTCTTATCTTTCATTGGAATTCGCCAGACCTTCACCAGGCCCTGTCAGGCCTTGGACCTGTGCCTATAAATACCTCTCCCTTTTGTTAATAAACTTGTCTCATGGTTCATACTTCCATTTGACCCCCGGCTGTGGCTGGGCCATCTCTCCTCGTCCTTTCATTTCGCGTATCCTGCGCAGCCGCCAACAGAGGACGCTACCTATAGGCACATCAAGTTTCTCATTGTGAATATCTGAGGCCAGGGGAAGAGGAAAATCATTGTGAAATTGCTTCAGGACCTTCTTTAACATGACAATTTACACTCTAGGGGCATAGTTGGCAGGGACTTATTTACTATGGGAAGGGCATGCCTCTTACTCCATCCCCATCAAGCATTCTTGTGTCACTTAAAGGAAAAAGTAACACCAAAAAAGCAAACAAACAAACCCAACAGGTGTGAGGACTTCAAAGGAAGAGATAAAGTATGATGTTGTAGCCAGGAAAATAAATAATTAGTGACTGGAAAAATTAAACAACTGAAGAAACATGTAAGTAGAAGTCCAGCCCTATGGTACCAGTTTCACTGAAAGTTCAAATCATTTCATTCCTGATAGCAAGTCTGGTGAAAATATTTGACATGAAACCCTTGCATGTCACTGATTCATGGTCCTGCTGTGGTGCAGAGGCTGCCCAAGGACTCTCCTTCTTAGAAGAAGCTTCCATGACTTACCTGTTCTTGATGGCAGGGCCCGTGTTTCTCTGTCACTGCTTCCCAAGTAACTCAACAGTAGTTGATCAGCAAATACTGAACAGAGTAATGAATAAATGACAAGCTAACATGCCAGCGAACTACATGAAAAGTCAAGAGGAGCCAATACATCCACCATGCCTGGAAAAGGAAGGTTAACTGAATTTGGGTAAAAGAAAGGAGGCTTTCTAACTTAAACTCAACTCAACTTTGCCTGCTTCTTCGAAGCAGTTTCAAATCCTCATCTCCTGCAGGAAGATGCTTTCACAGACCAGTCTCCTTTGTTATGTAGATTTTAGCCAGCCACCTCCTCTAAGCTCCCAGCTCCAGACTGTAGGAAAAAAAAAAAAAAAACTTTAGAAACTACAATTTAATCCCACTGATTTGCCTCGATTTACCCTTTGCAGCTACTGCAGCCTAAGACTTTCAAACTTGTGGATCCTTTCCCCCATTCCCAGACTTTTCACTAAATTTCAAGTCAGAGCAAGACTCTTAAAGTGCAGACTAATTTATTACTAAACAAAGTAAATTCCTAATTACTACAAAAAGAAACATATAAGAAAAACTCTGATTATTTCAACATTGTCCAAAACCTTTCTCAACATTGTCCAAAGTCCTTCCTCCAGATTGTCCAAAAACCACAGTCTTTTCAGTTCTGTTAACCTCACCACTTGTCTAATCCTTCAGAGTTCATCTGCATGTGCTCAAAGACATCTTCCTTTGGCATACTCCATCTCCTCCATGTGGTTTTCTCCTTGTCCTCCTCCAGGTAGTAGAAAGAAACTTCATAGTACAGGAACCAACAAAGATCATTTACTTCTCAGGCCTGGCTCTCCCATTGCCTCTCGCAGACACTCTCAAGCAGGTACACTCAGCTTATGCTTACTAAGAGCCATGAGTTACCAGGCTGGGCCAAAGCCCATTATGAAGGTCCTCATGGCATCCTGGCCTGGCTGAATCTATTTGTTCCTTGAGCCTTTTGATACCTTTCTTCCTAAGTCGTCCAGCCAAGAGAACTCCAGGGGGAGGGGAAGGGATCCTGTCTGATAGGTATGCTATCAAATTACTACCCAGCTCTCAGTAAAATTTGCTGCTCTATGTATATATCAACTCTGTTTATGGCAGCCAGGGAGGTAGATGCCCCCATATCAGAATGAGAGCCATACCCATCAACTGGTTTCAAGGTTTTATATTATGGGGGTTTCCATCACTGCAGATGTCTTGGTATTGAAACTGGGTGAAAAGGAAAAAAAAACTTTTTTGCTTTGAACTTGAACACCTTTGCCTGCTTCTTCCTAGGAAGCAGACTCAGAGCAGTTCATTAGCATTTTCACTGTTCACTTACTATTGGTTTGCAAAAATCAGCTACCAGCTTCTCTCAACTGTCTTCCCCTCTTTCAGACCTAGAAAGAAAAACTTAGAAACACAGTTTAAACTTTAGACTAGTTTGCCTCAATTTACCCCCTTTTAGACTTCTATGGCTCTTTCCACCATCCCCAGCCTTCTCATCAAAATCCCAAGCCAAAGCAAGACTCTCAGAGTGTAGACTAATTTATTTCTAACAAAGTGATTTCCTAATTACTGCAAAAGAAACATGTAAGTAAAACTCCAATTATTTTAACATTGTCCAAAACCTTTCTCAACATTGTCCAAAGTCCTTTCCCCATATTGTCCAAAAATCCTCAGTCTCTCAGTTCTGATCATCTCACTAAAAGCAGAGTTCATCTCCATGTTTTCAAAGACATCTTCCTTTGCTTCCTTTGGTGTGCTCCAACTCTTCCATGCCGTCTTCTCCTTGTTGTCCTCCTCCAGGTAGTAGAAGAAAATTCATGGTACCAGAACCAGCAAAGTTCACGTTCTTTTCAGGTCTAACTTTTGCATGACCTCCTCCAGACACAAATCAAACTCAGCAAAACAAATTCCAACATGGAGTTCAAATCTGCAAACTTCTTAACTGCCTTTAACACACATGATCCTAGCCTGGGCCGGCCGAAAGCTGCAGGCCCAGGCCTTGGCCGCATGGCCAAGCTTACATGGCTCACATCTTCATCCCTCAAAATACCAGAAACCAAATCTGAATCTGAATTCCAATCTAACCCCCATCTTTGTTTCAAACTTCTTTATATATCCTTTCTGTGTTCCCTTCCAGGAATAGCTCCTAAATTATTGTATTACAAAGAAAAAAACCCTGTTTACTTCTTCCTTTCCCCTTTATCTTTCTGAAAGGAAATTCTAATTAAGGTCAAACTCACATTTTAGCATATCTTCTTTGAAATCTGCAATCTTAAACAGGAGACAATGACATGGAGTGAGGGGGGTGGTGCCCCCTATCAGTATCTTAAGATAAACAAGAGATTTTTATGTAGTGTTCTTCCTGATTTTGTAAAATACATTACCTCCAGAATTAAAGGAAGGGGAAATAGTGACAGATATGAAGAAGACCCTAAAGCTGCCAACCATCACCATCAACAATTTACAAAAAGCACAGTAATGATAATGCTTATAAATTGATCTATGGTTTGCTTTTGTAATCCTTTACTATCCACAGAAATTTGAGCAAAACTGGTAAACAAGATTTGATGCAAGAATGTATAAATATTACTGAATTGAGGCCACTAGAATGGGAAGTTGGATTGGGATGGAGGGAAGGTGGGATGGGTCACTGGGATTCAAATCTCTAGGGTCAAGGACTAGGGTGCTTCAGGGTGGTGGTATCCTTCTGAGGCCTGTGAGCATGTTCCCCAAATCATATACTGCTGTAAACCAATGTTAAGGGAAAAAAATTTAAAAAATGAAAACAAGCAATGTATGACTCATTTTTAACTTGTACTCGTGAAATTCAACAATGAAATTGATAAAATAAAAACTATAAATATTGCAAAAAATAAAAAGGAGAATGGTGAGCACTGCTTAATCGGTTAAGACCACAATGAAGGACATTTTTCTATTTGCTACTAATATTTTTCTGTGTGAATTTACTGTAATATAGTACTACTCATTGAAGACAGGACCCCATATGGGCAGTGGTATTCATTGAAAAAAAAAAAAAATGGAGGCATTGCTATCACCTGCATCTGAAAAACAAAGAGATTAAGAATAGCCTAAAGCCAGATAAGGCTACTTCCTCTTTTTACTTTGAAGTCAAGTATCTAAGCAGACTTGTTGAATGATGACTTGTTGATTATCTAAGAGACTTGGTGAATATGCTAATGAAAGGTCCTAAGGCAGTGGTTCCAAGGCCTAGAAGGGAAAGGAAAGTATGGACCACCAGGGCAGAGTGTGATTGCAAATTGGGACCTCTGGTTTGAGGAGGGGAGGGGGGAAGCAAGAAGGATAAAAAGAGGAAAGATGCAGAGATAAGAGATACAATTTTGGATAGGAGAGCAGAGAGTGAGCCTATAAATTGACATCAGGTCCGGAGGTTTTTGGCCTCAGAAGAAGGACCAGGAACTGAGTCCTTTGGGATCCCACCCCAGCATTCGGGTCCCTGAGGGTTGAGAGTTGTGTGGAGGTAGAGGAGAGGTGACCCTGGTGAAGTCCATGAAACTCCCATAGGCCTGCCTCAGAGAGGCCTGACTGAGACCCACCTGTACTGGTTGGATTCATCTAGTGTCACCTGGAGTGACAGAGGATCAGGAGTCAAGGACATAATCTGGTATTTTTAACCAGAAGTACACTAAGACTGAGGTAAACCCCAGCAACTCTTTGCTTGAGGAGCAAAAGTGGGGCTCTGTTCTGTTTGGAATACTTGTGGGGGTGTGGACTCTTTGTTTTTCCCGTATCTGTAAATAAACTTGTATGTCTATCCTGGTCACTAAGGTTTGATGTCTTAGCAGCTGTTGCGCACAGGTGGAAGAACCTTTAGTAAAAAGGAATTAAAAGGGGGTAGTCCTTATACTCCCGATAACACTTCTTTAGTTTCTTTGATAAAAATTGATAATGTATATTTATGTATGTTGTCAATAGTTAGAACTAACCTACTCTTCCTGGATTTTGCTTTAAAAATGTCAACAGCCTAAATATCAGCACAGACTTCTGCAAGTTTGCTTGATAGAATAGTATGGGAGATGTAACAACTCATGAGTCCCTTAAGTGCATAACTGATACTCAAATATTCACTAAAGTTATACCAAATGTTTTAACCAAGACTTAAAATATAAAATGAAATAAAGTGGAAGAGGAGAGTTGCTCTTCCCTAGTTTCCAGAATTCAGCACTTTTCTGATGACGTCCCTTAACCTTGAGCTTCTAAGATTTCTGGACATAAGAGCTTGTCTTACTTCTACTTGGAATACACACCAGTGAGTTCTTTGACATTCTGTTTGGAAGACTGAAAACAAAGTCCATATAGCGGTTTCTCTGAAATATTCTAAGAATGCACAGAACAAGTCTGTCTACTAATTCTAGACGTCAAAAAAGCACTAATGGGAATAACGAAGAGAAACAAAAATCTTGCTATCTCAGAAAAGTCACCCCTTAAACTCCCACCCTGACTTCACCTAAGTTCCACTTTTTTCTCCAGGGACTTAGTAGTACATTTTCCAGGAAATGGTGTTTTCTACAGGTCATCAATCAAATGTCCATAACAAAAACTCCAAACAAGCAGAGATGTTCCAAAAATTACAGTGAAATATAAATGTATAGCAACTAAATTCATAAATAACTAAGTTCATGGCTTACTTAGTATGAAGGTAATGGCTTAATTAGACTGCTTAAAATTTAATCATAACATTCATTTTAATTTTAAAGATGAAAAGATTGTTCCCTGTTCATCAACCATATAATTCTTTTGTCTGGTCTTCTTTTCTGTGTGTAAACAGTATTTCCTCCTTACTTCTTAATTGTTTAACTTTACCTTCTTAGCAGCTTTCATTCCACATTTTTATTTTCCAGTTTTTTGGAAGATGGCAATCATGCCTAGCAAGTCATGTTTTATAAGCCCTATATGACTACTCTTTTTATTATCTAAAATATTTTTTCTTTCCAGTGTCCCCAGTCATACAATTCTTTGTTTTTGTTTTCTGCAACTTGTCAGTGCCATTGCTATTGACTCTTTACCCATAGCATGCAAGATCCAAAAATGACAAGTTGCATTGTAATTTGCATGAATTGCTTTCAAGATTTGCTTCTAAACATGACAGTTTCCCTAGCAGCTGTCATAAGTACTATGTTAATATTTCTTCCAGTCACTTCACACACAGTTGAAGAAGAATTCCTTCTAAACTAGAGACCAAGTTCATGGTTATTTCCTATAGTTTTGAATATTTCAGGTTACTAAGGATCTTGTTAAACAATTAATTAGGTCTTAAGTATTTTATTCTGTAATGATCAATCTTACAGTCTGGATCTCTGCAACACAAAATAATTCAGAAAAAAGACAAGCTATACTTCAGTCTGTGCAATCATTCAGTCAGAATAATTGAGCATTTAAAAGTTACATTTAAGGTATCTGATAACTGTCAACCTTCCTGTACCACTCTACTCAGTAACATTTTGCATTAACTAGTGAATGAAAAATTGATCCTTGGCTTCTTTAAGAAATACTTGAAAGTAAAATAGATACCATTCCTCTAGAGTGCATGGCCAGAAGGACCTTTGGATGTTATCTGATATGATTTATGATAAGACTTGGTTTCCAATCTTCATTACTAGGATGGTACAAGTGTCTGGGGGTACAGACTCCATGAAGAGTTGTGCAACCATGTCAGGCCACACAGGCTCATTGTTGATTCGGGCAAACCACAGAAGATTCTTTGAGCCTTTATAATGTCCTGAGTCTTTATTTTGGGACAGAAACACCACATACACAGACAGGCAGACAGAGGGAAATAGTCTTAACTCAGAGAGGTTGAATATCAAATGCCCCAGCTTAGCCTCCTTTACACTGTTCAGTGCCCATAGCCACAAAGTGATACACTGTTGTACATGTAAAGCCCATCCAAGATTTGCTAACATCTTACGTTTACAGGCTCTCCTTTGTGCGGAAAATGAAAACCAGCCTGATTTTAACCCATTTTCCTTACAAGAGTAAATTAGTAAAACAAATAAGCAACTCTACAGGATTATATTGAAAATTAGCTGCTCCAGGAGGATGGTAATAGTTGCAGAGTTTATAATCTCACCATCTCTATGCACATGAGGAAACCTGGATCTAATAAAGAGATCCTCATTTCTATAGAGTTAGAATCATCTAGAACAGCAGCTATTTGTTAAGGACCTTCTGGAATGAGGAAATGCTTTCAAGGACTTTAAAAGGCACTCTGGGTTTCAAACTCCAAAGCAATGTAACACATTTTCATTATCAACTATGATTTAAGACAGTTGTCTTTAAAGGCTGAAAATACAAAAATATTATCCATACCATAAAATACATAATTTTCGGAGAAATTTCTTGGCAACTTTCCAAAGTTACTTGATATGTGTTTCATAGCAAATTATAGATACTTCCATTACATATTAATCACTTTCCTTCACATTTAACTGCTACCTATCAGTTGTTTCTCTTGGAAGTCAAGAACCTAGAAAATGACTGATAACTGGTTTCTGCAAAATAAGCGCTTGCTAAATGTGATGGTATTTATTTTTAATATGATTCTGAGTTTTGCATCATGTCAGTTTCAAAGGCTTTTGAGGTATAATTCTTTCAGGAAAGAGTTTTTGGGCCACAACTGTTTTTATGGGAAGCATGTATTTACTGGAACATCAAAATTAATTTATAGACTAAGGGTCGTTTGCCTCTCTTATTCATACCTCCAGAATTTATGCTTATGAAATTCATTTAGAATGCTGTGAGCAGTTCATCCCTTTTGGCTCCGGAATTCCTGCAACATGAGTATAAAATGTCAGTCTGTAAACATATTATTTTAAAGAAGAAGCTATAAAAGCCAGGCATTCAAGAAACTTATAATGTTTTAATGAATGTTTAAAATGTATCCAGGTCGATTTACCTTTGAATTATGCAAGACTGCTTTTGCAAAGATATTTTTACTAAGCACCTCAATTTTGTGTTTCTTTTTGAACCCTCACAAAACCCAATTACAATGATGCACTCATTTAGTTCTCCTTTAAAAGTACAAGTAGAAATACTGGTGTTGCCCAGCTTGGAGGGTCACTCCTGGGAAGCTGAACTCTGATCCGTGGCCCTTTGAGGCAGTTTCCGGGCTCATTAACTCTCCCACTGGGACATGTACCAAATTTGGCCCTACACCATGCTCTTAGTGAGAGGGCTGCTGAAAGGGATCCACCATGCAGTTTCAAAGCTGCAAGGAGAGCAGCTCACTTTTTTATGAGTGGATTGCAGTCCCTTTACACTTGCTTGTCTATCACACAGGTGCGTGGTGGTGAATGATGCCAGACCCTTTAGTTCTCAGGGTGCCAGATCTGCCCCTCACCCTCCTAATACACACTGTGTGACATCCTGGCTTCTGAGATTTGGCCCCAGACTTCTGCAGATACTGTTTTTCACATGCAGTTTTTGACATGGACTCAAAACCATAGCCACTATCTTTCTGGGCTAAAAAGTCTCCTCCGTTGCTCTCGTCTCACCTCCTCTTCTCTCCTCTTGACAATATGCCTACTATTATTGTTTATTCCAATTTTGAGTCCCATCCTGTGGTTGTAATTGGCCTAGTGAGGATCCACCAAGCAGATCCCACGCCCCATTTGCTTGAATTCAATAATTTCCTTAAAGTTTTGTTTCGTTTTTCCTTCAGAGAAGATATTGTTTTAGCAGTGACTATTATTCCTAGCAGATCATTTTCCATAAATTCTGGAGAGAATAAAACAAATTGGTCAGTTTTTTTCCTTAGGGTACTAAGTGATTTGTGTTTCCCAAAGTTGCAAAAATAAAAAGCATCCTTTCTCACCCTCTTTCTCCTATTCCCTTGCATGCATCTGTGAAAATGTATTTTGATTAATAATGGTGTAGATTCTTTTTTGGAATAGAATCAGATAGATTGTTAGAATCCTGGGGCGCATGAGGGGTTTGGGGGGGTATGTCACACCCTCTTTACAATGTGATGCTTATTTCCAGAACTTGTTGAAGACAACTGTTGAAGATTCCACCTAAAATTCATGTAAATTCAAGGCAATACTTCTGAATTTTTTTCTAGTGTTTCTTTCAGATTTTCTATACCATTCAACACTTCACCCTGCTAAATTATAGAAGCAAGATCACCAAGCAATGTTCTAATTGCTCAGCATAGTCAATACTTGATTGCTGTTCTCCTGCACTTATGCTGGCTATTATATTGTCTACCTGCCATCTGCAGTCCCGAGGAGACACTAGGTGCTCTTGGACTCTCCTTGGTTACCCTTGGTTTTCCGGTGGGTCTACTTCATCCCTTTCTCAAGTTCAGTCCTGCAAATAATGTTTCCTGTTTTATTGAGATATCATTGTCATGCTATATTGTGTTGAGGTGTATAGCATGATGATTTATTAAATGTGTATTTTGAGAAAAAATGGCAACAAAAAGACTAGCTAGTATATCCATCATTTTTCATAATTATCTTTTTTTTTGTTTTTCATGGTGAAAAAATTTGGCATTTATGCTCTTCACAACTTTCAAGTCTATAAATACAATATTGTCAAATCTGATAACCATACTGTAGATCATATTTTGCTAGGTATGTAGATAATACCTAGAAGTCTACCTTTTGCCCACCCTTTCCCCATTTCTCTGGAAACCACCAAGCTTTTGTTTCTATGGCATGCCCTCTTTCTCTCTTGTGCATTTTACATAAGGTTTTATTTTCAGGTCACTTTATTTCATTTTGGAAGTTATCCTTGGTTGATTGCAGTTATCCCCATTACTTCCATTACCATCTCTTAACAAGCAGTTGATAATTTTGTTGCAGAATCTAGACCTGATGCAAGTTGCTTGGGTTCAAATCTAGCTCTAATCTTTATGAGATTTGTGACCTTGGGCCAGTCACCTATATTTAGGTATCTCAATTTTACCTTTTGCTGTATGATAAAACAATAATATTATTTAGACATACACATATAAGATTCCATGTATGTACACATGCATGTATGTATGTGTTGATATGCATGTACATACATACATATATATGAAAGTAACCAAATCACTACAAGATAACAGTTAATTCAATTTTAGAAGTCACCCCAAATTTTGCTCGCATTTTTAACCATGGCACTTTAATAAAAAGAAATATCAGTTAATATGATATGGTCCCTAACTGAGCACTTCATCACCTCCACTCTATAGAGGATATATGCTTCATAGCATCTCAAAGAGATTTGTACTTCCCTCATTGGCCATACTCTCCATGCTTGTAGGGGGAGGGATCTCCCTGACAAATCTCCTCCTGGGAGATTTGATTAGAGTATGCTGAGAAGTTGCAATAATAAATCAATTCCTACATTTCCATTTTGCTGCACTTTCTGACTCCCTTTATAGTATACTAGGGAATTTCCAGCATCTCAACCTTATTGTTTATAAATCACCATGAAACCAAGATATCAATTAACCAACCAAGTAATATTCTTGAGATACTCTTAAGTACTTGACCTAATATATTAAATTCAAAGTCCTGAGTGAATGTACTCATATGAATGCACTCACTAGATTTAAATTTATATATGACCCTCCAAGGTTTAACACTCATAATCCAGTACTCATAATCAAATGTACTTGGGTTCCTGTCAAAACAGTTTGTCAATATTCTAAAATTCCTTTGTTGTGTTTTCTATTTCCTAACAATTTGACTAGAACTTGAAATTGATTCTTGGGGGCATGCTGGGATTTAATTTCAATAAGAGCTTCTATCTGTTATACATTTTGGCTTGGGCTGTTATATATTTTGGCTTGGACTATGTATCAGTATGGGCACAGGTGCCTCAGGTACATCAGATGAAATATCTTCTGCAAGGAAGAGTTAGTAGACAAAAAATATAGGAAAATATCTGCTTCCATCACCAAGGAAATTACATGAATGTTTCAGATTTCAAAATATCTTTTCTGGGTTTGCTTAAATGTGCGTCTTCTTTGAATTAATTGTCTAATTAAGAAGGCTGTATATTCAAATAGAATTTTAACTTGGGAACCCAAACTTTGAGTCTGATTTTTGGTCAAGTCTCTCTTCGTATCTACAAACTATTGCAACAGGCTGGTGGTGGCAGGTTCTCAGTTTCCTTACTAAGAATGAAAAAACGAGTTTAACCATTTTGAAGTGGTAGAGTAACAAAACACATGAAAACTATCTCCATTTTTTAAAGATATGTCTAGGCTGAATTTTAGAGAGGAACAAACAAAGTAGATGACTATTCTCTTAGCAACATGATCCTTCCTATATTATATTTAGGTATAATGTTGAAATTTCTCACATGGCAAAAGCATCTTTTGATAATTTATTTGGGAATTGGGAAGAGAAAGGACTATTTAGAGAAAAATAGCTTATCTCTATTACCACCACCATTAATATCGTGCCATATTTCTGACTTTAGATGACAGCATTCAAAACACCACAGGAAGGGCAAAGGTGACAGATAGAGGATATAGACAATGATTAGAAAAACCTAAAATGAATGAGATTCAGTAAATAGGAGATATTGAAATGGAAGTGTGTCTTTAGCTTTATCACATTGTCCTAACTTTGTGATGAGATGGAGGTAGAGTGCATTCAGTGTTTGGGAAGAGATTAATTAAAGCAGCCCCCAAGCGAAAAAATAGACCATGATACTGCAATATATTCGACAAAAATTTCAATTACTGGAAAAGATGTATTTCAGACACAGGTACTACACTTTTAAATACCATATCAAGAAAATGCATTTATCTCTAAATGTATTCAAAATTACCAATACATATGTATATAAATGTACTAAAGTCCACTATTAATTAAATGAATTAAAAAGATCATAAATAGCACTCTAACCAGCATTTTACATGAATTTTAAATAAGCTCAACAACATTTAATATTGCCAAGGTTTCAGGAAAGAATTGAAAATCTCTATAGTGCTGGGAGGCATGTATATGAACAAAGTGTTTTTTCTATGGCAATTTGGTGATTTGTATTAAATGATAAGTGCATAAATATTTTGGCCAGACATTTCAACTCTAAAAATGTATCTTATGAAATTTTTATGTAAATATAAAAGTTCTATATTCAAGGTTAAAGAGAAAAAAATCAGAGTGACCAGGTCCAGATAACTGGTCATTATAGAGGAAGCATATTGTTTAAAAATAGGCAACCATTAATTAATGATGAAAATAAAGTAAAATACTGTACTGGAATAGTACAGTAAAGCAAAAATTTGTACTGGAACAAATCATCCTATGCAATTCTGGAAGCCTAAGAGAGATGTTTCTGAAGGTCCTATGTGATAGCCCATGCTTGGTGGCCCAGATGCAACATATGCTTCATCCAGTTTAAAATTATTGCTGTATTTCATTCACCCTTGTTGTTAAAGAAGAATTATGTGACTGGTTCATATTTGTGAGCAAGTAGAGATGCTTATAAGGGTAAATAAAGTTCATTGCCATGTCAGGATGACATGCAAATAATCCATCTTCACATCAAAAATTCCACGTGTGTGGTACTATAGTTGACTTTTCCATTTCCATTTTCCATTCCTGAATTAAAGGTGAATGAATTAAAGTCTTTGTGTGACACTACCAATTTGTATATGTGTGTGTATATATATATATATATATATATATATATATATATATATATATATATATATATATATATATATATACACACACACACACACACACATATATATATATACTCAAGGAACAGGAAATTCAATGTGTTAATGAAACAGTTAAAAACAGAAATTGATAAAACTTTTAGAAAGCAATTTTGTGTAGACCTACAACTAAGATGTAATGAATGAAAATATTTGGTATTATTACTGTTATAAATTTAGTACCTAATAGTTGACATTGTGAAACACTGTGTTTTTTTTAGTGTAGATGTATTTCCAATCCTCTAGACAGACTCATATATCCATAATTAGAAATACAAAATAATTGATTCTAAAATTCTCTGGTTAATGTGGAAAAATTCTAAGTTTTATTATTAAATTTTTGTCCCATGTTATTTTAAGTGCTTCTCTTTTCAATCAATACCATTGAACATAATTCATGGTAAGAAAGCAGATTCTAAGGGAATAAATGTCCTGACTTGTGCTTAAACTTAACATTATCAAGTTTCCTTACCTGTGTGCTCTACCAGATACTGAAAGGATGAAAAATGCCATCTGGAAAACCTAATGAAATTATCACATCATTGCTAACTTTATTTAATGATATATTAATATTTACCTTAAGGATACATTAGACTCAATCATTTAGTAAAGTGTGCTATATTTGTTCATTTAAGTCATATGTTGGCTGAGAAATGAGTCAAGCAACCACATCTTAAATGAGGGTTTACATTTCCAAGTCTTCTAGTAAACTTCTAGTGAGGTAGAATGTTTATCAGGAAAAAAACAGTTTGTTTGTGGAATTTTCAGTCAAGGGAGGAAGGCAAACAAATGTTCACTGTGAAAAGGGCTCTTACATAAAGCCCACATCTTTGTGTTTTCAGGATAGATCTGTGGGACAATACTGTTAACTTTCTAAGTTGCCCACTTAAGTCTTGGCAACCTTGTTTTGTTGGTGTTGGTTCATCTCTAAAACCACAGGTAATGGGGAAGCCCAGCATATATTTTGATCAGAAATATAGAGGATTTTATGCTTTCAGAGACAACTCTGAGTGTTTGAGTGGGGTTTAGATCTCAGAGAAAGGAGCTCAACTGAGACTGAAGGGAAGATTTATTTAACTCTTCCTAATATTGACGATTGGGACAATAGTTTTCTGTGGTTGAACATCTGCCCTGTGGTGTGCTATAAACTAATTGCTGGTAAATGGTGCCGAGTTGCTAATTTCGACAATAAGTAGATCCAGTTCCCAAAGTAAAGTATGGAAAGAGAATAGTCCTGCTCATGAACACTCAGTTACCTAACTGCATAATCAATTCTTCAGGTTTTGTGTGATGTTCTGGTGACAGAGGGTTGTACGGGGATATTTCTACAAGTTATCCATAAACTAAATAGAAGTTTCCCATAAACTAAAGCTTGGACTACAACTTTGTCACTTTGGGTTGTCATTACTTCTATCTGTAGGGGCAATGCGGGTTCTGTACATAATGGAATCAAGAAGTATGACTGGATTTTGGTGACTGACTAAGAAGAAACATAGCAGTTCTATGCCCCCTGATAGCATGGTCTGATAGAAACCCAGACGAAAAATCCAGATTTTCAGGAAAGAAAAATGGTTTTAAATGTGCACGGTTATGTGTTTATTGATTACTATATTGAACAAAATGGCTCTAGAGGGTCAAACATGATTAGTTCTGGTTATACATAGCAACAATGGTTTTATTAATGAAGGCTGTGACAGGTTTGTGTGTGTGTGTGTGTGTGTGTGTGAATTTGAGTGTATCATGCGATGTTCCATTATCTTGTAAACATCATCTCTGAGTGTATCTCTTAAGGTGTTTTTGGAAGAGGTTAACTTTTGTATTTTTGTATTAGTAGCCAGAGTTAAATTTATGGTCCTATTGTATTTGGGTAGGTATAATCCAATCTCTAGGGGGTCTATCTAGAATAAAAAGATGGAGGTAGGTTAGATCCATTCTCTGTGTATGAATACTGTGTCATCTGTCCTTCTTCCTTCTGTCTTCAGTGTTTCTGACTCAAGTTTTCAGTGTGAACTAGAATCTACATTTGTCTTTAAGTCTTTGAAATAGGACACCTGCTTTCTTGGGTCTCCAGCTTGCAGACAGGATATTGTGGGACTTTTTTTGATTCCTTAGATGAGTTAGTATCTTATAATAAATCAATATTTCAGATCAGACTTTGGCTCTAGGCATCTGAATCATTTTAAAATCCTCCAGAATTCCATTACAGAGAAAGTGTATCAATTCCCTCTCTAGTCTAAGGGGCAGATTAAGGAGAAAACAGCAACTGTTTATTTGTATCTTGAATGGCTAATATTGTCCAGGGGAATTATATCTCTGATTACCTAGTTCAACCAGAAAGACAAGCACTGTTATGCTCAATAATAAGAAGACCAAAACTCAGTTCTATCAAGACCTTACCTCAAAGTTTCATTGCTTGTCATTTATCAATGCTGAGTTTGAAAATGTTATGCTAAATTTTGTTTTCTTTTTGCAGAGAAACAAACCTTAGAATTTAAGAGTCTGCATCTGTTTCTCTTCAGATGGACAGTTTGAATATGTACCAGTTGATATAAAATCAACTTCCTTTCAACATTGGAGTGGAGAATATGTTACAAAACCTTCAGAGCAATAAAACATTCCTTCATCTTTTTTCCACTCTGCCTTTATTCATTTGTAGAGCTTTATGAGATTCTTCAAATATTCTGTAACAAATATGAAAGGAGACAAATATGGCAAGTTTGCACAAAATGCTGTATATGAGACAGGAGTTGCTCATTGAACAGGAAGTACCTCATCTTACCTTCAAGTCATGCCTCCAATATCATCATCTGTAAAACTACTCTTTTAATTCAAGATACTAAATTTTGTCAAGTTACACTGGCAAGTTCTTTCCTTACCAATACATATTGTTTAATGGATCAAGGCTCAAATTCCTGATTTTTAATTTCCTTTTTTGTTTACTGTCACATATGTAGTCAAATACAATATAAATGTGAGTATCCAATGTTCATGTTCACACAAGAATTTAGGAAGATCAAAATATGTGAGGAGTGAGGATCTACAAACTTTTGTGTTGTATTATTCATCATTTGTACTTTCTCTACAACTGTAAGCTCTTATATCATATACCACACTGTTAGCCTATATGACTTAACTGCTATTTCAAATACCTTTTTACTATGCCAAATTCTCACTTAAAACTGTTATATATGTATAATATATGTGTAATTGTTACTTTTAAAATATTCTAGGAGTGAAAAGATTCTTTGGTTAATGAACTAAAGTAATTTTCATGAAAGTTACACGTATCAGCATAGCTTCAAGATTCTGGTATCCTAATATAGCCATTTTTTTTAAGTTAGTTAAAGCATTTAAAGTATTAAGAAATCCAAACATATTTTCCCCTTTATCGACAATAGGCATGAAATAATACCTCATTGTAAGTACATACCAGCTTGGTGTTTATCTTCATAAAAGAACAAAAACAAATATTGAAGGTATCCCCTTTCGATAGTATTTTGCACTAATAGTCATGTCCTCTTTTTGACAAAGTAATTATCCCATTATGTTGTCTCAGAGCATGGTTAAAAGATATAGTCCAAGAAAATTCAAAAACAACAACAAAGCTTTTCCTTCAATCATATTTAAAAATATCTCAAGGACCTGACCTTTTTTGTTGTTGAATAAATGTTACTAGTCTTACAAATTATGTGAGCTGATTCATAACACAGACTGTTAGCTCAAAGTATTAGAAATTAAAGTTCTTGTCCCCATGTTGTGTCATCTTTAAAACTTCTATTATATTCTCAAGGTACATGCAGACTGTCTAGAATTTGTAATTTTATCCCCTAGGAAATTATAAGCTAGAATTTCCTTCAAAAGCAATTGCAGTGTTTTTGTAGTGGAGTGTCAAATATGCACATAGATGCATTCTAAACCTGTCACTTTAAATGTTCAATTACTTATCTGTACTCTGTTCCCCCTCTCTAGTTCGCTGATGTGGGGCAGCATTTAATTCTGTAAACTCAGTTATTTGTGAATTTCCTTTGGAGAAATTTTTCTTTTAGATCTCCTTTTGTCATCTGTCTTTCTAGGGAGCAATTAGCTTTATTGGCCATACATATATTCCTAATTACAGGTCTTGCTGTCCTAGCTACAAGATTATTCAAACCCAGTCACAATATCATGGAAAGCCAGCTCCTTCAGCAATCTATAGTTCATTTTAATGGAGTTGGAAAGGCAGTACCCCTAAATATCTTTCTATCTATATGCAAGCACATATCATGGACCTGGAACATCAGTTCAAATCAAGCATGCCTTCTACTCCTTTACACTAGTCTTCAACCAGTTGGATTTACCATAGCAGTTGTAGATTGGTAGAAAATAGAAAATGTAGTTGGGGGGGGGGGTATTTTCTTTTAGTATAACTCATCTAGATCTAGACCATCCATGACCACAACTTGAAGAGCTTTGCTTGCATATCTAATTCTTTAATACTGTGATAATCTTCCTGATTCCATGTTTTCTCTTGATCAGACATATCTTCTATATCATCAAAGAGCTCTTCTGTCTTCCTCCTTGTGTGTCAATTGGAATGACTGGGGAGCTTAACAGGAGTAGAAATCAATGGAGTTGACTTACCCATACAGTTTTGGACCAAATTTTATTTACACCATGGAGTGAGATTGAAATTCACTTCTCTTATTATTGACCATGATTTGATGTACTAAAACAATATTTTAACCTGGGGAGAATTATTATAAATGACTGTTCTTGGTATTATAAGCTATGTTAGAAGATAGGTATGAATTCAGCATCATTATAAGGCATTTTTGTTTCATGGAGGAAGGTGAGATAATGTTTTCATACTCCAATTCCTGAGATTGAGCTCCTGAAATCCTTGTAATTCCACGAGTGATAGATAGTTATTGTGTTCTATTTGAAACAGCTTTGGGTGGTCATAGCTACAGACTGGTCAACGGAAAGACCAAGTCATGATTAAAAACTTGAATGTGCAGCACCACCCCTTCTTTTGAGAAAGATGAAGGGCTGAAGAGGAGATAATGATTGATTTTACGTTTTCATCATGTGATGAAAGTCCATCCCTTATTAGAAATTTCAAAAGTGCAGGGTGAAAGAACTTCCAGGTTGGTGAACTTGTGGAGATGCAGGCAAAGTTGGTGACTCAGTTCCATTTCTCCAGATCTTACCTTTCTCATCACTTCCATCTGGCTGCTCATCTGCATCCTTTGTTACATCCTTTCATAATAAACTGGAAAATGTACGTGCTTTGCTGAGTTTTATGAGCTACTCTGATGAATTAATCAAATCTGAAGACAGGGTCAACAGAACTTTCAACCAATAGCTAGTTGGCTGGAAGCAGAAGTGAAACTTGGCCTTGTGACTGTGGGCTATAGTGTGTGTTCAACCTGTGAGATATACCAGAAAGCAGTTAAAATTTAGAAGTTGTCTGTCTCTGTAGAGAATTCCTTAGTGTGTGTCCGAGAAGTTGGCTAATACCTACTCTCCTGACACACACATTAGAACTGGACCAGGACTTTTATGGAGAAGAATACATATTTCCCTGCTTAATTCAACACCACTGATTTTAGCACTCACCTTTCAGTCACAAGCCAAAAGAGATGTGCGTTTTCTGTGACCATGGTGCCTGGGAACCTCACATCATGTATGTATGTATGTTCCAATTGAGGCAAGTACACATATGTTCAAATACAAAAAAAAAATAATTGGGAAAAGCTTTATTTATATCATGAGCTCTTTTATAACACCTCTAAATCAGAAAGGAATTGACTGAAACATTTAAAGTTACACTTAATGCTTCCTTTATTTATGTAACTCTACCTCTCCCCTGTTTTCCAATGTACTGTTCCTTGTCTTGTAGCACATTATTGGTTCTCTTTTTCATTTAATAAGTACATATAAGTGAATGGTAATTTACATAAATAACCTCCCCCAAAATAGTGTGCAATGTAAATAGATGCAATTCTTAAATTGTACTTTTAGAAAATTAGAAATCAGTAGGCTAAGTAACAGTTTAACTACTTCACATTACTAGAAGTGGATGTTTTCTTTCCTAATGAAATCCTGTAACTTAGAATTATTTGCGGAGAAAGTGACAACTTGCTAATAAAGGTTTACTTTTTCCCAGATTAAAAACACCTTCAAGGTTGTAAAATCAATACAAGGAAGCTGCTATTATGTTCCTTTAAATCTATGGGAAACCAGTCAGCAGAATGGAATGAAAACAAATGTCATTCAGTTATAGTTACAGAGGTAGGGACAGACTCTGTTTCCATTGGCTATGTCAAATATTTAGGTGACAGAAATATTAATTGCTTTGTTGTTTTGCTTTTTGTTGTAAGTGAAACTTTCTTTCAAATAAAATTGCATTTGTAACTTTTGTTAGGCTAAACATAGTCACTTGGAGTCCTGTCACTTGCACTCACCTTCTTCCAAGGGAAGGAAGGTAGGTGGGTTGACTGGATGCCTGGGCTTCAATATTTTATGGGTAAGTTGGGAATCATTGATAGGACAATCATTGAGAATCCTTTTTATCAGTTGTATCATGAGCCAGGCCCTCAGCTATTTATTATTCTCCTTGCTGCCTTGAATTAGCTTTTAATTAGGAAAATACCATCCCAAGATTTTACAAAATAAAACACTTTTAACATTTGAAATTTAGAATATCTGTTGAAAAAAGTAGATGTAGAAAAGCCTAATAAAGAAAATATTGCCTACCTTTCATTGCCATTATACAATGTTTGATTTTCAACATTTTGCTAAAATTCTTATTGGCACTTTCCCTGTGTTTTAATTATTTCATATATGTTTTCCTTTTCCCTTCTCTTTGCTTCTTCCCATTACTTCTTTACAGTATTTTCTTTCATTTCAAGATAACACTAAAAATGTTGTGTTCTTTTGTAGTCAGTTAATAGCAAAGAAAGACATTGATTACTTTTTCACCCATTCAGCAAACATGTATTGCTAGTCTCCTATGATGTTCATCCTATTACAACAATCTTAAGTGGTTATACAAAAAATTCCATGTGCATGCTGGTCAGTATGTCTGTTTTGGAAATATGTCTTCTAGCTCTTTTGCTCATTTTTCTGATTAAATTATTTTTTTACTTGTTGAGTGTAATCATCTTTATAGATCTTGGATACTAGACCTTTGTCAAATTTACTATGGGGAAATATTTTCTCCAGATTGGTAGGATGTCTTTTCATTTTAATGATACTTTATTCATTCTGAAAAATCTATTTAGTTTGATATAGCTCATTTTGTGATTATTGATGCCATAAAATTCTCTTTGTTCTCTGCTGGCAGTATACATATATAGGTGTTTGTAAAAAAAAAAAGGATATTTATTGGGTTTCTGTAATTGTTTCTATAGAGATAGTTAGATCCAAATGCTCTTCTTCCTGCTCCTCTGCACTATCATCCCATAGGTAAGAAAGAGGGGACAGTAATGTAGCAAAACAGGGGTTTGGAGAGGCAGTGGTCTAAAGGGCATTTGAAGAGGACCAGGAGACTAACTGACAAAATTCTTCAATGAGAAAAAAATAGAACTTTTTCTATGTATTTCATAAATTAAGAAGAATATTTTCAGAAATTGTTTTCAAAGTTTTTATATATGTATTCTGTTTGTCACACAATTTTTGAAACTTTTGAAGGTGCATGTTATAACTTATTTGCATCAAAGTTTAATTTTAGGTAGCCCCTATTGTGTTGATTTAATTTTCAGCGGTTTCTTCATTCAGGTCTTTACAGCATTTTTATTGAGAATGGAAGGATTTGGAATAGGATTGCGGTGGCAACACAGATTGCCTGTGAAATGTTGCTGATGACTTGAGTTTGACTTTCAACTCTATGATTTAATTTATGATTTCTTATTTACTTCTTTTCAATTATAGTACTATTTGGGTATCTCCACCAGGCATTAGCACCCTAATGCATTCACCACAGGTCGCTGTGCTTCCTTTCCTCTTTGTTCTTTCTTGTTTGATGCTACAGTTCTGTAGTCAGCTATCAAGTGTTAGTTTTTAAGCTTGTCATTATCTGACTATAAATTTAGTTGCATATGTTCAACTTATTTAAAGATACCATCTGATATTTTTCTCTCTCTTCCTACTTATTTTACTTTGCATTATTGCTTCTAGCTCCATTTATGTTGCCACAAATGGCATGAGTGTATCCTATTTGATCACTGAATACATGGTTTATGATTTTTCAATCTATGAAAAATAATTTGATTTTTGTAAATTTGGGATAATAACATTGTGTTGACTAACTCAAATGCTGTGAGAAAAATTGTTAAAAGTAACAGCAAAGAGTTTACAATGTGAATGTAAATACATTAAAGCACATAACACTGAGTCTAAATGAAGTAAGTTATGTGTCCTATATCACTTTAAAATCAGTTCATTGAAATAGCTGATGACTGATTTGTCCATTAGCAGCTTATTCTACAACAGGAGATATCATTACCTAGGTCATACTCAAATGGTCAATGAACTGAATAATCATTCTCCCTTAAAGAGTATTCTGTCTGAACTGGTCACATCCCAAAATTTGCACCAAAATTTGGACTTTTGATTCACTTTATAGTGAGTAGTATTTCTCCAGCAAAGGATAAGTATAAATAAGGTTTGCTTATTTTAAGAAAAAGGATAAATAGAGCAAGTTTTGGAACTTAACTAAATCTTGTTATAAAGTTATATTAACAAATTGAGTTGTAGGTTGAAGAGATATTTTGTAAAAAGTGAGGAGTAACAACTATAAAAGTTTAGTCAATTAAATACATAATTTGATTAAAAAAACTAAGAATTGAATAGATTACCTTATTTACTTGAGGCCCAATGTCATCAATTTTTATGTTAAATCCTTAAGGTAAGATAATTTCTATTACATGAAGAATTGTCTGGTTTTCATAGAGCTAATGTGGATTTGTCTTAATGTTTCAAGAGGTGATAGAATGCTGGTGAATGATGCAATTAAGTGTGGTGCAAATATTTGAATTTATCACATGCAACAGGTGTGATCACATAACTGTACCGTATTACTTAGTTTTAGGCTCCAAGAAAATGGACTAGATCAAGAGTCACCAAGTACACTTCACAGGCATATTTCACCACCTATTCTTATGGATAGTGCTATTTCGAAGCTATTGTGTTCATCTGTTTAAGCATTACCTGTGGCTCTTTTCACACTACCCCAATACAGCTGTGTATTTGCCACAGGAATTGTATGGCTAGGAAATTGTAAAGATTTGTTATCTAGTCCTTGAGATTAAGTTTGGCAGTTTCTGCTATAGATCCTTTCTTATGCTAAGAAAAATTGTGAAAATCTATGAAATGGGGCAAAGTTCATGGAATACCTTCCAAATAGACTGGATTTTTTTTTTTTTTTTAGCATACATATCCTTTTGGATATACAATAGAAGAAATAGGAAAAAAAGCTATTTATCATAAAAGAACAAGATTTTTTTCTAGAACTAAATTTTGATTTAGTACTTTAATGGGTATATTCCAGATATTTTATATACTTAGAAATTAATTTTTATTGAAAATTGAATTTTAAAGGATTTAATTTTTCATTTCTGTGAACTTTCTCTTAATATCATTTACTCACTTTTTCCAGCTTATTTCTTTTGTTGTCTCTTCCTTGACATGAAGTTGGCTGTCTTCTCCCTGGAGCTTCTCACCTATCTTTCTTATACGTATCTGTGTCCCAATTTTACCCTCCTTGTTAGGATACCTATGATATTTAGATTAGGATTCATTTTGACGACCATGTATTAAGTCAATTTTCTCTGTAAAATACTTATCTCCAAGTTGAATTATATTCTGAAGTCCTGGGGATCAAAAATTCAACATAATGTTTGTGGGAGAGGAGAATGACAATTCACCCCCAAACAGTTGTCTTTATGAGGACACTTAGATAATTGGAACCACATGATAATCACAAGGAGATTAAAAAGGAGTTAACATGAACCCTACAGAAAAGGGCCTTAGTAAGATCTACTTTCTGCATATCAGTACAAACATTATGTTAGCAATGTACTGATCTTTGTGAATTTTAACTCTCTCTTTCAGATTGGTTCCTTTATCTGTGCTGAATAGAGTGGGAAATAAACTCCCAAAAGTGAAAGAACAATTGCATTATTGGATTTGTAATAACTACAGCACAGTCATTATGCTTGAAACAAAATAGAAACAAAATGAAAATGGAGATAATTTCTATTTTAACCTGAAAGTCTTAACAGTCATTCCAAAGATGACACTCTTGTGTTTGTTATTTTGATTGATAGAGTGATAAAGGTTATTCTTACTGCAATTTGAAATGTCTGTACTATTACTTTTGAGGTTGGGAGCATGGTTTGTTTTTTAAAATTATATTGAATGTTTGCAAATCAGTCCATTTAGAATTATTAGAGTCATCTGTGTCCTATTTATGAACACTGAAATTTATGCTTTTTCTTTGAAGATGAGGACTTCATAGGAATAAAAATATCAAAGTACACATAACATCCACAATTTAGGATTTAAACTTTATATATCCAATATATAAAGATATATCCGAGGTTGTGAATTGTTAAACTGTATCTCACAGTATGAATAACTCGTGTTTTAATTCTCAGCTGTTTCATAGGATTTTTATACTTTAGTAATGAATTTTCTCACTGAGATCCTATAACAAGATACACTGTGTGCACCAGCAGCTCAGGATGCTTAAAAGTTTCTTAGAATTCAGAGAAAATGTTTGTTTTATCGTGACCTACTTTATTAGATTCTTGTAATATTCTAAAATACTATAATCATTCATTTGTTTTATTTCATGATACATTTTACTTTTTATGGTGTTTTCTAAAATACAGAATTTAGGGTAAGAAATACACAAAGCCAATGCAATCAGACTTGATTAAAGGAAAATTAAATGATGCTACACATTTTAAAATTTTATATATTCAAATAAAAGGGGAATGCATATCCCAGTAGCATTCCATTTTAATATTTATGACAGAGAATAAAAATGAAAAGTATATGCTGTTCTCATGCTACTGAGAGGGAGTCACAGTATATATCATCATGTTCATAGGGGACATGATTAGACAAAATCCTGCTGAAGAAGGAATATGTTTAAAATGTCTGTGTATTTTATGTAACAGTTGTTTTCTATGCTATATTGTTGATTTGGTTCTGACTTGGGACCCATATTTTTTCCCCCAGATTTTGTGGCTCAGGTACACAGCCATTTCTCTTTAAAAACTTATAAAGCAAACTTTTCTGTCATATGCATTATGATGGAAAGTGTAAGGTGGGTTAAGTTTGCTTCCTTCTTATGCATAGGCTTTATATCATCAAATATTCCAAATTATCCTTCCTCTGGAATTCCCAACATCTCTGGTTCACTCTGAACATAAATAAAATAAAACACATCTCCCTTTATATGTAAAAAAATAAAACACTGTAAATTTTTTAAAAAAAGACAAAACTGCAAAATTCCAAAGGAAAAAGCAAGTAGAAATGAAAGGAATAAATGTGAAATACAATTACTCGGAGGCTGGTTGTAAAAAAAAAAAAGAAATGCTCAAGAGATGAAAATCAAAAGCAATTTCGATTGTATGGAAAAAAGTGATTGTGAACATTTTCTTTATACTTCAGTTTCTGTGGGGACATAACAACTTAACTAGTGAAGATGAAAGCAGAGTTGAAATAAAATATTTAGATCCGTTACTTTATATACATTTTCCTATAAACATTTGAAATTAAACATTTTACATGTTTCCAAACTCTAACAAATATTGGTTCAATTTGGTTTTGCTTCTCCCAACCAGCTTTATTGAGATGTAATTGACATATAATTTGTGTAATTTTAAGGTACGTGTTGATTTGATGCACTCAGATATGGCAAAGTCATCGCGACGATAGCGTTAGCTAACACTTGCATCACATCACATATATTTTCCATTTTTTTTTTTTTCTGGAGGTAAGAACACTGAAGATATACTTTCTTACAACATTCAATCTGTAACATTTTATTTTAATAACAGCCATTGCACTATAGCTGAGATTCCCAGAACTTTCATTTTTTAACAAAAATTAGTATTCTTTAACCAACCTCTTTCTTTTGCTAATCACTGTGTTAGTCTGTTTCTTTGACATCAGCTTTTTAAAAATTCTACATTATAAGTGATTAAAATTTACATTTTTACATTTAATTTTTACATTTAAATTTAAATAGAATTTTCACAATTAAAATTCTCTTATAAGTGATAATATACAGTATTTGTCATTCTCTTGTTCTTGCTTTCTAAAAATGCTTTTATCCCAAAATATTACTGCTTTAATAGTAGTCTAAATTACTCATAATGATATATGTTTTCTCCTGCTGAAAAAATAAATATGCATTCTGAATTTTAAAAAATATTTGCTATTCTATAAATTACTGAGAGTTTTGGTAAATCTGATGTGAGGCATAAAACAGCACAAACTTAGACTAATCATAAGTGTTCCAGTAACGATTACATAGGACTAACTCAGGGTCTTGAAAATTTAAATGTGCAAAACTTGCTTACTCACTGAATTTATATTTCATTGAATATTTTATTAAATATTCATTGCTGCAGAGTGGTAAATTTTTTTTTTAAATGTAATAAATACAAAATTTAAAATATAGTTTAGTTAAATTTATATTTTCTCTTTTGTTGAATAAACGTAACCTAACTTGGTTAAGATTCCAAATTTAAACATTCCAAATTTATTTTGACGATCAGTATGCAATGATTTTAAATATTATTATTATTAAATAGATTGTTAAAATATTTCGTTACCTATACTTTCATGTAAACGATAAAATATCATCTAAAATCATCAAATTAATAAGAAATATTGGGGAATTTTAATTTTCAACTGAAAATTCACAAACTCTTAGTAAACAGTACATTTGGTAAATATATACATTTATGTATATATCACAAAAAAACTTTAAAAGTTATTTTCTCTTTAAATTTTGGAATGGACAAAGCAGCATGGTTTTGGTGCAGGGGAATAGCAATATTAAGCTATTCAGTAAAATATAAAATACATGGCACATATTTCAACACTGTATTTATCGCTTTTCTTCAGTCCTCTTAACACAGCATCTCTGTTCTTTCTCAAACACAAGTAGTTTTTTCAAGTTCTAACTGAGATAAGGTAAGGTTTTTATTCTGAAACCTTTACTAAATTTCATGATAAAAAATTTTTACTGTATTTTGCTGACTTCTACTCTATACTAAGTTGCACATAACATAAACATACTATGTTATACCTGCCTTTTGTGCTTTTTTTTTTTTTAAGATTAAAGAATCAAAGCTATAAAGTGAACCAAAAGTCAGAGGAAGTTTCCACTTTTTCCATTTCTGCTCTCCTGCAGTAGCCATGGCCTTGACCCCTTTTGAAGCCTTTCTCAAACAAATCGCATCCTAAATGTTTTCTGTATTGTTTTTTCCAGTTAACTAAGTGTAGTCAATAAAGCTTTGTCTGCATAAACAGACCCCTCTCTTGCCTCTTACTATTTCAGTATAAAGTGATGATTCATTTAACACATTCTCAATGATAAAAATAAAGAAATGATCATCTCTGCATATGTGATTCTATGCAAATATTTCTGTGAGATAGCTAGCTAGAAGTCAAGTTATTTGATAGATGGTGATTAATACATGTTTAAATTTTGTTTTCTCCATGATTTAATTCAACACAAAAATCCTGATGGAGTATTTGAGAGCACTTGAGTTCCCTAGTTTTGCCAAACTCTAGAGATATGAATAATATTAAAAAAAAACACTTTAATATACTTAAAGATTTCAATGATTTGACCTGATTACTAGTAAAGTTGAAAATGATATGTATGCATGAACAATTATCTTATTTCTCCTATATTTTTAACTGTGAATTCACTGCTTATTTTTCTCTTGGGAAATTTACTCTTGTTGATTTGGGGGAAGTCTCTTGATTTTTATGATTTTGATTTTGCATGGTTTACAAATATTTTAATCTAGTATATTAGTGTTTTAAAATATATTTATTGTTTTGATCTTTCCCAAGTTGATGTTGAAGCCATCAAAATAATTTTGTCCTCATTCATACTTGTTTTCCGCTACATAATCTTATATAGTTACTATTTTTATAATTAATTTTTACTAAGCCTGATTACTTATTTGGTATATAACATGAGTTAGAAATCTTGTACAAATCTTATATAAATTGTATCATTACTATCCATTCTGTTACAAAAATTTGGGTTATATCTTACTTTTTAGACTCCCCTTGTATATTGACTGCTATATCTTTTCTATCAGTGATAAAATATTTTGAAAACACTCTAAGTTTAAAGTGCTTTGATATTTGGCACATATCCGGCAAGTCTCTAAGAAGCTCCTCAAAATTATCTGTTACTGGTTATATATATATATATTTTTTCCAGTGATTTGATCAAGCTCTAGTGATGTGCATAGCAATTGAAGTCCCAGGTCATTCTATCAAGTCATAATCCAGGCATTATTTAACTGGTCCTAGTCACATGGATTCTTTAAATCTGAATTGGGGACAAAATAGGAAAAGAATCAGATTCCAAGCATGATAGAAATTCCAAGTATGCTAAGATTTTAAATAGGGTAGAATATGGGGGTAGGAGGTTGAGGAAAGGAATGTGGAAGTCTCTGGAAGCTGACATTTTCTTCCATCACAACTGGCAAGAAAATGGGATATACTCAGTGCTACATTCCAAAGAACTGAATTTTGCCAATGTAAGAATAATAGAGTGAATTCTTCCTCCAAAAGTGCTGTGAACATTTAGCTGATGGTGACATTGATTTTAGTCTTGTGTTATTCTCTGCAGGGAAGTACTACTAAAATTTGATCTATAGAAATGTGAACTAAATAAGAGTTTGAAACAGTCATTTTTTTTGTAATCTTTTTTGATTTTTGTTAACTTTTTATGCAACAATAGAAAATGAGCTTTGGATTTTGACATCTATTCTAATTATTCTGTTGTCCAGAAATTAATTCAGCATTTTCATTCACTTTATTGTTACCATTTTACTTTGTGCTATTATAAATGTTCTGTTTAGATTTTATAATTCTATGATTGTGATTCAATTTATTTATAATTCTTCAAAATTTTTCTCCTTTAGTTGTATATTTATTTCTATAGAATTGAGAATTTATTATTTTATTTCTTCTGTTTTTATATTTTGTGTTACTTTACTAGTTCACTTGAATTCTGAATTATGTAATTAATCACATGTATTTGATTGTTTTGTTTCATCCCAAATATTGTTTACTTAAATTTTTTTTCTCCAAATATTGCTTACTTTAAGGAAAAATTTAAGATCCCTTTTCTCTTATTTAATTCATTGATTTCTGGTTAGTTTTTACTGACTTAGTCTTTGATAGTTTAATAAGTTTACTCTTTATTTCAGCCACATAAGTTTACTCTTTATTTCGGTCACATAAGTTTACTCTTTATTTCGGTCACATAAGTTTACTCTTTATTTCGGTCACATATTGTTTTAAAATCTTATCTCACTATTATTCTGTAACCAAAAATAAAAAGCAGTACTTATTAATAAAGTTTATGTACATTTATTTTTCTTTTATCATCTGTCATCATCTATATTGATACACAGAAATTTCATTATTGCTGTTTTCAAAATATTTAATGGTTTTATTTTTTATTTTGTACTTATTTGAAAGTTCTTTGATGAAGGAATTGATATTGCAAGGTAATATTTCAAAGGTATGCATATATTTGTGTGTAATTTAAATATTTTTTAGAATATTGCCAATCTATTTGCACAAGTTTTATGTATGGATTGTGCTTATCACAACATTATTTTTCATGACCATAAATGCATGCGTTGCTATTGTGTGATTGCCCTATGAACATTTGGAAAAGGGGTGCTTCGTATGTCAAGTCTTTGCTATGTATTAATGATATCTATGCTTTATTGTCTAGATTTCTATTTTTAATATATTTTCTGTATTATCTATCAGTCATGAAATGAAAGATCTGGTGGATTCTTCTTCCTATATCTTGTAGTTTTTGCTTCATAGATGCTGATGCTATAGAGTTTGGTACATACATATTCGAGACCAAAGCTATTCATAAACAAAATATGTGTACTATGTTCCTTGTTTCCTTTTCGTATTCTTTACCTTATGATTTTTTCAATATTTCCAGTATTTTAATATTGATCAGATTTTTCTTATCTCTGTGTGTCTGCCAGAAGCATCTATTGGCAACAGAGTAGTATAGAAAGATGATAGTGATTTGCTTTTAAAGACATCAAGTTGACTTGCTCTGAAACTCTTTTGACAAGGAGTGTGTGTATGTGTACACATGTGTATTTGGATACATACAATGTGTGGGTCTCCTGCAGCAATTCATCAACAGCTGCTCTTTTATCCTGGGTCCTTGTCCTTAGGCTGAATCTTGTAGAACGTACTTGTTGGTCTCCTCTAGGAATGATTTCTTGGCTGTTCAGTGACTTCAAATGTATCTCAGCGAAACTCCTAGAGTAAATAAATCATGTTTCAAGGATAAGTTTTTCCTTCCAGGGTGTACTTCTTAATTTGGAAAATCCCGTGATTTGCCAACTGTGCCCATGTGCAGGTTTTCTAGCATCAATTCTCAGTCTGATCTAATATTCATTGAACTTGGCAGCTCATCTTCATTTACACTGTGTCTGGGGAATAAAGGAGCTTTTTAAAAGCATTAACAATTGTAATTTTCAATTTAGTTCATCACTGGATTCATTTTCTGTGTTTATCATTTTTTTCTTGAGAGAAGGAATAATAGTCATTTTTTCCAAATTATGGTATCAAAGACTTTCTAAAATACCCATAAAGCTAAAAGTTGTATTATCCTTTTCTAAAATAACAAGTCCTAAACTTGCTTTTTAAAGTCCTCTTCATGTCTATTAATCGTGCATTATTTCACAAGCACTGAACAGGTCAGTGATGTAGGATATATGGGGTCTATATTATATTTAGATATTGATTAAATTGCACTATGAAATAGTATTTAAAACTTGTTTTCAATTAATATCTTGCAGTACAATCACAATACTAATATGCAATTATCAAAGCTAGGAAATACAGTTGAAACAAAACTATCACCTCATTTATAATATTTATTTCAGTTCTTTTCGGAGTTCTCACTATCATATATGGCAACATTTCTTTATTCTGCTATTCAATCTAGATTACTAAGTTGCATTTAATCATCATATAGCTTAAATATTTTGACAACTTATATTGATCTATGTGTAATTCACTTTAATAACTTTATAGTTTTAATCACTGTATTAAAACAAAATATATTTATGTTTTACTTTTAATTTTTTGGTACAATGAAAATATTGACACATCTTTCTTCTCTGTGGAACATGTCCTAGGTCATTGTGAAACAGATTTACTGTCATAAGGACACAGAAAAACAGATGTTGAAATACCAGAAACGATCCTCTAAAATTTTGATAGCAATTTTGAATCCACTGAAAATAGCTTGACATTCATCTCTATTTTATTTCAGTTATTTGTGCTACCTAGACTTCTACCAGCCAATACTGCATTGTGAAATGTTCTTTCTACTTCATTGTTATTTGTCACCTTTGCTTTCTATTCTCATCTTTAACATACACTATATTTGTCTATCTTTTCAGAATTCAGTTGAATAGTTTATATGATTCAATTTTCTTTCTCAGTATATCAATTATACTCTTTTCAAAACATTTTTATCATGATTACTTCAACCTTTACAATATATATTTATGACTAATTCAAGTCCACTTTCACATGACATTTTTAGTTTAGTTAATAGATATTGCAAGCATCATAGAACACAAAAAATCCCTAATTCTTCCTTTCATCCCCTGGTATCATTGGTGCCATTCTTTCCTTTATGCATAATCATACACAAGCATGTATTAAATACACACATATTCACATGCACACACACACAATCATGCGCTCCATATAGATGGCAAGGTCAATGATGAACAGGGTATTTAACAGTGGTTCCCATGTAAACATTCTGTGAACGTACACTCTCTGATGCTTGCAGAATGGCAGATCATCATGAGGTGCATTTCTCAGAACTGATCCCATCATTAAGTCATGTGTGATTGTCATCGAATACATTATTGAGATGATTATTATAAACTGCCATCTGTAAAATCTATTAAATATAAAAATTGAAGTTTTTGTTTTACCTTCACTTACCCTTTCTTCAGTGTTTTTCCTTATATAGGTTGCTTCTAATGTATATTATTTTCCTTCTCTTAAGAACCTTCTTCATAGGCAAGACAGTCCTACTGGTATCAAGTTCTCTCAGTTTTTACTAGTATGATAAAACTCGTTGTATCTTAAGCATCCGGACTGTGAGCTCTGCTCATGCTTCTCCACACCCTTTCAGACAATCTCCCCCCAAAATAGCTTCCTTCAAAGTTTTAAGAATTGTTTCAAGTCATTTCAGAATTTGTGCTACTCATAAGAAATAAGCTATTGTTCTGATTTTTAAATGTTAATCTCTCTATAGTCTATTTTCATCTCACTGTTAGTCTCCATAGTCTAATTAGGGATCTAATTAGAAATCACTGGCTCCATTAATCAAAAGTCCACAGGTATGTCCCTGCCATTCTGAGCTTTGTGGTTGACAATTGCAAGCTCCTACTTCCCTTTCCTTGTAGAAAACAGAGAACAAGACTGCTGGATCTGCTTGCATGCTGTTTGATTAAAGGACTCCCAAAAGACATGTCTTTAAGCAAACAAAAATAAATGGCACAAATGTGTTGGTAAAAGTTTTAAGATTGTGTTTACATTGAAAGTATATAATATCTACATATTTATAGCTCATTACCCTTGAGGACCTTAGTATCTTACCTGCTTTAGTAAGATATTAACTGACATGGGATTACCAACTGTGCATCTGTATTCAGCTCATGTTCATTTGTCAGTGGATTCTTGTATTCAGCCTTTTAAACAATACTTCATTTTCAACATTTGGGAAGTATAATAATGTGTGTTGCAGACATTCTTCAGTGGAAAATCTATGTTACTGTTACCACATATATTTTAAAATGAAAAATAAAACTCCTAAAATCATCACCCTTCAAATTTCTGCTTCATTTTCACCCTGGTGCAATCTTGCTGCTTGATTGGAAAGACAATTTTTTGTTTCTACTTTTTCCAAGTTGGCCTCATTTCCTCCGTTAAATTATTTGCCTCAGTGCTACTGCCACATCTACTTCAAAAGCTAATTCCCTGGAGGATCATGGAGTCGGCCTGTCTCTCTAAAAACAATACCTTGCTTAGAAATCTAGTCAGATGCTTCAGCCTGGCACAATTGATTGAAGAACTGTCGTCTGCAGATAGGACCGGAATTAAGTACAGTGCGCTTCAGCAAGGGACATGTTGTCATAAATCAAGCCAATCATGCTATCCAAATGCATTTCTGGAATTAGTACTTAGATTCATTTCCTTTGATTTTTTTCTCTACTAAGGAATAGCCAGAATCACATTATAGCAATTCACTGAGCAACAGTGCGCCTGTTACATTTTCAGAAAAAAAAAAATCTAGGTAATAGGCAAAGTGTTTAATAATTGTTAAAATTAATAAAATTTAAAAAACCTAAATTAAATGGTTCACGCTTGCCTTTGTCACCATATTTCCGGTTAGTGATTACAACCAAATAATTCATTACTCGAAATTCAGTTTACAATAAAAGGCAAATGTAAGAGGATCCAAAATGTGCTAATAAAGAGACTACTCTTAACTAAATCTGAAATTTTGATTTATAAAAATTTGGGGCAGACAGTAAGGAGTCTTCCCATATATTATTCCATGTATACCTTTACCCGTTATTTAGCATCTGGCATTACTGTAATATATGTGTTATAATTAGTGAATCAATTTGATATGTTGTTAACTAAAGTTCATAGATTACAGTAAAATTTGCTTCTTGTGCTTTAACTGTAAATGTGGACAGATAATGAACGATACATTCTTCATTACAGGCACTTACAAACATAGGACTGTACTTGTCTCACTGTATAAACTTTGACATTTTGTAATTTCAGAAATTAGTCAGTTTCATCGAAGTCCTCAAATTTGTCATCGTGGAAGTTTTCATAAAATTCCTTTATTATGTCTCTAATTCCGTAAAATCATTAATGATGGCATCTTTCACTTTAGAATTAGTGATTTGCATCTTTCTTTCTCCTTTGTTGTCCTAGCTATAGATTTGTAAATGTTACTGGTCAATTCACAGAAATGAATTTTGGTTTTATTGATCTTTTCCTCAATTGTTTATCTGTTCTCAATCATATTGATTTATGTGCTTATTTTTAACATTTTATTTCTCCTCTACATTTTCATTTCCTTATTTTTATATTATACCTTATTGTGTAGTTTTCTAAAAAAGAAGCCGACTATTGATTTTAGACTCATTTTAGTGATCATGAGTCCTTGGAGATATGATTTACAGAAAGGTTTCTTTGCCTTTTTTTACCTCCTCTATATGGCCAGGTGTCCAGAAAGGAGCAGGGATGAAATGATGGGCTTGTTTCAATGAGATTCTTAAAACAGTTCCATTGAGTCAAGACATTGTTAGGGAAAATGTTCTGGACACATTCAGAAGGGTTACTATTCACTTTCCTCCCTTGTGGCCAGTGGATATATCTCCAGTGTTCACACTGACAGCTTGGTGGGAGTCCTTTCGGTAAAAACCATAATCTCATGGATGCAGTGGGATGGGAACTCCAGGAATTTACCTCAAATTAATTCACTCTCAGCTTCCAGCAATTCATAAAAAGCATTTTTAAAAAATTCCTTTCAAGTGTTCCTAACAGTTGCTTGCTCTGGACTTTTCTGCGCCCTGTATATTGATCTTGGTTGTGGTTCTGGGTTTTTACTTGCTTCTCTGAAATTACAAGTGAAAGCTTGCCCTGTAACCTCAGTTCTCTTACAGATTTAAAGAAAAATAATTGATCATCAGTTTATCCATCTTTTAGCTTGTGAGGAAGGAAATAATGACATCTAAGTTTTTTTTTTTTTAATGTCAGAACTGAAACCAGCAGTCCTAGTATATACTTTCATAAAGTTTTTCTACATTTAAAACAACTGATACTTAAAATCATGTCCCCCTAATTTTGAAATTATGTTCTGAGATTAAATTGTCTTAATCAATTGTTGTTTTAAACAAATGATCATATGTCTGTGGCTTAAAACAAGGCAAGTTTTATTGTAGGTCGGAGATAAAAAGTGTAAAGTCTTTCTCACTAGGCAAAAACCAAGTAGCGGCAATATTTTCTTTCTGGAGACCCTGATGTGAGATTCACATCTCTGCTGTTTCAAATATGACAGGGCACTTCATCCTGTGTTACTGGTCTTCCTCCCCCCACCAAGTTCATGGTCAGTGTGTAACATCTTCACTCCTTTATGACTTTTGCTTGCATCTATGGCTGTGATCATCCATCCTTTCTTCCTCCTTTGAAGAACCTTGAGATTTTAATGACGTTGCTTGAATAATTGAGAATAATCTTCCCACTTCAACATCCCTAAATAGTTTATCACCAGTCTCTTTGTCCTGTAAACTAGCCAGATATTTCAGGGATTAGGACATGGATATATTAATGGAAATATTATTCAAGCTATCTTAATGACTATGATCAAATAAGATACCAACAGTTATCAAGGATAAAGTTTGTGGTAAAAATTCCAAGTCAAAATTGAATATACTTTTTTATATGTGCTATTTTTTTACATCAATTTACATCCTTAGGCATGTAAATAGTATCCTGTTTCTATGCATTTTGCAATAGACATTAACTTCGTTGAGCAACTGAAGTCCTACTGAGATGGCAATGATCAATGGAGACTGTTATGGGAACCACCAGCATGAAAAACCATGGGAAATTCTTCATCATCAAGATCATAGTTGCCATGAACCTACTACAGCAGTTCCAATATAAAACTTAAGAGTTGTGGAAAATGAAGTTTAGTATAGCATTCTTACTTGGGTTGATATCATATCTCTTTTTGCATGTATGAAATACATTTTTATATGATATGTTCAGTTTCAAATTGAAAGATAGTAATCATTTTAATGATTTGTAAATGATTTATAGACATTAGATGCATCAACATGCTGCTTTACATTTTGTAGTTTTTCTTTAATTTGTCATTTACTTCTTTTTTATTATATAAGCACTGCTAATTTTATTTGATCAGACACTCTGATCAAATACATTCTTTCTCTGTTGCATTTGATTACCAAAATAATTCTTTCCACTAAATTAAGCTTATAACTACTCACTTATTCCCATACTGTGAGACTTAATTTCCTTTATTGATATCATAAAGTTTTAAAAATTATTTTTTTCTATTTTTTCTATTGTTTGATATCAGTGAAGAAGTTATGATTTTTTCTATTGTTTGATATCAGTGAAGAATTTATGATTTTTCTTATTTAATGATCATATGAATATATTTTAATAATCATGTCATTTTGCTATTCCTTACCAAACTGAAATATTTGAGTAAATATATATGCACATGTCCATATATGCATACATATTTTATTAGGATAAATTGTATATATACACATATAGACATATGTCTATATATGTCTATAGACATATATATGTGTATATATGTATATATGTCTACACATATTTATGTGTATATATCCTGATATATATAATGTGTGTTTATACCCTAATATATACACATAAATGTGTATATAAATTTCTCCTAATATACTAAGAAATCCAAAAACAACTTGTTCATATGGTTTTCTATGCTGTCTGGATGCCCACATTTCACAAAGTTTTAAAGTTGAAAATTTTTATCACAAGCATTAAACTAGGTGACAGAAGAGAATTCCTGTGCAAAAGGTAAGAGAATAGTACAATAGCATGAGATTTGACTTTGGGAAAAAGTGGTCATCTTCCCTTGAGACAATCTGGTTTAGTGAAACTGATGAATCATTGTGAACACCGCTTTGGGAGGAGATAAAGAACATGACATAATCTGTCTTTGATGGTAATTTTGATACCACTTCAAAAAACTGAGGAATATTTGGAGGAATGCCAACTTTTCACAAAGACATTCACTGAAATGAAGTGAAAATTAAAATAACATGTACGTGATTATGTACTTTTCCTAATCAAGGAAAGTAAGTTAAAAATTTGACTCTCCTTCCATTCTGTATCACTTAAATGTTTGTTCATTACTTGAATATAGTGTACTTTATTAGGTGACAAGGGAGTTAAAATAAATATTTAATTTAATTATTTAATCAATGGAAAACCTAGTTATATGGTATTTTACTTGCCTCTTCTAAATTACCCCTCGGTGACTCCCTCTTTAATCTGACTGTTAGGGGCTATTGAAATTTGGAATTTGTTTAATTTTCAAAAGTTTTAATTAAGGATGAGAGCTATTTTGCAGGCTTTAATGGGGTACTTATAAATTCCATACTTTGTGAATTAAGCAAATTTTAAATTATTCCAATAATTTCCTTTCTTACACAGAGAAAAAATATCAAAGCTCTGATTTAATCTTTTCCCCATTGCCCTAAACCATTGATACATATCTTCCAGCTTCACTGTTTCCACTGAAACAAATTGGTGAGAGCCTATTTGTGATTTACCTCCTCCCAGTTCGAGGGTCCCAACACCAAGTGGATAGCTTGAAATCTTTCATCCTGTGTGTTTCATACATTAGCAAGTACAAACACTAAAAAACTTGACTTTGGGATTTTTTTATTTTTTGGATTTTTGAGTGACCAGTTACCAGCACACTGTTGTCTTCCTCTTCTCTTGCTCTCTCAAACCATACTGGGTTCTTTACTGTCTTTTGCTATTTAAAATATATTCTTTTATCTAATATTTTTTTGCAATTGTCGTTCTTTTTTCTATAATGCTTTTTCTCAAAATTTACAGGGTTTCTCTTCAGTCTCTGAGATACTGCTTACAGGCAAGGTTTCAGTGAAGTCTTACATATTTAGTCATGATGTCTTTGATCACCCTGCCCCCATCAGCACACATATGGCACAAACTCCATTTTCCTATTTTTTCTTTCAGTATTTCTGAAGTACTTATCACCACTTAGTGCATAATAATCATTAACTAATTCTGTTTATTGCTGGTTTGATCCACATACTATGTATTCAAATTGCTTTGAACAATGCTTAATTCATAGTTCCCCTATTAGTAATATTTATTGAGTGAACAAAGAAAGGAAATGATTGACACATTTGTGTATGTTTAACAAGGTTGGGATGATTTTTTTTTTTTGGTTATACTGTTAATATTTCTTAAGAATATCAACACCCTAATGTGCCTATTTTATTTTTTTAACTGTTGTGATCATTTTGTCATGTAATCAAAAATCTTTTAGATCCTGTAATATAAGATTATATATCAAGTAAGAAATTAGAATAGGCCAAATATTTATATATATATTTATTTAAATTATATAAAATACTGAAAATAAATGTGTATGACAAATGTGGAAAAATTCATAGTATTTTGAAGAAAAAAGTTTCCTATTCTTCTTTTATTCATTAGAGAGTTTTTTGTGGAATTTTATCCACAATGTGTTGAGTTCAGCTGTCTTGTGACCCACATGTCCCTGAGAAGTGCTCTCCTGAAAATGATTCTGATGTCAGTGGGGAGCTGCTTGCAGGACTATCTGCAAATCCTTCCCACATAAATTCTACAGCAGGGAATTATTATCAGGAATGAGTACAGATAAAATAATTTTCTTGGAGAACTACTTCAGTTGTGAACATGTAAGTATTTACTTTAAATGAGCTTCTTGCATCCACTTTTCTGAACTGTATTATGTTTTTTCTTCTCATGACCATGTATTAGAAACCAAAATTTACTTGATGGCAATCTTCTTTTTGCTTCAGTTATAATAAATTGAATCAATGCCATTCAGTATTTGAATGCATTTTTGATATTGTAGAGGGGAAAAGTCTATGCATAACTGGATTATCTCTCAAAATCTGCTGCTGTTAATATAAATAAATAAATAAATAAATAAATAAATAAATAAATAAATAAATAAATAAATAAATAAATAGAACAAGGATGAAAGTATGAAAGCTGTAAATGTGTACAATGTGAGCAATGATAACAGTAATATAGAAAAAAGAAGTTAATGCAATTTCACTTTAAACTTTCTAAAGAATCTACTGTATTTAATTTATATCTATACTTTAGCTTATTCACTAGTAAAAATAAGTTGAACTGACAGAACATAAACTTATCTTGAATGGCCCATTAACAAAAATCTCTTTTTAAAAAATAGTATTATTTTCAACAACTCTGCTTTAGGCCTACTTCATCTAGTCTACACTGCTCCAAACTGCTGTAACTCTTGTCCGTGTTCACTCATACACTGATTTAATAGATCTTCTCATCTGTTCTTTCCTCTTGGTCTTGTAGCAGTGGTACCCAAGGCAGTGACAAGATTTTTCTAATTTACTATAACACTCTCATTTCTTTCTTCCTTCAACTTTTTTCTCTCACTTTTGTCACAGTGATAGCCCCTCTCTCTTACCATTCCCCACAATTACATGCTCTTTCACAATTCACAATTGTATGTCTATTCCTCCCTGGGATGCTATATTCTTTTTCTTCATTTTTAAGATTCATATCATTTGAACAATCAGATACCATCTCCTGTCCCACGCTTTCACTTGACCTGACCCTCTAAAGAGCTAAGCGATCATTTATTTGAAAGATTACTTATATGTATATCAATATCTGGATTGTTTATTATTTTTAGACATTTAGGGAATGATGGGGGATGTAAAAGGTCCAGGACCTGGGGAAAAATTTGCCAGAAGTGATAAAGGCTGGGGAGAGCCAAGAAATGCCCAGAGGAGAGGATAGCTTTCAACCCCAAACTATGAGTAGCTAATAAAGCCAGAAACAGCAAGAGGCACACAAAACAGCAAGAGGAGGGCATTGCTTGAAATGGTCCAGTTAATGAGAAAAAAAGGCAATTAACCTTTAGGCTTACCCCGAAAACCCACCAAAGTCCCCCTCCTCACAAGGACAAAGCTTGCTGACACCGTGGCAACGTGGGTCAAATGTGTCCCTTGCCCTAAATTGCTGCCAGTACAGATAAATTCACACACTAAGAGCACAGTACAAAGGATAGTGACTGAGAAACTGATATCTGGACTGTTAATCCACACACAGGAGTGTGTGTCTACACAATGCACTCAGATGGGATAGTGTAAAGAATTCCTGCACTGAATTTAATCCTGGTGATTGCACAATTCCCTTGCAGTTGTTCTCAGTGAACACTACCTGCCTAGGGGCCTCTCTCTCTGAGAGTCCTTTTATTCTGTCTCTACATAAATTTTGCTTTTGTTTCTGCTAAAGATGTGACCATAATTTTTTCTCACATCACAGTTAAGAACCGAAGTGCCTGTACTCCAAATATCTTAAAGCTGGCAACAAATTGAAACAGATAATTATGACTTATTCATCCTCTTTCATGGCATGAACTTGATCATCTGTGTCCTTTCATTTTACCAAGTTAGTGCTGCCTGTGTTGTCAAAATGGACCCATAAACTGTGACTAGCAGAATTTTAAAGATGCCTCCTTCCATGATTCCTCTACCTCCTCCTGGTAGTCTTCTTCACATAGGCATGACTTTAAGTCCTGCCAGGAAGGACCTTTGCTGATAGAGTTAAGGGTTGACTCTGAGGGAGAGTGTTTGCCCTGCATCATCTGGATAGAATCAAAACAATCATGTGACAGAGCAATCATATGATAAAGCAATGTGAGTCCTTAAAAACCCCAGAAGAACAGAAAAGGCTGTAGGTATAAATATATGTGGTAAGTGGGATTAGTTGGAGAGGAGTAGACAGGTGCATCAGGGGGGTTAGAGGAAGAAAAGGACTTACTGTTGATGAATAAAGATGAAGAAAGAATGCAATGAGCCAAGATTCATGGTAGTGATACAGGGTTGTGAGTGATGCAGTTAAAATTGTGTTGGAGCCAGAGTACCCTGATGGGCGGAGTCTTTGAGAAAGACCCTGCAAGAAGAAATGAGAAGCGCCAAAAGGCAGATAAAAGGACGGAGCAGAAACAAAGAAAAGGAAGGAGATGAGAATGTCAGACTGAGAGAACAAGACTCCAAGCACTGGCCAGGGTAAGCCCTCTGAAAGAGTGAGCTGGTGCTGGCAAGGAGCCATGGTGACTGGCAAGAGTAGCTGGTGTAGAGAGTGTGGCACCGCAGCAAGGTGACATAGTGAGCTGGTACCTGAAGATGACCAAGGATTAGGAAAGATTATTAGTGCATCAACAATTATAGAAGTTTGCAGAGCTTTGGAGAAATGGAGCAGCATGGAACGGTGGAGAAGATGTGAAGAGAAGATGCTGGAGAATGACTGGATATTGCAGGGTGCCTGCAGGTTTGGAGGAGCACCATCTTGGATAAGTGTTTGGGATTTTCTGACTAAATGGTACTTGGGGTGAAATAACTGGTCACTTGTAGCTTTGAGGGCTTTTTGTTTTCTTGGTTAATTTCTCTTGTTCATAAACCCTGTTGTTTGAACTGCTTTTGTCTGACAACTGCTACCACAGGTGATGTGGACTTGTGGTTTCTTGATTAGAAGCTTCTGCCCCCTTTGCACCCAATTTTAGTAGCTTCTAAAAGTTGGGACAAAGCCTTTCCTGATGAGCAGCCAGGAGAGAGAGACCTCACTGCTACACACTGGATTCTGCCAACAACTTGAACAAGTCCCAAAGCAGACCCATTTCCACAGCACCAGGAATGAAACTGGCTGACAACTTTGTGAAATACCATTCAGAATTCTGACTTAAACTATAAGACTCATACACAAAATGATGGTAACATATCATAACAATGGCAGAGTTAATTAGTATATGGAAGACACCATGCAAGGGCTAGACAAGTTATAGATCAGGCTACAATATCTTGTTTCTTTGTATGAGCAAATGCTAGTAGTGCAAGTTGAAAATCTATTATTCTATCATATATATTTTTCACTCCTGCACTTTTACACATTCTAAAGGCATTTTACAATTTTTTACAACCACCCAAGATTTTGCTTCATGTTGTCTCTGGAAGCATATGAAGATGAGTACTTGCAAATAATCGCCGTATCCTGTATTTATATAATTATTTATTGATTTAGTGTTCTTTCTCATGAATTATCTTCCTTGATTCCCTGAAAACTGTGAAGCAGGTCACATACAATCTATCCTATGGCTTGAGTTCACATAAATTACCTAGGTCTGCCTCAAGAGATAAAATCATTAGCTGTAGAAGTAGAAGCTTTAAATGGTTAATTATAATGATGATAAAGATATGTTATTAACTGTTATGCATTTTCATGCCACATATCTCCTTATACATTTATAGTTTTATACTGATTCTTTTATATTATCTTCATGTGCCATACTGATCTTTTTGAAAATTGTCATCTTTGGAAATGATTACATCATTTTCTAGTTTATTAATATAGTGGCTGCATCCTTTGATTTTTCAAAGGTAAACCAAATCTTTCTTAAGATAAATACTGCTTGGTGTAGTATTATATTTTATTATATTTCTTCATTATTTAACTCAGTTTGCTAATATTTTGTTAAGGGTTTTTACATCTTAGTCATGAGTCATAATAGCCTGTTGGTTTTGCTCTTAAGTTTGTTCCTTGTTTACTTTCAATCTCTTTGACTAGTTGATTGTTATGATTATGCTGACCTTGTAAAAAGCTAGAAAGTAAGGATTTTTTCTCTTTTTCTTACTTGAAAGTATTTGTGAAAGATTAGTGATATTTATTCCTTCAGTATTGATAGTAGGAGCTCAGCAGCTCCTGGAGAGCAGCACCACAGAGATAAAATTGAGCTGTGAAGACATGAGTTCGATGATCTCTTAAAGAGAGTTTGCTGATAATTTAAAAGTGGCAATAGTAATAGTAATGGGGATATCTCTGTTTTCTCTTCCATCTTGTGTACATGGCTCCACTAGTTTTTAAAGGAATCTGTACATGTCCTATAAATCTGATTTGTTAGATTTGTCTTGGTTTGAGCAAAAAGTGCTTTATACAATTTTCTTATTCCTGGTGCTAGTAATATGTGCCTATTTTTTTCTTGATCCGTCTATTTAAAGTTTAAAGATTTTATTGATCTTAGAAAATCAACTTTAGCATTGTTAATTTTATTTATTGATATTCAATTTTCCTTTCACCCATGTTTTGTTCATTATTGCCAGAGTCCCACTAATTTTAGGGATACTGTTCTTGTCTTTTGAGATCATTTTTTGGATTCTCTGGGATTTTGGATATAGCCTCTTGCTTGTCTAACCACTTGAACCTACACATTTCATATTGAGTGCTACTTTTCACTGAGTCATATATTTGATTTTAAGTGTATTTAAATTCATAACTTTTCCAGATATTATTTAGTGATTTTTTTTCCTTTGATTCATATAACTACATTACTTAGAAGTATGGGTTTATTTTTTTTAATGTTTAAGGTTTGTCTAGGCATTTTATTTTTATTAATTTTTACATAAATTTAATTTGGTCAGGGGTGTGAAATGCTCTCTGTGTAATCTCATTCTTCTGGATTTTATTGAGACTGCTTTTCTATTGCCCCCTCCCCCCCGAAATCTTTCGTAGTAAACACACCATGTGTACTTGAGGATAATGTGTAGTCTAGTATTTGATGGAATGTGCCATACACAGCAATTAGGTCAAGGTGACTGACAATGTTAAATATGTGATCTGTGATTTTGCTGATTTTTTTCATTAAGTTTTGCTTTGACTAGTGATCTCATAAGAGGTTAGAAGGGTTTTAAACTCTTTAATTGAGCTAGAATTTTTTAATTTCTCTATTTTTCATCAACATTGTTTTGAGCATTTAGTAATCTTTGGATAATATGCATACATACATGGATTTTATGTCATATTGAGTAATTCACTCAACTTGTACAAGTAAAGGAATAAAATCCATTTTATCCCTTGGTCTAAAAGTCTGTTTTTCTGATAGTCATTCCTGCCCTCTTATTCTTGCAGACTTTAGGTTCATCTTTGCAATCCATAGATGTTAAGTGTCTCTGCCTTTTCAGGCATCTCTCCTTTAGATATGAACAAAACCTTTCTCTTGCTTCTTACCAATGTTATACATCAGATTTATGTCTACAGAACACATTTTTCTACAGTTTCTCACTTCCTTGCAAGTTACCTTGAATCTTGTGACTGTGAAGGGAAGGAACAGAACCAATAGCTTTGCCAGTGAAGAGCTGTTCTTCCTGAGGGTGGGTTCCACCAGAGAGTCCCTCTGTGAATGACATTGTGAGAAAGTATTATGAGACACAAAACAAAGACCCATCAAAGCTCTGCCTGAACTTATGGATCACAAGAATCATAACAGATGGTCTGCAATTAAATCCCACCTGTGGGAATCTGTTACTGGGCAATGGGCAACACTGCAATGTTCTGTCCATAATATTCAAACTACCTGCTGTTTGTATTTTAAGTATATCTCTACATACAACAGAATCAGCACTTGCTTTTCATCCTCATGAAGCACTCTTCCCATCAGTGACTGGAAACATAAGTGCCTTCTATGTTGTGGACAGCCATTTGAAAACATGGATTCTGGTTGGCAGAGAAACTGGCTACAATTGCTTACGCTTAGAAGGGTCTCATTATTAGCAGAAATAGTCACATAGCTTCAACCTGTGCCCCAAGGTACCTACAAATTATAGGAAATACAGAGAACACATACAAATCCATAGTTGGCATTATGCTTACCAGGGAACCACAAAAATATCAGAATTATTAGCTTCACAAATGTTATTGTGAGATTCTGGAAGTTCTGGTAAACATAATTTAAGTATGGGGGGATATATATTGTTTCAAATAAATGAGTGAAATAACCCTTAAATCTTTGAAACTGAAAAGTTCATATAATAGTAAAAGGAAAAAATAAGTTACATCATGGTGGTGATTTATTCAGTTTTACATGCTGTTTGATTACAAAACAGTCACAATACAATGGAACCCCAATGAAACTGGTCTTGTCCAGTTGCCCATCTTTACTCTTAAAATCAAGTGACTTCTCAGTAACCTACACACGGTCCTCTCCAGTATCAGATATATATATATATATATATATATATATATATATATATATATATATATATATATATATATATATACCCTGGTTAACTGAATATCCATTATATATGCATCCATTCGACCATCCATACACATAGAAAGAGCATATAATCTTGGTTTTACTTTTCACTTTACTCATTTGCTTTCTTGGATGCCTCATTTTATATAGTTTATATTTTATATGTTCAACCTCTGAATTTTACAGTTCCCCAGAGCTCAAATACAGATTCTTTTTTTCTTTCTGTACAATATCTTTACATAATCTTCTCCAGTCTTATGACTTCAAATGACACCTTAAAGTAAGCATTTTTTAAATATATGTATCATAGATATAATCTTCTGCCTGGAAGTTTTTAGCATTTATTCTTTTTTTTATTCTACAAAATTTCAATAGAATGTATCCTCTGTTATCTTTTGAATAGTACTTAGTAATTCCATATATCTAGGATGGACTCTTCTGCAGATTAAGAAGCCTTTATTCCATTATAAAAATGAATTTTTTTCCTTTGTACATTTTATTCGATAATTGATTGCACATATATATCTGTGTGTGTGTGTGTATATATACATATATATATATATCATCATTGTCTACCCTGAGGTTCTCCCATCACCTTATCACCGGTGAACAATCTCAGAATTTTGTACTTCTCCCTCCCGTTTTCTTCCTCCTCCCCCTCTCTCACTCTATGTTTGTTCTATATTTTTGTCAGTTTTTTTTTTCTTGTTCATTTGTTTGTTTTAATAAATCCCTCATATAAATAAGACCATCCTATATTTCTCTTTTTCTTCCTGGCTTATTTCTGCTATGATACTGATATTAAATGGTAATTGTGACAAATATCTCTTTTCATTTTACAACCTGTGGTTTTCTTTTAATATGTATACAAGATTCTATTCTGTTTTTCAAAGTATACATTTTCTTGAGTCTGGTAATACCAGTTAGGATAATTATGTGCAAGTGCATGAGCCTGAAAGAATGGGGGGAAAGAGTGAGAGAGATGGAGACAGAGACAGACAGAGACAGAGTATGTGTGTATACGCATTGTCTGAGAAAGGCAATTGTTGGTAATTGGTATTTTGGGATGAAATTCTATATTGAATATTATAAATAGCTGCTATGGATTTCATCCAAAGCTCACTGAAGATTGCTTAATCTCCCATCCTAATAAGGTTATTTTATTAAATCAAAGTAATGAATGAAATTTCATGTCAGACATTGAAATGAATCACATGACTAGATTCCCCCTAGGATATTAGGAAACAGAGGATACAGTAAGCCAGGGATTCCCAGAACTGTGATCTAGAAAGGTTTTTCTCTTACTTTGACTTTGGAAGCCATCCCTGTAACACATTCCTAGATATGACTGCCATGTCTTTCTTTTCTTTCTTTCTTTCTTTCTTTCTTTCTTTCTTTCTTTCTTTCTTTCTTTCTTTCTTT